>VWZL01001426.1:508139-561098 GCA_013396915.1 Stercorarius parasiticus | reverse complement strand
GTGGCTGCGGGCGCAGCTCCAACCGGCTGGCGCGGCTGTCGGATGGGAGCCGCGCCTGCGTCCGCTACGGCATCAACCCGGAGCAGATCCAGGGCGAGGCGCTCTCCTACCACCTGGCCGGCGTGCTGGGCATGCAGGAGCGGCTGCCGCCCATGGCCCTCGCCCTGGTGGAAGCCCGCGGGCGGCAGTGGGAGCCGGTGCGGGAGGAGCTGCGCGGCTCGCACTGGGCCGAGGGCGCCGTGGTCAGCCTGACCCGCTGGGTGGACAACCTCACCGCCGTGGTGGCTCCCGCGCCCTGGGGCGCCGAGGCGGGCGCCGGGCGGCGACTGCAGCCGCCGTCGCAGCTGGTGGAGCTGGTGCAATGGAGCGACCTGATCCTCTTCGACTACCTGACGGCCAACTTCGACCGCCTGGTCAGCAACCTCTTCAGCCTGCAGTGGGACCCGCGGGTGATGCGCCGCGCCACCAGCAACCTGCTCCGCGCTCCTGACGGCGGGCTAGTCTTCATGGACAACGAGGCGGGGCTGGTGCACGGCTACCGCCTCCTCGCCATGTGGGACCCCTACAACGAGCCGCTGCTCCGCTCCGTTTGCGTCTTCCGCGAAGGCACGGCGCGGCGCGTCGCCGAGCTGCACCGCCGCCGCAGCGCCGCCGCCGAGCTGCACCGCCGCTACCGGGCGCGGGAACCGCTCTGGGCGCGCCTCGGTTTCCTCTCGGAGCGGCAGGCCGAGCTGCTGCAGGCCCGCGTCGACTTCGTGCACCGCCACATCGCCCAATGCCGCGCACAGGCCGCCGCCCTCTGACGGCCGCGGGGCGGACGGAGCGTGGTGGCGGGAGCCGGCTATCCGCGTAGCTCCGCGTTTTCTTCCCTCCGAGGGAGCGGGACTTACTCGCTCCGGCGGCCGCCGAAGGCTGGGGCGGACCCTGCCTGCCACCTCGGTGCTCCATGCCCTGTGTCTGACCCTGCCGGAGACGGGGAGAGGGAGGGGTGGCCGCCGGGAGCGGACGCTCACGCTCGGGTGCGAGCAATAACGGGCTACCTGCCTGCCGGGGCTGTCGAGAGGAGCAATTAATTCGCGTTTGTCAAGATCTCAGAAGATGCAGAGTGCGATCGGTATAATTATAGCCGAGTTCTACTCCAGGGCTCTGCTCCCAGAGCTCGAAAAAATGTGAGGATTCAGCATCTTGGGTGCTTTCCTTAACTATCTTGGTGCACTTGCCCTCCTAAGAGACCCTGTAAAAGCTGTCATCTTTGTCTGGATTGGGGTCGACTACCTTTTCCTTCCAAAGGAGGCAGGCGGAAACACTTTTTTATATGTTCTTCCTTTTGCAATAGCATATTTAAGTATGAATGTTGATATTCATAGACCAAGAACTGATTGCACAATAGAGGAGCCCCTAACTAGCAAAATTGCCCTATTTATGAAGCTCATTTCCTACCGATTTTCTTTAACGAGAGTGAACCTTTCTGCTGATTGTTAAATCTCGTCAGCGAGAAGTGTGTAAGAAGACCATATTCCATTAGCTCTTAGTCTTTGTTGTGGATGCATCTGGTTAAAATATTTTGATTCTTAAGCGTTTCTTTTTAATCTTCACCATCATCGTTTCATCTGATGAGTACAATAACTGACTAATGGGTGACAGAAGAGGATCTCCCAGGTTTTAAAAACATTGCTATGTGCTAAGACTTTGACGCAATAGTTAAAGTGGAGGAGAAACTGTCATGCACTTTACTTTGACTTTTTAATTTTTTATAAAAGAAGACCTTTTTATTTTACAAAGTCTGCCTTTTATGTACATTATATATGTTCATAAGCTTTTCTGTAACATACTAAAGAAACTGATATTTCAGTAAAGTGCGTTAATGTTTTACCCTCTTTGTCCTGAATGCTTGCCTGAGCTTTAACAGGGAAAGTGCACACCTCGTCAGTCTTCCCTGATGGGTGACAGAAATCACTTCTTTCCAGCTTCTCATTCCACTGAACTGAACCAAGTTTTTCTTGTTCCCTCCGAGGCAAGGAGGGGTAGAGTTAAGCTTTCAAATGCTGCTCTTCCTTCTCTCTCTCTCTTCGCTAGCTGTTTTGTCACTGAAAGGGCAAAAGCTCTTTGTGTGGCTAAAATAATGTGACTATTGCATACTTTAGCTGAATAGACTTTTGTCTGTTTTTTGAAGCCTGAAATGAACTGCCTTGACTAGCACTGAGATAACTGAAGCACTTAGTTTCAGCAAACTGATAATGGATGGCGTGGGCTTAGCAGCTGCAGTTTCTTCGGGTGCTGGGACTGAGTACCAACCTCTTAATACAGGTCATGTCAAGTGTTACTGTACCAGAAACACCCCTGGAGGTGGCGGTTGTTTTCAGTGTTTTTTTTATCCAGGTTCTCAATCTTCTCTTCCCATTTTGGTTATCTTTGCAATGAGAGTTGAGGCAGAATTGAAGAACAGGAAAACTTTTCAATCTTGCTAAAATAGTTGGTGGGTTTTTTTTCCTACACAAGTTTTGTTCTAGGTAGGGCGAAGTGGTAGCAGTGGATGTACAAAATATCTGCATCTCATGTTTGCTTTTTCACACGTACCGGTATTCATAGAAGAGGCCATTGTATGACTCAAAATACAGACAGAATAAGGACAAAGGACAAACTAATCCTCTTTAAACACCAAATACCGGTATATATCCTGCTGTAATCAAACAGCAGCATAATCTCTTCTACATCTGGACAGGCACCTCTTGATGAAGGCGGCAGCAAGCTCAGCGGCTGCTAAGCAAGTAGGTGCTGTCTTCACGATGTGGAGTGCTAACCTTCCCCTGAACTCAGAGAGGACTGTGCATTCATACCTGCTGGCAGAAGGTTTTGGTCTGTTAATATTCATTTATTTAAATTAGACTTCACATAAAGACAATTTTCTTTGGCCATTACAGTGTTTTCCTTTTTTTTTTTTAATAGGACAAGACAACAGTTTTACAAATAACTTAAAATTAATGGTTGATTAGTTAGCTATATTAGATACTGCAACTGTGCATATGAGTGTTTATTTTAAAATGTATCAGCATCCTCCAAGACTAGCTTTCATTCAACTGCTTCACTGACAAGGCTCTCTATGGAACTTGTATTTATAGTTCACTGCATTTATCTCTCCGAACAATGCACAGAATACCGTGTGACATTCCCTTTCCATTTACATGATAATACGCAATTTAACTGTGTAATTCTTAATTCTTCTTTAGTATTTCTTTGTAACTCGAATGCAGCAGCTCTGTCGCATTCACCTAATGAAAATACATTCAAATAATGAACTGCTGACATAAAATTTAAACCACTGTGAAGCGCAAACTGCTGTGCCACAAACAGCTACGGTTTAATTTCTGTTTAAGTGGCACAACTGTGGTTTTGATGGCTAATGGGAAATAAATCTCCTTTGCAACAACATTAGAGCCAGAGCCCAGATAACTACACCTTTCAAGAAGAAACATGGTTTTCTATTTGGTGACTGCTAACTACCTCAAGTTATATATAGGTTACGTGTTCAAAAATGGCGTAGTTGTAGGTCAGTGTGAAACTAGAGATGCTGTGCTAGAGAAGATGTGCCCTGCTGGGAAATATTCAAGAAGGATGGAGAAAACTAGCTTGCACGGATGATGATAATTCAGTTCCTTGCTGCATTTTATTCTTCTGGTGCAGATCATCTGCTTCTGTGCCAGAGAGTGTTGAATTACCATCACATTAAGGAAAACTTACTTTCTTCCATGTGATTTCTTTAAGGCAAACAGTGCTTTGTAAATTAGTGGTCTGGTATACTTTTTGCATGCCGTTTTAGCTGTATATGCTGTCTGGTGTTTGACTGTCTTCCTTCAGAATCAAGGGGGGAAACTCTAAAACTTTTTCTAGTATAATTTCAGTGGCACTTGTCTAACTCTCATTTCATCCAGTGGAGTTTCCTTTGAGTTACAGTTAATTGGACAGGCAAAGAAGACCATTGTTTGTTTGAGAACAGGAGGAGTTTAGGACCTGGAAGTTGTGAGTAGAAGATTGTTTCAATAGCAGGATCAGCCAGTTCTGGTTGTGCATTGCTGGCAGCTCAGCAGCACTTCACCTGAGACTCAAGGAATTGTCTGCGCGACTTGTATCAGAATGGGGCTGTAGGGCTTTAGGCCTCACTCAGCAGAACACTTGAGGATGCACTTAACTTCCCACACTCTTCACAGGCTTTCAGTGAAGTATGCGCTTACAGGTTGGCTGCATTGGTGCCTTGGTCAGAAATGAGCTGTTGCACATATCTCAGAAGAGTCTTGAAAAGGTTGTGTGGGGTGGGCAGCATGCTCTCTGGCCCAGATGCAAGACAGGAGGCCTGGTTTTCATCTCTGTGGAGACTCATCCTTAACAGATAACGCTAGCTTCAGAAAAAAACAGGAAAAATTATCTAGAGGATGTAATTTGAATACGCATCATTCAGTCCCATATTTCTGTATGTTTCCCTGATTAAATTCAGAATGCCTCCCCCAGATTTTTTCTTTCATTGGAATCTAAGGAGGTGTGTAGGATAGAGGGTTGTTGCTACTCCCAGCTTGAGTTCATAGTCACTGTGATGTTTCTACTAGTGTGAAGGGAGGACAGAGTTCACAGTTTCTGAGAACTCTAAGGGGTAACTAAATTATGCTTGCGGTGTCTACTGCACCTCCAGAGAGCACTGGACAGCAGAGCCTGGGTAAATTCAGTGGGGTTCCCACACAGTGAAAAAAGCAAGGCATTCACAGCACAAATCTCCTTTGCTTTTGTTTGCTTGCATCTACAGTAATTTGCAATCTGGATTTATTTTCATTGTGGGCTTCCTGTTGAGAATTTCCATCGCTGCTTGGGGAGCTCTTCCCAGGCATAGAGTCCCCTCCCCTCGCACACAAAAGCAGCTGCCCTGGGGATGGAGCAGAGTTGACCACTGGTGCCACATTTTGCTGCCTGATGGAGGCCATGTCAGCCCATTCAAAGATTTGGGAAATAACTCGAGGCTAGTGGAAGACAGTGAAAATATAGTTAGTTACACTTTGACTTACTGGGCGTACAGCACACTTATAACATCACCAGCATAGTTTTTGTGGTTTGCTTTCCCTTTGAAGTTCAGTGCATTTTTTTAAATGGTAATACTACTTATAATTTTCTCACTGGCATTGCTAGGTCGTCCAGGACTAGCTTGGATACGGGATCATATTAAGACTTAATCCCATCTTGCATGTTACTCCTACTTTGCCACCACAGCATAAAATTTAATCGCTCCTTCAGAGCTGTGCTCCCTGGGTTGAACGCAACGAAGCTCTCATGAGAACGGGCTAGGCTGCACAGTGAGCAGAGCCTGCCAGGCACCCACGCAGCTCCTGTGACTCTCAATGACCTAGAAAAACTTTTACCTTCCCACCTCAGGTGCTAATGTATCTCTCCCCAGTGAAGTAACGCGCACTTATCTGGGCGGAAGTTATTTCCCAACATGGTGACTTGCATCCACAAAGAGTATTTTCTTGTGAATCAGCTGGTGTTTTAACAAACATTCTCAGTCCCACCCTCAGGGACTGTTTAATCTAATTCGATGTGCTTTGCGTATGAGGTCAGAACAAGGAGTTATACCTGTAACGTCTTAACCCTGTCTCGTGCTGTGGCTTTCCATTGCCTGCTCCAGGCAGAGGTGCAGGATGAGCTTACAGGAAAGAAGCACGCACGCCTGCTTGAATCAGGATCACTGCTGTGTGCAGGTGTGAAAGGAGCTATGCAGACAAAGGAAGGAGAGTAATCCCATTTGAAAGCAAGCTAGCGCTGCACTCAAGGGAAAGAGCTCTGGCTGGATTGTTGGACGATGAGCAACAGTAACAGGACAACAAAGAGGGTCAGACATAGCAATCGACTGGCTGTTTTTGAGCGATCCTACTAGTCAATCACTTCTTGTGGGTTTTGAGTTGTGAGTTTTTGTGTGTTGTGGCATTCAGACCATTTCAGCAAGGAAAAAAACCCAAGGGAAGGCTGACTGCAAAATGCAGCTATGGCTGACACAGGGAAAATTGAGCAGACATCCTGAAGACCCAGACCTGTCCAGTTCCTATCCCAGGAAGGGAAATGCAGGTAGTGGGATTTCAGGTGGGATACAAGCAGAATGCAAGCTGGGGAAGAGTAAGTTATAACATACTGTAATACAACTAATACAGGCAGATTTAAATTGCACTGTTACATGTACTGCTAGGATACCATCATGCTTGTGTACCGGCTGTCACCTGGACTTTTTTAAGTGTCACACAGTGTCAAGCCAGTCCTTGGTGTCAAGCCAGCAAAAGATATTTTTGAGGAAGCAGACAAAGTCATGAAAGTTCCAAAAAATAAATACATTTTGAGGCACTTAGAAGTAGGTGAATTCCACTCCAGCTGTGTCTGCAGCGATGGGACGTGTTCGATGAATTCACGTATGCTACGTGTGAGGTATAGAAAGACACAGGAACAGAGGGGAAAGCACTCCAGAAAAGGGCAGAGAAACAGTTGAATCCTTGCAGGTGCTGGGGATGGCAAGCAGCAAATATCCTTTGAGGAAACTGCATGGGTGCAGAGGCAGCGTGTCCCCCACAGCCCTTTTCTCTCCCTTCTGTGACAGGTTTCCTGCAACAGCCTCTGAAATGGGTCTTTTATAGGCAGCCTGCGTCACAGAACAAGGAGAAAAATGTATGTACAAGGAGGCCTTTGCACTCGAGTACAGGGGACCTTCCTTTGTGTAGACCACTGACAATTTGTGATCTTGAAAGCACAGGCTCATTTTCAAAACCTGTCATTAAATGTTTGTGTTATCTGATGGATTTCAGCCTGCATAAAATCACGTATCTTCAATAATTTTTACTGCCCTCAATATTTAATTCAACCCATTTAATATTACTTACTCATAAAATGTTGAAAATGTTTTTACTTTCCCTGTTCTGGGTTGTGAGCAGTTCATTAAAAAGCTCCCTTTCGGTGATGTAAAATACATGTATATAGTTTAATATCCAAGTATCTAACAGGCCAGGGTTTCCCAAACTATTTGGACTAGGGGATTCTGTCAGCCTTGAAATATCCTCAGAGCTTACACCTGCAGCTGTATGATGGTGAGGATTCACAGAGGTTTGGGTTCAGCAGAGTTTTGGGTGAGGAGAGAGGCTGGGAGGTCCCCCTCACTGCTACCACTCGCCGTTCCTCATGTTCCCCAAAAGCACGTGCAGGAGTTAAAATTACTCTTTGTCTGTATGGAATGAGTTGAAGTTGACTTTCCTCCTTTAACTGAAATGTAGCTGAAGGGCTTTGTTCCCAAGGTAGCTCACAGAAGAAAAAGGCAGCTGTTACAGTGTCCGTGTCCGTTCCGTGCCCCTTAACTACCCCTCCCTTAAAGTTCCTCTTCTGCAAAAAGCCTTTTCCCCTCATGGCTGTGATCTTAAAAAATGCCTTGCAGTGAGGACAGGCAGGCATTTACCTCAAGTGATACCAACACACTAACGCAACCCGGTAACGAGGTAAGGAACAAACACGTTTTATATCAGTACCTTCAAACCTAACACAAAAGAAGAGGGGTGTATTTATGCATATCATATGTTTCAGTCAGGGGAGTCATCATTTTTTAATGTACCTGTCTTGCCAGTTTCCTTTTTGTGTCCTGCTGTGGGGGAAAGGGCATTAATAAACCATGATTTAAAGCTGCTGTTGTCAATTTTTTTTATCCATACATGATTTCTTGTAGGCGAGCTAGGAGTTTGCTCACAGTATTGATTTGTTTAAGTGATTGCAGTTAGTCAACTTGCTTTAGTTTAGCTGGGTCACCTTCATCATCGCCATCATCATTTTCAGTGCCTTTTCAAGCTAAGGAAAAGTAATCTCTTCCTTTGTTGTGTTAAAAACATATAGGATTTTCTCATCTGACAAAGAGTTATTTTTTATTTTTTAACAGTGCAGTGCAAAATCAGGTGGCATACATTATGGATGAACCTGGGTGCAAGGATCTGGAGGATATTAATGGTATTATTTCCTTTCATATCTGCTACCCAGCAAGGCAACTGCTCAGTGGAGATATTCCTGGTTTCCACCAGAGATCAAAACCAGGCCTTCTGTTTGCCATATGTTAAATGCAAGTAACAGGCTAAATTCTTTTCTGATTTAGAGCCCTGCAGGGGTAAGGGCATGAATTTGCCTGCAATTTGGATGCAAAGCTGGTGATGAGTATATCCACGATGAGTATTATTTAAGATATGGCTTCATCCCATTTTTAGAAATGACGAGGGGGAGTGACAGTGGTGCTTCTTGCTCCTCTCTCTGCTGACCGAGCCAGCAGACTGCCAGGAGCCCCGCTAACCAGAGCCTGCTGTGAGAGTCAGGGTAACAGGAGGTTTTATGAGCTCTTCCATCAAGGAATGTTTCGGGTTGTGCCAAAAATGAGGCAATCGTCTTCTGGCTCATAAAAACAATTACCTGTATAGAAAATTATAAAAAGTAGCAGCAAAGAAGAAAAAGAAAAAAAACGTTCAAACTGGAAATGTCACACTGAATCCAGCTGTGTTACTTTCAAGGTTCACTAAAGTGGTTAGTAAATAGCATTGAGTCATTCCCTTCCCAAAAACGTGGCAAAGTGCAGAGGGCGATGGGAATAGCCTGAGGACCAGCATTATGTGAGATGCTGTCCAGTGACAGAGTCTGAAGCTCCCGAAATCACAAATGACAGAGCCCTGTGCTGGCATTTATCCCTCCATTCAAGCCAGCACAGAGGAACTGCTAAGCAGGCTCCTCAGGTGTCTGTCAGCTGTAGAACAAAGGGCCACAACTGATGACTGACACTTCCCTTACCAGTTTGATATTTATTATGGAGCTGATGAAATGTCTGACTTTCTGAAGATGAGTGGTTGGAGCTGATACAGATCGGCTAAGTGGGTGGTCCTGGGTTAAGTCTCCTGTTTTTCTTTAAGAGAACCAAACCATTTCCCTTCCTTCCATTTCTATTAGTGCTTCAGATGATTAAAACTAAATTAGAAATGTAATTTACTTGTCAGTGAATAGTCTAGATAGTTATCTTACTTGTATTTTGCTCCTCCTAATCAAGGCATATAAATGAGGCACTTTTTGTCAATAGTGAATCGTCAAGCGGTTTCAATTTTCTAGACCTTTCCTACACAATCAGGTCACTGCAGTAACCGTACTTTAGACTCTGCAATTGGTATTCCTTGAAATCAAGCTGTTCCCATAAAAACAATTAAAATTATTTCTTCATATATTTTGTAAAAGAGAATATTTAGGATTTTTTCCTTGTATATCGTAACAAACCAGGCTACAATTTTTTCTCTTGCAAACTGTCAGGTTTAGCTTCTTTATGCTGAAAGGAGAGCAGACAACTGCTTCATGCGGCAACATATATTTCCCTGTAAAACATCACAGCGATCCCATCTGTCTTAACACTGCTTTTGGTGAAATCAGGAAGGCGGTCTCGGATCAATGAGGCACAGGACATGTAAGTTGCATACTGAAGTATGCATCAAAAGCTTGGTTGCTTCATGGGTGATGTACTGATGCTTTGTAAAGGTATGGGAAGATTGGGTTAAATCACAAGTGCATATGTAGTGTCAGCAATTGATATGAATCAGGACACTGGTTAGTGCAAGAGGTAGAGAGGCTTTATTTGGTCCTGGGAGAAGAAAACCCTCAGGATCAGCCCCAGTGCAACCGTCTCCCTTCCTCTTTCCTCGCCTCCCACCCCCTTCAGTTGAAAATAGATCTTTAAGCCACAGAGCAACCCAAAGCACATTCAGACATGATCAAAACAGGTGACCCAGGAAGCTGCAAATCTGTGATAACACCACTGATGTAAGTGTAATCCAGCATTGGCAGACTGGCAGGTGGTGCAGGGGATGGAGCCAGGCTCCTCCAGGAGCAGTCACCCTGTCTGTCACGAGCACCGTACTATGGCTCGGTGCTCCGGCTTGCCCCAGGCACAGCTGGCCCCATGGTTGTGGGGCCACATGTGCCATGTCACTGGCTGTGCTTGGGGCCAGGACAGGCACAGCTCTCATCCAACAGAAGTGGGAAACGTTACACGTGATTTCTAGCAGGTACCAAGTGGCAAAAAAGATGGATGTTTCTGTATATTTGCTAATGAAAGGTATTGCCTTGCTACAGACTCGGTGCTTCTCCCTGCCAGGATCATCCTCAGCACTTCAGAAGCTAAGGCTGCTCTTAGTATACCGGGTTCGACTTTGGAGCTGGGGAGCAAAAACTGAAGGATCCATCAGGAAGCAGGGAGAGGCATCCTGCAAGCTGAGGCTGCAGTGGTGTGCCACTCAACTGAGGTTCATGGTCCCTTCCAGTGGAAAGGCTGGGACAGGGGCACTGCCAAAACGTTGGGGTGGGATGGCTGCTTCCGCAAGAGACTCAGCAGAGTCTGGCCAGCAGGAAGGAACATGCTCCAGTGAACTCATCTCTTCTGATGGCACTTAAAATGCTTAAATCCTTACTTACGACATCCTGGCTCATTTGAGTGCCTTGCCACAGGCTACATGGTAATGAGCAAATGCCACATCCGGAAAGGGAACTTGAGGACATTGACCCCTCACCCTGTTCAAACTGCTCAGCTCCTTTTCTTTGCTATCCAGAACATTTTTGCTTCTGTCCACACCTTACTGCAAGTTCTCAGACACCCCTGATATTTGCACATGCTGGTACATGTTATACCATTTACAGACAAGTATAAACACCCTGTGGGGCATGCTGCCTCCTCTTTGCTGCTCTGGGCTAGGAAGACCTACCCATACTTACACATAGTGCCCCAGAAACACCAGCTAGGGTGGTAAGGAACACATGACATGCTATTTTATGATGAAATGCAAATAAGTGTTTTCTTCATTGTAATTTTTCGATTTGCTGTCAATTTAATGATCTCCATCAGTTTCAGTTGCAGCAACTATAGATATATTCACAGTCATTGAGAGAATTTCTTCTCAGAAAGAAGTGTACTCATTGAACAACTTTAAAAAATATCCTGCCTGATACGAATTACTCACAAAACTCATTAGCATTTCAATTCTCAGTTTGCATAATAGCCGAAAAAATATAGGTGTGCCAGATGGAGCCTTTTGTGCATTAGAAATGGCAGAATTTTGACTTCTGGCATTTCAGACGCATATATCTTCCTGAAATTGCTGGGAAAGGGCAAATACAAGAAAAGCATTTACAGCGTCTCTGTACAACTGCCAAGGAGCGGAGATATAGCATGGGTAGATAATAAATAATGATATTCATGCTTAATGTTAATGACATGAACCATTCAGAGACAGAAGTATAATAAATACTGTGGTAATACTGATGGTGTTACACTAGTCCTTTGGTCTTATTCAGGTCATTTCATGAAGGATTCAAAGCACTTCACAAAGATGAGTCAGGCATCACAGTGTTCTTGTAGCAAGTTTCTTATTGCCCTTGTGTTACAGAGAGGAAAACAGGAATGGAGAAGCCAAGGGCATGTTGCATGGTGCTATCAGAGCCAGAGCACCTAACTTATCAGGGAAGCAAGGCCAATGATGGGTGAGCTCTAGCAAATATTGCATTAAAGGCGGAGGTAAGCTAAGGTGAAACTTTCACAAAAGCCACCAAGACTTGGGCACAGGTTTTCTTCTGCTAGCCATGCTGCGTGGCCAGCACTGTGCTCTATCTTCAGAGGTGCTCTTGACACCGTGGGCTGGCACAGAAGCCTTCATCATCTGCCGTGGGCAGGAAGAGCCCTTGTTCATGGCCCCTCAAGGAACCCACTTCCCCCAGCTGACAGCTGGCGGCTCAGGCCGCCCACACTGCCGCCGGCCAGCAGAAAGCTTGCTCCTGATGCTTGGTTTCCCCTGCACCCCTGCCCAGTGCCATGTTGCTGCCCTTGCAGGAGCAGCACAGCCATGTTGCACAGCTCAGCTTGTTTCCCGACAATGTCAGGCAGGCTTCAGAGTAAAGAAAAGGTAATGCAGTCCTGGGATTATAGTTACAAGCCTCAGAGTCATAATTGCAAGTAAAAGAAAGCTGTGACATGGTTATAGCCTGTATTTAATGTGACATCTTTGTCAGTCTCATATTTCTCCCAGAGTCTTTGTGTGACATGTGCCTCCAAGAGCAGAGATGTGGATTTAATGGAATAACACGACTGTAGGCACTCCTAGGTATCCAGATTAATTACTTCTCTTTTTCACCATATTTTCACTAGATCTTTCTGTTCTTAATGAGCACAAACATTACATCAATAGCTTACATGCCTACATCTTTTGTCTTATGGGGTCCCCACCGTGGGGAGGTGGTTTAATACACAACCTTAAAGTGTGCTGAAAATCTGTAAGGTTTTACCCAACAGTGCGATATTAACTGCACAAATTTTCTGTTGAGTCCATGGTCTTTGTGCCTTCCTGCCTTTGCTAGCAGTCGGCTAGAGCGTCTTTGGATACATTATTAAGAGATCAGGAAGAAGCTCTGTGTTGGTGAAGCCTTTCAGACCAAACTCCTGCTCCTTAGGTGTTGTTGACTCAGGAGTGGCAGGTTTGCAACGTGCAGGTGCGGGTTTGCATGGTGGTTACTCCGATGTGACACGGTGACTCCTTTGGGGTTGTTTCCAGACTTGCTTGTAGGAAGCAGCACCTGCTACCACCCACCAGCTGGCCTGACCCCAAGCTTGGGTTCCCCTTGCCTTAGGAGGAGCACACACAACCCCACAGAGCTCCTGGTTCAAAGCCATTCCTGGAAGAGCAGAGCTTTAAAACTGAAATTTGAAACTGCTTGGTTGGAGGAGTCAGTGCAGCACTGGATATTAGCATAGGTATGTGCACTTACTGGGGGCACAGTAAGGACTTAGAAAGATTTGGGTTTTCAGTGCTGTTTTTTCATGCCGATAGACACACAACTAGGAAATTATTTTTCCACTGCCTTGCTGTTGGTGTAGGAGTTTGCACTTTTAAAAGTGCAGATCATAATTATTGTAAGATTAAACCATACAAGAAATGTATAGTTTTATGCACTTCACTCACTTTGTGGTTGTGTAAATAAAACCCTAGGGACACAGCTGAAGAAAATCAGGCCATTTTGTGCTGTTGACTACCTAATTACTGTTCAATCCAACTTCAGAATAACTGGGTTTGAAAAAAGAAAAATAAACTTACCTTTATTAAGACAGGAAAGTAGTGAACTCAAATCATTAGATGTAGGTGAGACTTCTGTAGATCATCAGATATCAAACCCAGTGCAATCACAAATGTCATCTAGCAACAGTTCCAGGGTTCAGGAACACTGGAAGGACTTTCTTTTTATTTAAACCACTGCAGCTTGAAAACTGATTTTCTATCTTTCTGCCAGCAGAAGTCAGATCAGAATCAGGTTTAGAATGTGATTAGTCAAAAATGTAAACTTTTGATCTTTCTTGGTGTTTTTTTCTTTTTGGGGGGTGTGTGTCTTTTTTCTATTATTACTTTTTGAGAATTACTTATTTGCATGTTTTGTCTGTTGAGGGCTGGTGATGGTTCTGTTTGTTTGAATTAGACCTGCGATTAGTGTCAGCTGAAATAAGTCTGGCATTCATATGCTCCTCACAGAGCCTCAAGTTTTGCACTATCAACACTTTTCTTAAGTGCATTCCATTAAGGATTCTGTACGACAGGTTTGCACCTGGAGGCAAAGTCAGTTCCCTCCCCACCTCCCCCCTTCCCTGAAATCACAAGTCTTTTCACATCAAGTATTTAATTTTCCGTTGTTGAGGATAAAATGATATGTAAAGTATGTGTTGCCATGGATGCAAAACTGAGAGCTTATTGATCCTCCCCTTATCCAGGTAGATTTCAAGCAGAATATTAAACATCAGAGGGCACTATGGCATGGATGGCAAGACAGAGACAGATAGGGGCATGGAGAAAGAAATTTAAAATTGAAGTTCCCGTAGCTTGAAAGTGTCTTGTTGAAATAAAGCAAATCTTGTGCACTCTGGGGGATTGGTGGACTTGTTCTCCATGTGCTTGGCAGCATTCCTCTTTCAGTACTGGGTTTTCTCCCTTCCTTCCTCCATGTGCCTCCCGCCATGCAAATGGCATGGATCATTTCTATTTCCCACCCAACCCACTCAGATCTGAGCTGTGGCCTGGATAAGTAATTTTTTGTGTATTCTGCAGATTAAGGAGCAATGGCACTTTAAATACCCTGTGAGAGTGGTGTGAAGATGAATGGCTGAGAGTGGTGCAAGAGGATCCACAACTGCTGAATGACCCAGCAGGGTCAAACTACTCATCCATCTAGGGCAAGCAGGTAGGGAGTGGGGAACATGTATCTGCTCATGACTCAGGGACTTCTGGAGATGACACCCCTGCCTCTACGTTTTCCTCTTGCAGCAGATGAGCCATGCACCTGGTTTTCATGGACAGCACACAGGGTAGTGGTGAGCCATGGGCGAGAGGCTGTCATCTCACAAGAGCACTAGAGTGCTAGAGAGGGACACAGGGGGCATGTGGTATAAATAAATACTTTTCAAAACTGATTTACAGTGTTCCCCTAACTTAAATTCAACCTTATTTTTTTACCTATTATATCTGCCATGGCTTCATATCCTTTCCTTTCATCAGCAGCATACTTATATCAGAACATCAATTTGCCATTGTAATTATGTTGGACTGTGGCCTCCACAGAACTCCACTAAAATTGTTCCAATTAATTTTGTCTAAAGAGGGCATTGCCTCCATAGACTTGCACCAAAATTAGCTCATTTTGCTTCAGTTTACCTTTTCCCAAAGGATTGCATTATTATGGCCTGCACTTGCTCCTCGCTGCTGAAAGCACACACTTTAATCCAGCTTGAGACATGAGTTAAATGCCTTTTTAAGGCTTTTTATATTTTTTTGTGGTGTGAGTTCTGCATACTTGTGGGCAGGGCACCACCAGAGACCTGCTCAGGAGTGCCTGCCATATAGCAAAGAGGGCCAGAAGAGTCTGCAATTGGGTCAAAGCTGAAATTAGCTTCTTGTTCAGGCAGCTTGATGTCTCTGTTACTGGGGCAGGGAAAAGGTAAGGGCATCTGCAGAAGCAGTGGGGACCATCTCTTCCCTTGTTTCCAACAGTCACCCTATTGTAGGGCCCTCACTCCTTTTTCATTCATAAGAGCTAGCACAGCAGAAACGCACTTTCTTTTTTCTAGATGAAATGGGCTTTAATAAAGCTATTGTATTTGATCACTGGCTAAGGAAACAATAATTTAGCATAATAGGAAAAGATCATTAATGTTCAATGAACCTAACACTGCTCCAGTTTTTGCTGCCCTAGAGAGATGGCGTAAACTCTTCTTCCTTAATTGAAGACTAAATAGAGTACATTTCATTTCCATTTTCATTTCCAGTGCTTTTTCCAATAGGCTTGTGATGTTCACTAATGTATGCTGAAAGGGGTGGTCTGCCTGGCAGCAGGGGAAAAATTGGGTGGGAGGGCTTAGAGCACACAAAAACTTGCTTGCTCTTCATCAGATGGCTCTCTAGGGCCTTTGACTTATTTCTTGACAGGCCTCATTTCAAAAGCCTTCAGGGACCATGCCAAGGAAACGTGGTGGTCTGTTACATTGCAGAGAGGAGCAGAGAACAATGCTCGTGTCCCCTCTCCCACAGCCATTCCTCCACAGAGTAGCTACGGCAGAGAGGTGCACTGCTGATTTCTCTGTTAAGGGATTCCCTGGGGCACAGAGGGGTTTTCTGAGCTGCCAGGTGAGTGGCGTTCCTCCTGACAGGGTCAGATGGAAGGAGTAAGGGCTAAAATTGGTGTCTAGATGGCATTTTGACTGCAACTGCAATTTTGTATGAAAGCAAGTTGATAAATGCTCACAGGTGTAAGGTTTGCACCACGGCAGCTCTGGATTCAAATGCCACGGCCTGCTCCCGAGGAAGCACAGCTGGTGTACTTTGCACCGAAGGAAGCTCAGGGCTGCATCTTTCTCCACTGATCCCTTCCACCACTTGAGCGTCATCATTCACAGTCATCTCCACTCACGTCCCCTACCAGAGCCATGGCACAGCGCTCCCTTCATGTGGTTGGGAACGTGCCTCTGCATCCTTGTCAGTATTTTTGACTGTGAGGTTGTATGTCAGGGTGTCAGGTTGGCTCTGGCTGCCATGGCTGGTGTGGGAGAGAACTCTGGCTACATTCATCTGTGCAAGACAAGGAGGTGAAAAACATGGCAGCCCTAGGCATTGCTGTTTCAGCTCTGCCCACAGAGACACTGGGTCCCTCACTGCCTGCAGGCCATTGGGAGCCTAGGCACTGGGCTGTCTGGGTCTGATATTGAATAAAATGCATGAACGCAGCTGTAATGAAAAAAAAAAAATCTCCACAACAAAGCTGAGACACAGCTAATAGCATCACAGTAGCCTCTATTTAGTGCAATAAAAAAGGGCACCGCTAACGACTGTTTTTCTCTGAGAATTTTCCTTGACAGAGTTTTGCCATTGGAGAATGCCCCATCCACGTCACCTCCTGTGCAAGAACAAAACTAGAGGACACGAGGGCCAGGGATAAGCAGTTAGAAGCAAGCGGGCAGCGGTGCTGCAGCGGGAACTCACCCCAAGTAAATAACAAAAGGTTTACAGTGCGTATGGCTACACTGCCTAACATTGTTGTCACGCATCACTGATAACAACCATGCCAATTGTAGTGATAATTAACAACAAGATTAAAGATAATAGCTTGTTCCGCAGCAACAGCGAGTCCCTGGTGACATGCAGAGTGGGTTCGTTGCCACTGAGGAAACCCTGTGTGGGGGTGTGTGCGTGCATCGCAGAACACCACGTGTTTAGGCCACCAAAGGGCGCGTTTTGGGGGGGTGTCGGGCTCTGCTGGGCCGCGGGCCCTCACCGTCGTGGGGCAGCTCCGCCTGTCGACCCCACGAAGACGGCATCGCCGCTTTAAGGCGCCGGAGGCCCCTGGCGGGAGCCGAGCCGAGCCGGGCCTGGCTTGGCCAGCCCCGCCCGCGCTCCGGCAGCGGCCGCGCCGCCCGCAATGCAGCGCCGTGCCGGGGGTGCCCGGTGGCCCGTCGCGCCGAGCAAGCTGAAGCTCGCCGCGCAGCCCGAGTGGTGTTACTGGGAGGGGGAGCCTCCGGCGGTTCGGCCGCCGCGCTGAGCCCTGCCCGTCCAGGCGGCACTTGCTGTCCTGGCAGCGGTGCTGCGCCGGCGGTCGCCGTAGTGAGGAAACCCCGAGCAGCCAACCCACCTGCTGCCCGAGTAGCCGGGAAACAACCAGCGGTCGCTCAGAACCTCTTGCGCCTTGTGGCAGGCACAGGGGGGTCTGCCAGGACACGCCTGGACCAACCGTCGGGAGCCATCACGGCGTGATTTCTTTGTCTGTTAAAGCTGAGGGGCGATTGCTTTGGTGTATATGGCATGGAGGTGCCTCGGGGAAAGGGACGGTTGGGGCCCACATGAAGACGAGGTCAAGGGTGGTCAAATGTAGAGCAGTGGCATGAGAGGGAGGGGAATCTGCCAGCAGTCATGGGCCACAGGCACTTTCCATGAAGGAAACAAGTGGGAGCTCCAGGCGTAAGTTCTAATTGTTCCTGTGGCTCTTGATAATCGTTGCGGTGCTGGGTTTCCTTGATATCTCTGTCAACCAGCTGGCCTCTCCCGAACACCTCTCCCCCCAGCCTCCTGCCGTGTCCCTCCAGGAGGTGGTTGAGCGTGCAGTCCTCTTGCCCTGTCAGGTGGAAGCTTCAAGGCTGCTCAAGGAACCTGCTGGCACAAGGTGCCCTCATAACCCTGATGAGTCTCATTGTGTATCATCTCCCCAGAACAGCCTGGTGGCTGCTTTCCTGCGAGTCCAGTAAAAGTGCTATTTTGTAGCAGTGGGAGGCTTTTAAATCCTAGGGTTAGTTTTGTAACTACTAAAATAGACCGCGGGGGCGGGGGGGGAGGCAATATTCAGCTGAAGCCCTGGGGATTGAGAGTTCATTACTCGCTTGGCAATAACGTTGTTCATTACCAGGCAAAACAACCAATGGAAGAAGCAAGCACTCCCTGTGTTCTCCCATGCTTCTTCGCTGCTTTGGGAAGTTCCTCTTCAACGCCTGTGCTAGTTAGGGAGGGGAGGGGAATGACAGATTCAGGGGGATTTGCTGGCAAAATATCAGTCCTCTAACCTTCAAGTTGCTTCCAACTGTGATGGAAGGCTGTTGTTATGTGATGGCTGTAGAAGCTGTTGGTAGTGCATATTGCACAAGTGTTGTCTCAGTGGGCAGCATTGTCAAAAAGGCTACCAGTGAGGTGGGTTTTTTTTGCAAATGCTAGATTGAAGTATGGTGAGAAAAACTTACATGCTTTTATGACTTAGCATATTTTGTTTGTGAAGTTGGGATTTCAGTCTCCAGGGTTTACAAAAACAGCTCCTGTTTTATACCCAGGGTCCACTGTGACTTCAGTGGAAATTAGGCATATTAAAGTTTCTGAGAAATAAGAGCTATTACCTAGGGGAATGGAAGAAATGTAACATGAAGGCTCCTTCTAGGGAGTAGCCTATGGTCTTTCTTTAGTGCTTCAGGCTACTCCTGAAGATCATGACTTTCCTTTTTTTTGACAGAAAACGTCATACGACATACCCACTCACACAAACAAGGTTGCTAGGTACCTGTGGGTGTTCTTTTTTGTCCATGTCTGTCTTCAGACATTAAGCAAACCAAGAAATCCAGAAAGTCATGAGGAAACATGGCTAGCTGGGTTTAGTTTAGTGTCAAGCATCCCTACTTTTGGAGGATGCAAGAATCCCTTCTTTTATTTTGTGCTTTGGTTTAAGCTGCTACTAAAAGAGAGTACAAAAGCCCTTGAGACAACCTCACCTTCTTAAGGTCTTTCCTGGAGTCTGGTTTGGAGCAAAGTAGTCTCTGGCTGGCTTGGTGTTGCAGTGAGATTACTGACAGTCCTTTCTGTCACTCTGTAACCCCCCTGCTCCCCACAAGTTGCGCTGAATCTGCCCTTGGCCTGTGCTGACTCTTAATTTATATCATAATGTACACAGCTTAAATTAATTCAATGTTACTGATTTATATTTACCCATATCTAACCATGATGCTCCCATCTCCATTACTGATAAGATAAGTACGTGCTAGCTAAAGCTTTAATTTCCTTGAAATTTTGCTTGAAATGAGCTAGCAAGTTTGTGTTCATCTTGTGTCCTGCTGACACCCTCCCAGGAACCTGGTACCTGGCTGCGCCATTTCTCTGATGTGGGCCTCGGCTGAGGGCACTCGCACAGGTAAAATTGTTACAAGTTAGAAGTGTTTTGCAGGAGAGCAAACATCTATGTGTCAGCAGGATTCCCAATGCATGGAAGGAGCTTGGCTCAGGTGGAGGTTGAATAAAATGGATTAATATTCATGTGTACTTCAAATTGTTGGCTTTGTCCAGACTGAAAAGGCTTTAATGGCTAGCATTTTTTAGCACTGGGATAGATCACGCTGACTGCGATGTCTGTGTATAAGCCTAAAGGACTCACCTCCCACCCCTGCAAAGAAGTTCCCCCTGTGTGTTGCCATTGGGCCCACTTGTTAGGTTATTAATGCTTCCTTAAGAGAGAACAGTAATGCAAACCAGTTGAGATAGTAAACTCATCCTGCAGAAGAGCCATATGGCAAGGGAAACCAAAAGTGCAGAAAACGCCCCACACTGATCAGTGGTCAGAGCCACAGAGCTGCCAAAGTGGAGCCTGGTCATGGCTGAAGCTGGAGTCAGGTGGAAGTTGTACATAAATTTCTCTGATTTCATGTTCAGTGTCTGCAGTGTCTCTTGAGACAGGAAAAAAAAAGTTCTTGTTTTCTGCCTCTATCGGCCACTTCAGGGGGATGTTAATGGACTATTGGGATGCCTCTTGGCTTGTTTAAGTCATTCTGCCTTCTGTCTTGAATGTTACTAGTCCCTCAGGACACTTGACACCGATGCTGCTTGGAAAAAAAAGCATCTATTTGGAAGCAATCCTGCTAGCGTACCATATGTTACTAGTTTATGGTTTCCTTGTTTGGGGACTTGGGGCACGCGTATGAAAACAGTGTTGCTTTTGCTTTTTATCTCTTGCTGCTGTTTATGCTTGTGATATCACAAGCTGATTGCTCAAGAGATAATTGTGCTGTCCAAAGCGGAGTATGTAGGAAGTCTAGTGCTTGGTTCTCCATAAGCATCACGAGACTTAAAGCGAGAAAGGAGGGTGAGGAGCAGGGGAAATTAATTCATTTCCATGAACCAGAAACTAAATATATGTGAAATAGCATTTGGTTTTGTTTTGTGAAGGTCTGGTTCTGTACTATCTTAACCCACCCTCGTCAGTGCTGTGATATGTCCATGGACTCTAAGGTTGGCACCATGGCTAGGGAAGATATCTACACCACTTCTATGTTTCCAGTTGGGAGTGGAGAACAGAGCCCAGGTGTCTGATGCCAGATGGTTGTTGTTTGGTGCAGCTGTCTCTTATCCCTGGTGGGCTGTGGTGGAGGGATGGTATCAGGATAAAGGAAAAATAGCAGCAACTTGATGTCAAAATCCAGTCGTTTCACTAGCATGTGGGGTGGATGGCTGGGCAGAGACACAAAGAGGACCTCCTGCATTCTTGCCGCTCTTCAGTATGTGAACAAGAGGTGTCTGTGAGGAGCTACATATGGGAAAGAGCCTTAGTCTAAGCATCACATCTTCCAGCTTTGGAGTAATCAGGCAACTACTGTAATATGAAATACTCCTCTGATTTAAGGCCTAGACTTCCCCTGTTATGTGTGAGAACAGTTAGTGCCTGAGAAGGTGACCTAGGAAAGCCAGATCATAGATCCTTGATGTTGACAGATAGAAATGTCTTCCATGCCAAGGAGAACACCTGTTTTAGCTTGGGATATACAGCAATGAATCTTCTCCTTTTTCTGTATTCTGACCAATGCCTAATTATTTATGCAGAGAGGAGGAGATACTGAGATATTGAATCCTGCCCCAGAAGGGTCAGCAGACCAAGAGTTGGAGCACTTCTCTTGAGACCCGTCTTCAGGTCTATCAGGCAGACAACATCACTGAGCCTGATCTTTGTTAGAAACGTGCTGGCTATGCAAGACAAGGGGATCATGAGAACATTGCTTCATTTTGTTTTACGTGGGGCCTGCCTGTGGCAAAGGCAGAAGAATGGTTTAGTGGGTGAATTAGATGGAAAACAATGTGCAAGGCTGCTGCCAGGCTGCTTGGCCTTTGAGACTTAGGTCGTCTCCACACACTCCATGCTAGAGGGGGGAAAATAATATCTACAGTATTTTGTTGGCAGACACTCAAGTGTCTTTAGGATTAGGGAAGAGTTTGAGGACTGACATTTTGGGTGTTGGGCATTTGAATCAGGGTTTAGTTATCTAAGCCTCCCTCTAGCAAAGTGTCAGCACATTTTTTGGATTCTTTTATGTTAAATGACGTAGGTAAAAACAGAAAATGTTCTGGAAAAAGCCCCCATTAGACTCTGCCTCAACTCTTTCTTTTGACAACAAGCTGCTGCCTCTCAAATAAAAGCAACATTTTTTTTGCAGGGATTAGTTGAAGCAAAGGAAACATATTTCAGGTATTCCTTAAGTGCCTCACGTTTCACTTTTTCTCTCCTGAAGCATGTATCCCTGATTGCTTCCTTAATTAGTATTTTTAAAATCTCTCTCTATTCCCATTTATAAATAAATCAAAATAGAATCAGAGTATTAATTTATCAGTCACTCAATATGCATTCTAGAGAGCAAATTTAACACCTGTACAGGTAAGGACTGAGTGTCCCCCATAAGCTCCTGAGCCACCGTCTTTGGTGATGGCTGTGGAGCATCCACGAACATCTCTCATAGCCCAACTTCATTAATAAGGATGCAAAAAAACCATGAGAAAAAAGAATTGCCTGTGCAATTGCATTTAATTTGCGTTCTAGCAGGTTTCCCAGTTCACCTGGCAGCTATTCTTTCTTCCCTCCTTCCCTACCACACAAACACACCACCCCCACCCCCACCTCCCTTCATGCTTTGTTTCATTCTTTTTCATTTTTTCTTGGTCCTGTTGACTGAACAAAAGCAGTCCCGCAAGGGCAGGCTAATGTATTCATAGTTTTGCTGCAACTTGGCTGATAGAATAAGCTGAAAAATTGCTGCCTCCCATTGTTTACTGAGAATCTTTGTTGTGCTTTGTAGAGTTGAAATAAGTGCTGTCTAGTGCCCTCTGCTCCCCTTCCTTACAGAACAGAGCCTGTTGTGCTGAACCTGCTTAGGCTGGAGATGATAGAAAGGCTAAAGTTCAAGTTCACAGACCCAAAAGTAAGTTATAGAAGTGATCAGTCGTTTGAGCATTTGCTTGCTTGCTCTTGCCTTTCATTCTCCATGATCTAAGTGCAGTGTGCTGTTAACGCCTATCTGAACATTGCATTAAGCTCTAATTAAGCCTGCCAATCAAAAAACCCAGAAAGCAGGCTTCTAATGTGCCTGGTAGTAAGTCATATTTTCCCCCTCAATTTTCTGACTACGAACATGTAACTGGTAGGTGTGGTTTTGGGTTTTTTGTTTAATTTTTTTTTCCTCTGACCTTCAGACAAATGCTTAATGGACTTGTACCACAGTGCTTACCTTAAGGGCTATCTTTCATTTTAAAATGTCTTTGGAAAGCACCACATGAAAGATCTCAACTTTGCCAGGCTGTAGCTAAGGTTGTACTGGAGCATCATAGAGAAGATGTTTCTCAACTTTTCATGCAATGTCAGAAAACGCACTAGATGTTAACATGATCGGGAGGAGTGAATATGACAAAGCTGCCTGGAAGGTCTTTCTGGAAGTAGGAGAGAAGGTGCAACATCCAGAGTACTGGATCCTCTATCTGGTCTTGGAGCAAGAGCTACTGATGGTTACAGCTAGTGTAAATCCTAATTTGCTAACCAAAATCCAAAAATTGAAGTATCAAGTGACGTGGCTTTAAAACTTCCACTGAGGCACTGGGACTGAGGAAGTTAGAGGGCAAAGCCACAGTCTAGTATTACCATTTTATAAACAATCATGAAAGAAGGGAGGTGGCTTCTAATCCATATTATATTTGTAAAATAAAGCATATTGGTAGGATTGAGATTACAGTATTTTGTACAACAAGCATTTCATGACTGTAAGGAAAACCAAATTGGGATTACACATCTCAAAGTCAGGAAGACTTTTCCTCTTTTCAGGAAGATACCAGAAGTTTAACTGCCTTATTTTGATATAGGTTGATCAGGATGAAATAATATTTTGATATAAATTGAACAGGATAAAATAAAAACATAAACCAGACACTAGAGCAACTGGTCTTTCCTATCTCTAAGCCTCAGCATTTATTTTCCTGTGGAGCATGATGACGGTTACTGCCCTTCTCAGCTACTGAATCACATACTTTAGTGCTTGTGAAGTTCGCATCAAGAGTGGAAGTTGTATAGCAGTGGCAAGCCAGTGCTAGACATCTGAAAGGCCATGGAAGAAAGTCATGACTGAAGACATGCAGCTCCTAGATAGGCTATCCTAGCTTGTGGACCTTAGTAAGAGATCTCAGACTAATTAAGCTTGAATCCTGTGGGTAGGGAAGGCTGACAGCTCTGCTCTAGCCTGACCCATTTCTCAATGTGTTTTTTGTGGCTGCCCGATTTTTTTCCCCTTACTTCCCCTGCTGTAATCCTTATGGAACATCTGCCCCAGACAGGAACAAGTGGCAGCTTGTTCTCTGAATGCCGCGTCCTTGTCGGTACGCTCAGGTCCTGAAATCCTTTGTTCCTCTGCTGCTTTTTTCCCTCCTCTAACACCACAAGACTTGATTAATCCAAATGCTGAAGTCCCGCAGGCACTGTAGTTATTTTTAGCATTAGCTTTAGAGCTCTGCAAAGGGTGGATGAAGATTTATGATTTTGTCTCCTGCAAATCTCGCAGCCTTTCCTTTCTCTACTACAACTTGGAGGGATTCCAACATTCCCCCCAATGCTCAAAATTGCCTTTTATACTTTTAATTAAAGAGCTGCGAGGGCCAGCAGTCTTGCCTTGTGACCATGGGGCAGGAGGGGTCCTGTGTTCCTTCTGGAGTTCAGCACATCTAGATTTCTGCTCTTGTTTGTGGTCATTAAAACTTTGTAAATCTTCATCCTGGAGTGAGCCTTTTCAGCGCTTTCTGTTGCAAGCTGGGAGAAGAAAGGTTGCTTAAGCATGTGAGCACCCAAGCAGAACTGTCATGGTGGAAACTTGCTTTATTTTCTACTTTAATGCTTTCATTCACTCTTCCATCTCTTCCCACAGCTAACATGTCCACGCTTGACTTCAGCAGGCACTGAGTTTGCCCTTGCGAGTGCATGGGGAAAGATTTTTTTTCAGTAAGAAGTGTCAAGAATGAATTTGGGTGTCCCTGCACTTGTGTCTCGTGTGTTACTCTCCTTCTGGGGCTCGCATGTCCAAGCACAACTGTGGTGTTACAATCTAACTGGGATACAGTCGTTCCCACAGATTATTTTTTTCCCCCAACTCAGGCGTGCCAGACATCACAGCTGCTTCCTGGCACACCTAGATCTAGTTTCCAGCTTACACCCCAAAACCCCACTTAAAATGAATTTAATGCATAAGAGGCACAGCTGTAATTACCATATATTTTCTAGCATGTGCAAATGTGCCCACTTGTGCCATTTGGGAGCTACTGTTTTCTCTGTGTCCTCCTCCTGCTTGCAGTGCAGCTCCCCATACACTGGGAGGGCTGCACTCTGTGTCTGTGGGGGCACAAATGCTCTTTGTTGGCAGAACCAAATGCTTAGGAAAAGTTACTACTATCTGAATTCTGCTTTTCTGAAAGCAAAATTTCTCTCTTTGGTGCAACATTTTCTAAAATCTGGGTGATTATCAACAATTCCTAGTAACATGCCTTTGCAGCAATGCTGTAGACTTTGGGAAGTAGGTGTTTTTTTGTGGTTCTGGACACAGCAGCAGTTGCTGTGTTAGAGGATCCCACTTTTTCATCCACCAAGCAGGGTTTCTAGTGCAGCAGCGAGCAGGGTGCCAGCTGCTGGAGGGCTAACCAGCTAGGCGTGTCTCCAGCTATACGTTTCCCCATACAAACATGAAATCAATACACTGAAGCAGTTAACTAGACTTCATAAACTTCAGCTGGCAAGCTTTCTGGAATCTATTCAAAAAAGCAGCAACAGTTCCTGGGTTGCCTGAGAGGGAAATAAGCTCAGGGCATTTCTTTGGTTTAACTGGTGCAGAGGACACAGGCAAGCTGAAAGGGAAGATTTAATGGCCTTGTTTCAACCTCAACATAAAAAAAAAAAAATAAATTTGACACATCTCTATATGTTCTTCTGTTCCACTGTTGAAAGAGGACAAATCAATCTTTTCAATATCCAAATAGGATTTAAAAATTGCCCTTAATCCCTACCATCACCTCTTTTTGGTAGGCATTAGGAAGTAGATTCTGGTAACTTTGTTTGGCAAATGGTAAATCATTTTCCTGAAGAACTGAATGAGGCAACTGCAATTTCGACAAGCAGAGCAAAGCTGTGAGACTTCTTTTCCCTGTAGGCGACTATACTTCATGTCCTGGTGCCAGATAATATTTGACATTTAATTTAAGACCCCCAGTGCCTGCATATAAAACTTTACTATGATAATAGTGGTAAAGCAGCTGAGTGTTGTATTTGACAGTCTTTTCTTCCCTTCTCCTAGTTCATCTCCATGCACAGTTTGGGCTGAAGGATCTGACTTGAATTAAGGAGAGGAGAAGACTTAACCCTGAATTTTTATGAATTGAGGAGGCCTGACTTGCAGATAAAGATCTAATCATGAATCTCATTCTGGCTGTCAGATCTTTCACTGGCTCACTCCTAAGATGCCAGGCAGAATTTATGCAGAGGGAAAGGAATGGGTGAGGGATAGTGTCAGCAGAAGAGAAGGACCTTCTGTTCGTAATTCATCAAATTACTCATCTTCTCACAAAGTGGTACACACTCTATTGATCAGTAATGCGTTTCCCACAGAAAAAAAAAAAATAGCACTAATAGTATTGACAAAACTGTGTTTGTACTGAGGAGGAGATAACTGGATTTTTCTGAAATCGCATTGAGCTGCTGTAGTTTATCCTGTAAACGAAAGTAGGTCTGGTGGCCCCTGGGAGGAGAGGTCAATGATGCCATGGAAGCTTGTCCCCGTTGGGGAGCATGGGCTGCACTGTCCTTCAGGGTAAGGTGAATGAGCGAATGACAGGGACAATGTGTCTGTCTTTCATAAACAGTCTGACTTAGTAGATCTGAGGTGATAATGCTGGGGCCCTGGCTGTATCAAGCCAGTTGTGCTTTTGTCCATGCAGCTCCCCTCACCGGTGCACTTTCACAGACTGTCGTATCCCACTGAGCCTCTCTGCAGCAGTAGGAGTTGCACCTCATGGTGTCAGTTCCTCAGGATCTTAAATGCATGCATTATTTTTCGTGCCTAATGCATACACAGTAGATGTCCTGCCCTCTGACTGTACTCCAGGCCCTGAAGAAGTCAGGCTGACTCATCTGGCAGACTTTTGATCCTAGACAAGGTGTCATAGAGACAGTCCCTGTCTCAGCAGGTATAGGGACACAGTGGAAACTTAGCTATTTTTTTTTCTCCTTTTGCCTTCCTCCATTTAAAAAATACCCTGTTACTGGGACCAGCACCAATACTTTGTCACTTGTGTTAGCTGAATGGTGAAAAAAAGCCATGATGATTCACGTTTTTAATCTGGAGATTAAAATATTAGTCGTGAGTGTTTGTTGGAGACAATACTTGTGCTACAGCTGGTAAAAAGCAACCGGGAGGGAAAATCTTATGGGAAGAAAAAAATGTTTTACAGAGTCTCTGGGATCTAACATGCTTCCTGTGAAGAAGTCCTGCAGCAGAGACTAGAAAGAGTAGATGTATGGTGTTTGAAGTCTTTCAATTTAAAGTGAGTGGGCATGGCACAGTATATGGGAATAGATTTTCTCTGAGCAGAACAAACATTCCACATCAGGGCTTAAAAATAGTACCTGCCTGCAGAAGGCCCCCAGCTCCTTGTGTCAATTCCAACCACCCACTTCCTCTGTAATTGTCTGGAGTGCACTTGTTCCTCTCCAGCTTTTAGCAGTTGATAAGATAGCTGTTTTAAAAAAAAAAACAAAACCCACCCAAAACAAAACAAAAAAACCACAAACAAATAAACCCCAAATTTCCCTGTTATTCTTGGAGAGTCCTGGGGCTGCTTTAGGATATATGTGATGGAGAGCGTATGTAGTTGTTTGTGATGTGGTTAAAGCATGGGAAGAGACAGCTCACACAGAGGGGATAAAACTCCACTGATGAAACGTAGCTCCAGTGCGTACATACATCCTTGCAATCAAGAAAAGCCGGTGGAGACTATCTGCGACCCTCACCACCAGTTCACATGGTGAACAGTCTGGGTCCATGCTGATGCTCCTTTTTTGTACATTTTCTGTGTCGAGATTGCTTAGCCTGGATTCCAGGGCTTTTCATATCTCAGTAAATAAAGTTGCTCGAGGAGTGTGTGGCAGGGTTTTTTCCACCTTGCTCAAACCTCACTCAGGAGTTGGTTTTGACCCACCACCAGCTTTTTGCTGAAGCTGTCGCATGGCATACTTTGCAGTGCTATGGAAGAGTAGCTCTTGCCTGTAGCTTAGGTGTTTACACTTGAGAAATTGGCTCTGGCAAGAGCAGGAGATGAGATGGTGGGTCTCAGAGGGGGCTGTCTATGGCAGGTTACAGCCACTGCCACAGCCATCCTGTTGATGCTGCCAGAGTAGAACATAGAAAACCACAAAAAAATGCAGTTGGAAAGATGCTCCAGGGAGCCTCAAAGTCTGGCCTTCCCTTAGGGCAGGATCATTTTTATCTGCTGTTTCCAACAGGTATTTGTCTAACCTTGTAATGCAAACCTTCAGTGGTGGTATTCCACAGCCTCCTTGGGAAGTCATCGCAAGTCTGTTACTACCCTGAGCGTTATACAGCTTTTCCTAATGTCTATTTTAAATATTCCTTGCTGTGATTTAAACCCACTATTATTAGCTCCTGAGTACTCCTACCATTACCACCTTCCATTTTTCATTAACTATTGCAAGTACGTATTCCTTATTAATAAGTGGCTTGTTCAGTGTTCCCACTTACAAAAATGCTTCATACCAGACACTCTGACATGAATTTCAGATTAATTCATTAAGTAAAATGGGGGAAGGGCTGGTGGGACCTGGCTGAAGCCCTCTAGAATAATCAGCTGTGTTATTAGAATATATGTCAGGCCATAGAAGGACTGGGTGATAGCACCATTTATGAAACAGCAAAGCAGAAAGAAGACATTGGTGTAATTGAGCAGCCTGCTGTAAAACTTTTCATTGCCTGAGTGGGGAAACAAAAAGGAGGTGAGGGGGCTGATGAGTTGCAGGAAGAGGCAGTTTTGGGAGGGCTACCTTACCTCAGGTGCCTGCTGGTCACACTGAGTTTCTGCTGCTAGAAGAGTACTCCAGCACAACACATAAGTTGCGGGAATGCAAAGACGATGCTCTGCTGGAAGGCAGAGACTGCCAAGAGCAGATGATTCACATGCATCTTGCTTATTTCTAGCTCTGCAGCCAGGATAGTGTGTCAAAAATGAGTGAAACCAAAGATCAAGTGAAGAGGTCTACCAGGGTTTTTTACCACTTGATACAGCCACTGGGAGCTATGACTCATGCGGTCAGAGATGATGCTTTAACATTTGCTCTGGATCTATGTAATTCTGCTGGTGTGACTGAATTACTAGCAACAGCATTTGTAGTGAGATGCATTCAGTTGTCTTAACTTGTACCCCCACTCCCTTTTTCTTGATTGATATGTGCAATTTTGATAATAAAATACATAGTTCTTATGCATGGTGTCCTCACTTGGAGCTAAACCTGGTTAGGAGGATGTAATGTACTCTGTGGCAATCACTGAATGGATTATAATATACAAATCCCCTTCGTTTGCTACTGCTTCAGTTTGCTCTAATAGGCAAAATGGTGGAGGAGCCACCATTTTGGGCCGGTTCCCAGGCAAGATGGTTAAAGTGACACCCAAGACACTCACTAGCCTATTCACCTGCACTGCTAGATGCTGAGTTTACAGCTTTGTGAACTATGACTCTGTCTTGGTACGCTGTAATCTCTTCTGCTGCCATCTCTGGACTTTTCATCTTGTTCTCTAATCTGAAACAGTCAGTGTCTGTGTTCAGGATCTGCTTATTCTGAAATAAACCTCAGGGTCATAAAAGGACCTTATCTCAACCATCAAAGGTAAGGGAAGTCACCAGCATGCTGTCTCTTTGGGAAGCTTGATGTGGGGGTGGATTGTCTTGTTTTTCTAACTAACTGATCTTTTCTATGTTAACCCAACAAGTAAGTAGGAATCCATATGGGGTTGTAGCTCTCAAAGAGTAGGCTTGTGGGAAAGCAGCTCACTTTTTAGCGGAGCTAAGGGTAAACGGTACAGGAAAATAAATTGGAATTTGGGGAATGAAGTGTCACAGAAGGATAAATACACTGAAAACAGATCCAAGAAAGTAGGAGATAAGAAAGTTGTTGTGGGGAGATGCTGAGAGCACAGAAGCATAGGGACTGTGGGAAAGATGCTGGAGCTTCTCACTGCCAGCACAGGGCCCCACCCTTTTGCTGCAGCTGCTGTACAGCAGAGCAGGAAGGACTAGGTACAGCTAACCCCACATTGAACTCCAGACTGTTAAACTGCATGGGTTTGACATGTGCATTTCAATGTTTTGAGTGTTAATTATGAGATGGCTGGGAAACATCACACTGCAAGACTGCTAGGCAGAGTTTTTCTTAGGCTATGTGTTTCTTTATAATTTCCTTATAGGGGTTTATTATTTCACAGAGAAGAAACTAGCACCTGCTCTGGGATTCTAAATAAATAGATATACTCTAGCAAGGCACAAAGTGTTATATGACTTTGTATAGAAAATTAAGTATTCTTCATCTGTCTTGAAAATGGACTATTGTTCATTAACCCTCCTTTATATTGGGCAATCTACCCGGCACCCCAAGCAAGCAGCCATCAAAAGGTAAAATGCACATTGTGCTAATGAAATGCTAAGCTATCGTTAGAGACATCATTCCTGAGGGAAGTAAACTGCATGTTAAACAAACAGATGAACTTGGATATTTATGAAGAACTGTTCCTGAAATTGCTGAGAGGGGAAAATGTGGTTTTAATTGCCTGCTTTTTATGCTCATGAGTGTCTGGACCACAAACAGAGAAGTGTGTTTGTCCTATCATGTCAGCTGCCTGAAAGAGCAGACGGGCTTACTCTGTCCTCTGTCAAGGACTGCATGAGGTGCAAAGCAACAGAACAAACTACAAGAGTCGGGAGACATGAACTCAGCATCTCGTTGGCTGTAAACTTCATCTGACCCTGGGCGAGTCACTCATACTGGGTGCCTGAGTCCCCCTCGGCTGTTCAGTGCTGGTTGTTTCACAGCACCGCTGTTGAAGTGAAGGCCTGTGGATGAGTCCTCTCTAGTCTTGCAGTTGCTTATGCAGCTGCTCTACGTATCACTCCCTGTATTACATGATCTGTTGTTTTCAAGTGAAAGCTTTCCTTTTTGCAAAGTACATTGGTTGAAATCTTACAGTTTCACCTGACAGAGATGCATGAAGTTGAGTATAAACCTCCCTTTATGCAGCCAACATTTTTTTTAGAACCCAAAGGAATCGTTAAAGCTATGTTTAAAAAAATGAAACAAAACACCAAAACAATCTAAGTCAAGTATCAATCTGCACTTTTCCTCTTTGAGCACCCAACAAGTGTTCTGCAAAAGGCAGGGACAGTTTGAGAGCAGTCTTGATCACTTGCTGGTGCTGGTATGTTCTGACTAAGGCATTTTCCGTGTATTTTCAGTAAGGCATTTTCAATGTATTTTCAGGGGCTTTTGGGCAAAGGCCAAGATCTTTCTGCCCTCATTAATTCCCTGGTACACTGAAGGGCTAAGACCTTTGGAGAATTTTACCTGGTGTTTGGAGACTGTAGATCCATGTGGCTGTGGCAATGTGGCATTTGGTATGGCACGTGGATTAAAATATCTCCCGCCACCAGTGAGTGTGGTTGTTACCCAGAGGGCAGGAAGGGGACCCTTGGCTCCAAGGGGGAGCACTCTCTTGTTATCCTTCACAGCAAATGACTTTCCCCAACTGAGGATTCCCAGTGTGGGTGGTGAGCGAGGCCAGATATGGATCTGATGGGGAGGGGGCATCTCCTCACCCGCTGCTGGTGTCTGCCTGTCTTCCCAGTGGTGGAACACAGAACTGCTTTGGCAGGACAGACCCAGCTCATTCCAATTACTATTTTTTTTATTTTATTTTTACATTCAGTTATTACTTGACAGACTGCTGTTGTTTCCTGAGGAACACAAACAAGGGAAAGGAAGTTGCATTTTTTTTCTGCTGTTTATAAAGCAATAAAACTTGGATGGAACTTCAAGGAGTAGGGAAAAGGCTCTTCGTTAGCTTGAGGGCTTTTCTCCATGACATTAGAAAGATGGATCCTTTCCAGGGAGGCATCAGTGCCAGACTTTTCCTAACAAAGATTGGGTTAATCTCTCATTCTGAGAAGTCCCACTTAGCCAGCATAAAGGGAAAGACTGCCTGCCTGCCATCTTTCTGTGAATTTTGTTGTAGGTGTGAATACTCTAATTTCCCAAGGCAGTGCTGAATTTAACCATGCAACAGTTAGTGAGTTGTTCAAAGTTGCAGTAGTTAGACTGTAGTGTTGGAAGTAGGTAGCTCTAACCTGTAAGACACGGTGCTGGCAGGTTGCTGCCATTCCCTGACTTCTCAAGAAGCTGCTTTACAGAAGTCTAACTTCATACAGGGCCTCCTGCAAGAGACACATCAAATTTAAATTGAGATTGGGATTGTGTAGTTATTCTGCTGTCCCCCCATGCAAAGAAAATTTCCAGATACATGCCATTGGAGCACCTGAAGCTTCAAAAACAATTAGCTGATGAGCAGATACCCAGTAACTGCCACTAAGAAATACCACCATCTGACTGGTCTCCTCTTTTTTTTCATCTTCCCAAATGGATGAAGAGAAAAGCTGGACTGAAAATAATGTGAGGATTGCAAATTCTCTCAAGGTATGGCCCTTACTTACAGTAATCAGGTTTTATTTTGGGAAGAACTCTGTGCAGAGGGTATTTTTGGCACTCAGATCCAGTCGCCTAATCAAACTTCTCGCAACAACAACAAAATGCATCACCCCTGGAGCAGACCAGAGGTTTGGAAAGCAGCTGGGTTAATCTACCGAGAACAAATGGAGAAATTCCCGTTCCAGGCTTATAAACTTCAAAATCCCGGTGGGGTAGCACTCCAGAGACTGTTGCTGCTGTGCAGGCAAGGCAGGGCTGACTCTTGCAGGAAGAGGATGTCCCATTGCTCTTTTCTTTTTTTACGTCTCTCCTTTGTCTTTTCAAAACAGAGACGACAGATAAGCACCTGAGATGATGCTTCTGCCTTGGTTTTTATTATTAGATCTCCAATTCCAGTTCCACTGTCATTTCAATCCTTGCCTCATAAGGTGAGGCACAGAGCTTTTGTACCTGGCAAGACAGCTGGTTAATAGGATAAGTGCATCCACAGCAAGTGTGCTGGTTCTGCTGCCTACCTGTGCTGCTTCCTTGCCCTTGACCCTTGTAAGTTTTTGCTGGAGGATGCTCTTTAAGCAGTTTTGATGAGAACTTTCCGCACAGGCTTCCACTGATACCTAACCATGTTAATTCAAAGGAAACCTACAGGTAGAAAGCTACCTGCTGGTACCAACCTTGCCTGTCAATCGGGATTAACCTGTGCAATTTCAAAGATGCTGCCTGTGGATGGTGTCTAGCATGAACTGTAAAGCATAAAAACATATTTTTTCTGTCTCTGTTCTAACGGCAGTAAGAAATTTTGGTAGTACACCTATTAAGATCACCTCAGCTACTCTGTCCTAAGTAGTTCTCAATTGATTATAGTGTTATCAAACCATAAACATTTTGGCTGAAATATTCTGTCTGGACTATCTATCTCACTATGTTATTATTTTTAGTTTTTCATGCAAAAAAAAAAGTCCATCCTTTTCCAGGAAGAAGGCTAGGAGGAGAGCATTGCTTTACATTAAAAAAAATGAGCAAACACATCCTGGCAGCTGTCTTCTCCGTAAGCTGGAGTGCCCCAAATGTTTGGAAGCCAGTTTTGGGATTTGGCTCATTGTCTTTGGCTTATGAGTGAGTGTTTCCCCTTCCGTGAGAAGCTGCCTTGTTTTAAGCCATATTATGTGTATGCAGCAGTGACTTCAAAGTTTTCTTGATGAACATTAAGGTTTTCTATTCACTGAAAGGCTAAACCTGTCCCATAGCTTACTGCTGACCAGCTTGCTGGTAAGCAGAGCAAGTGAAGACAGATATGCCATGCACTAGTTAGAGGCAGGAGAACAGACAGGTCAGGAGGAGTCAAGCAAGTAGGAGGAAAGGCAGGATGGTCTGTCCCCAGAAAAGCATGCCTTGTCCTATACCCTCTGGAGAGGGACCCATGATTGCTGTCAGCCAGGATCTTGGTCTACTCTGCTGCCCAACGTGGCAGCCTGACTCTCCCTCGCTCCTTTCTCATGTTCCTACTGGGCAATACAGAAAAAATAACCCAAGTTTTCCCTTGGATCAGCTGCCTAACCCAGCTTCCCATGAGTTGATGCGAGTTTATAGCATTTGAAAGGAAGCAGGAATATGTGACAAGGAGGGCCACACTTCCCTGCAGGCAGATGTCCTGCAGAACTTGCTGACAGCTAGTACATCTAAACCCCACTGGCAGTTTGCTTTGTTCCTGCTCGGGATGATCAATATGAAGGCTAACAACTGTTACTCCTGTAAGCTGCTGTGTTTGCCCAAGGTCTGCGAGGCAGGTTGGCAGGCAAAGCATTGCTGTTAATCCCCAGGGGTGACAATGTGAGATCACTTTATGGCACTTCTTTTCTGTTGAGTTTTTCTAGAATTTCTTCTTGCAGTTAATTTTGATTTTGACTTATATATGAAACCTATGTGGAAAAGATCATTATTGAGACTGCAGGTAGTTTTGACCATGGTGGACCTGCTTTGAGAATGAAAGGGGTTATAGACGGATGAAAGTTGCTGCATCCCTTCTTGTTTGTTGCAGAGGCCATGCTGTATGTAGTGGATGGAGCACGCAGGATGAAAGAATCTAATAATATGGTTAAAGCAATTACATTTGTCGGTACAGTGACTTTTTTTCATTTTCTCCTTCCCCCAGAAAAAAACCCTGTTGGATGCTTAAACATATCCTTTTCTTCTGATTAATCTTAATTGAAGCAATTCTATTATTTAAACATCATAGTCCTCTTTTTACATTTCCAAACTGCTCAGCCTTCTCAGTCCCTTCTTTAGAAGCTCACACAAAGATACTCCTTTCTTTTGTGCCTCAGTTCTTAAATGACAAGGGGACTGCTGGGAGGTGATGTCCTTTTGTCCAGAACACTGATTCCTGAGTGGACCCTGAACAGATGAAATTTTACCTCATGTATTCTGCTTGGCTCAAGTGCATGTAGGTAAAGGAGGAAATTAGATCAAAGTTTCTATTTTGGTAAGTCTATGTTCTTTGTATATACAAGACATAAATAAAGGCAGTTTCTGCCCTGAGGAGCACTGAAAACACCTCTGAAGCAAGGTCACACTCCTTTTGTGTGTGAATTTTTCCCTGACTTCAAGTATCTTTGCAAAATGCACAAAACACTATAAGATTGCTGCAGTGTGCTCTTTGTGGGGTGACCCATGAAGGTAAGTAAAACTTCACTGAGGGAGAATGGTGGTGTTGCTTCCTTAGTAGTATTTCACATGGAATATATTGTACCAGGGCCTAGTAGCGACAGTTAGCTGAGTGCTTTTTTGGATAAGAGGGTGGTGTTGGCTTGAGAGAGAAAGTCTTCCGAGTCTGGATTCCTGGGTTCTGAGACGACTTTCATTCTGATGACGAAGCAAAACAAGACGTCCATTTCGGTACTGTTGCACTCAAATTGCTGTAGTCATGCTCCTTTTCCCCGACAGTTGCCCAGTTTTGACCAGTGAAATAGAGTAGATACTGTCAAACTTTGTCCCACCACATGTCTGTGGATAATGTGGATAACGGCCTCTCCAAGTTTTCATTCATTGTCAAGGACATCTGATGTAAGAATCTTTTGACAGAGAAGTTTGAATTCACAGAGTCCAGAAGAAGTGCTGTTGCCTTTGCAAGGTCCTGCTTTTCTTACAGAGGAGAATCCGAGGCTGTGCATTTCTAGGACATGTTTTAATGCCTGCGGGAGGAAAGGTGGGCATGGTATATAGGCACTGGGTGGAAACTCCCCTTCAGGGACTGGGATAAATGAAAAAAGATTTCAGAGTGCGCGTCATGTTTTGTGCTGAGCAATCTGAGAATCTGTCCACCGGTGTCATTACAGGAACTTCTTGGTTAGAAACAGTTTTACAAATAAGTGCTAAGTCACTTACTCAAAGCCAACCTGGTGTTTTACTTTAAAACTTGAACTGTTCTTCAGATCCCCTTTTTGCCACCATTTCCTCCATGGATAAAAGAAAAATGTTTGATTTGACTGTTGTAAGACACTTGTCACTTGCGAAATGTTGGCATTTAATTAATGGTGTTAATTGTTCACAGAATCTAGTCCCATTAAGTCACAATAAAATTAGAAACAGTGAGGTTAGAGGTGAGGGGAAAAATAATAGCATTGTTGTCCATCAGCTGCCAATGAAACTTTCCTTGGAGTTCAGAATTGCCAGCTCCACAGAGATCACTCTGCTTTGCAGGACAAGTATGTCTCTCAGATGACAACTTCTTGGTGGAAAGGTCGCCTTTTTGTGTGTTGTGACAGAGTCCTGTACATTGTCTTTGGCAATTACTGTTCTATAACTGTCCCTAGTGATCCTATTTTCAGTTCCCACCTTCTGTGATTGGTATGTGGTGATCTTCTTCCTCTGGTAGAAGATCACAGACAAGAAGAGTTTTGTACTTTAGCCCCAGGGTTTTCTGGATAATGAGGATGTCTGTCACTTCAAGTTTCCACGGTAACAGTGAAGACCCACAGGATTTTTGCTTTATTTTTGTGGCTACCTCAGGATGTGGGCTCTGCATTGCCCCTAAACCTTAAGGGGTACTGGCTACCCATTAAAAAATGCTAATTATTTGCTTGTATTTCCCCTAGAATGTTTGTTTTGCCATCAAATGCAATTAATTATATCTCAAGGAAGTGTTTTATTGTACAAACAGTGTATGTTGAGGGGAGAAAACTACCTTTTGTTCATGGGCCAGTGGTACATGTAAGGCCTTGGTATTGAGGCCTGAACTTTGAGAATGCAGTGTTTTTCTTTGCTATGTACATATAGTTATATGCAGGTAATATTTAATGAATTGAAATACAAAGGACAAGCCAAAGTGGAAAACTGGGTGGAGAATGTTGTATTTTGATGGCTTCCAAAAGATGTCTTATTTGAGGGGTGTGAATTTATGCATTGCATTGCTGGCTCCTGCTTAGAGGAGAGTGAATATTCATGGAGATTAGCAGCATCTTTTGCATGAGAAGTGTCAAAATGGGCTGTCAGCATAATGAATGTATTCCTGTTGTTCTGTGGTTTGAGACTCATTCTGTTAACTAAACGGACCTTTAAAAAGCTTCTTATTTATTTATGTGCTGCCAATTATCAGCTGAGGTCTGTAGACACAGGCTAGATCCAAAAATATGGACAGTGATTTCACTGTATTCAGGGGTAGTTTGATACTATAAGCAGCATTATTCAAAATTTGCCTCTGGCAAGGGCAAATTCCCCTCTGTCAGTCTAGGGCAAAAGAGGTTTAGCTTTGCCCCTGTGCTTTCATTTCCACAAATGTCAAGACACAGACCTATGTCTCAAAGACCTTTGTTTAAAGACAAAGGCAATAAATTAAAAACATGTATACTAGTCTTGCATACTCTGCCTTTCATGGGGAGGAAGGAAATAATGAATTGATAAGCAAAGGTGTTTGTTTTTTCATATCAATCATTGTGGTGAAATCAGAAAATCTGTCATGAAACAACTTAATGTCCCTAGGACTTTGTGACTCTGTATAGAATATACTCTGTCAAGGAAGAGCATCAGTTTAACAGGCTTTAAATTTGGGAGTATGTTACTACTATTCAGTTTTTGAACGCGATTTGTTTTGGTCATTGATTATTTTTGTTTCATGTGTTATCAAAGTTGTGACAATCTAAAGACATAGGTAATCCAAGGTTTGTAGAGGTAATGTATTGTATTAAACAAGCAAACGTAGCTGGAAAAGTCAAAGACACTTTCAAGCACACAGGCAGCACCTAATTACAATTTGTGTCCCCAAAAGCCCCTCTGCTTCTCCCAGCTCCACTGTTTGGTCTAATCTGATATAGTCTGTTTGACCACCAACCCTGTCCTACCCAGTCCTTTGCTGGTACCTACAGGCCAGAGGAACGTTATCAAGTTCTGCTGGTTAAGGTACACAGCCTGCCTCTGCTCACTCGCATATTTTTTCTAGGAACAAATGCACAAAATAATAGTTTTTTCACCAATTTCTTTGTAGGTAAGGTAGGAAGCCTCGAAGCAATACAGGAATGATACAGTTTTGTTGGGAAAATAGTCTTCCACCCTGATGCTGTAGCTGTTTATAGCTACTTTTTACTATGAGTCCATTTTTTAATATTAGTTTTGGAAACCTTCCTGGTTGAAATCAAATTACTTTAATGAGGTTTCTTTTTACTGCTTTAGCCTAATTGTTGGTAATCGAGATAAGACATTTGGAAGTGGCTATTATTTGGTAATTGACCATGTCAGTTTTGTTAAGCCTCCGTAGCTTTATCTTATCCCACCTCTACATCCACCAGTCTCAAGTCATATATTAATTCTTAGAGGGGATTTTGTTTTCCAGAATCTCTTCAGTACAATGCTCATTGGACTCTACATGTGGTGATGTTCTTCTGAGTAGGAACAGAGACTCAGAAGTACCCTGAAATATTATGGGTTCTATACAGATAACAGGGGTTTGCCTTCTTCTGTGTCGGGTAGCAGATCTGTGCTGCTAGAGGATGATCAGGATTCTCTCAAAGAAGGGGTGAATGAGTTTCAGGGTGAAACTCACCCCTTCAAGATAGCGTCTGTATGGACTCTTCTGAGGCCATGTTCAGGAGTATAGCCAAAGTTTAGTTACCTTGTTTCAGTTACACTTTATCTGCACCCAGGCAGTCCTTTGACGATGAACAGAGTAGACTTTATAAAAAGGGATTTTTTCTCTCCTAAAATCTGTGGGTAACCTGGAGAGGCAAAAACATATATTCAGCAGGAGTTTGATAAAGCATGGCAGCTGCTCTGGCAGGAGGAGCAGAGCGCTCTCTGCCTCGAGTGTCTGCGGGAAGCAGTAGCTACTGCTTGTCTGACTGCGGTGCTGGCTGAAATTCATGTCCACATGGCAAATTTTATCAGCAGAAACCTAAAGGCAACTTAACACCTGCCTTCAATGAGCTGGCCTTGCTCAAACCTGATGTAAAATATAAGAACAGGTAAAATGGGTTACTCTCTGGCTTATTCTTCTGTTGCTTATGTCAGCATTAAACATGTTCATAAATACCACTAAGTATCCAGGGTGATAAGCCATGATGTGAGTAATAACGCAGGACTTGCAAAAGTTATGCAGTTGTATTTAGTTGCCCACATATTTTCAGTGGTTACGAGTGGCAAAAAGCCAAATGTCTTCAGCCACTTAATACTGGATTTCTGGTGTGTTGTACATAACATTCTTGAGAGATGCTATTGCTTCATAAAAAGTGAAAGACTGCTTTATCATTTTATAACTCAGCTGACAAACAGGGACACCCAGATAGTCAAAGCCCCCTTATAGTACAATCACTCTGCAATAATGCTTTTTGAAAGAGAGAAGTGTTGTAGATGCAAGATGTGTGTCTCTAGAAAAAGAAATTTGTTACTATTACAGACACCATTCCTAAATCATCTAGATCCCCAAGAGCCTGTGCATCTCTAAGCTTTCTCCTTGTTGCCTGGGTCCTGGATGGCTGTGCATGGAGGGTAGATCAGTGAAGGATTTCCCTTCTCGCCTGATACAAGCCAGACTTTGGGCGTGGATTTGCTCAATTATAGTTTGAAGTCTTCATATCCAAAATTCTGCTTAGGCACATTGTAGAAATGAAGGACATCAAAGAAGGTTTGAGCAGTCCTAGCTCTTACTTGGACGAAGCAACCTCGATGTTGAACTCCCTTAATATTACAGCTCTTCACACAGAGGCTGTAAGTCATTTTGAGTAGTTGCATGTCTAGAAACTCAGTTTCTGGCACAGATGCACATATGGAAAAATTCCAACAAACCCAAGGAAGACAAAAATGAAGTTGGTCCCTTAGAAAACAGAGCTAAATAGATGTGAGGGCATAGTAAGACTGATAATTCTGACTGCATGGAGATATGAGCTGCTCTTGATTTTGGGGAGTTCTGTCTGTATTTTAAAACCCTACCTTTCTGGATTTGCTGCACTGAATGACACTGGGATGTCCTAGAGAGATTTGTGTGAAGGATGGTTGAATTTTCTCTTCAACTCTGTACCACACAGGAGGGCTGGCAGAGATGTATTGAATTTTCACTCGAAAGAATTTGGCAGGGAGAGGCAACACTAATGTCTGAACCAACTGGGTTTCTTGTTATTGTACAAATAGGCATACCTGCTAATCAGCTTCCATTGGTAAACTTGTCCTTCCAGCTAGCAATCTATTCCAACAAAAACCTCACATGTCCCAGTGTTATCCTTAACTATGTTAAGGTTTCCGCATGTGTCCTAGAGTGTATTTGTTGTTCTTTCTGTTTCCTGAAGGGGAAAGTTATGCTTTCATTCCTTTTTAGTGCCTGCTGACTTTGGTGCTAAGTATCAGGTAGCTAAGGTTTGGGTTGGATAAACAGTCGTCCAAAATTCATTTACAGCCAAATTTCACAGCTCATGCACCTGAAATAAGTCTTATATGGCACCTCTGGTTCTGTAGTCCTGGTCAGAATCTGAAACATAAAGATGTGTAGCAGAAACTGTGGTTGTGGGAAGGAGAAGAGAAGCCTATCCAAACATTTAGAAAATGTACAGATTGTATTTTTCTTGTAAACTTTAAAAACATGTGATGCGATTTCTGGGTTTTTTCCCAGACAGCTTTGACTTTTCCACATTTGCCATTTCACTTATAGATTTGTTTTACTTTGTCCTTTGCTCAGCATCTTCATAAAACCCTTGCTGTTTATAGTTTCAGTATTTGTCGCAAGACGAGGAAAATTGCTCTTCTTAGATCATAAAACAGCAGAAGTGCTGGATACACATGTAGCAGTTGGGGCTTCAGGTTTCCAAGCCAGAGCTGTGGAGACTGTTCTTCACATGGGGCTTCTAAATAGATGTTTAAATTAGCACTATCGTCTCAAATTATACACTGTTAATTCACATAATCCTTTTAACTCAGTCCAAACTCAGCTTTGCTGAAATTCAGTTCATTGAACATTCAGTTCATTGGTTTTACAGCAGGGAGGGATTTTAAAGAAACTCAGATTTGAAAAACCTAGCAAGTCTGCACTGAAATGTTAACTTTTTTTTTTTTTTTTTAATGCTCATGGGAGAGATTAATTCTGCCCAATCACTTTTGATTCACCTGCAGCATAAAGGGAACTGCAGACACTTTAATAGCTGAATTGAAAAGGTGTTGAGTCTCCATTATATCTCTGTAGTCTTTGTTCACTTGCTATTTTGCAGCTGCTTTTACCGTTATTCACTGAGTTGCCACAGAAGTCTCTGATAGAGGTACTATGAGAATTTTATTTCCCTGGCAGTGAGAAAATTGCAGTGCTAATCCAAACCATCACTGCCAGCACCAGGGGGCTTTGCATTTAAAGTGCAGGTTGTACAGTAGAATTTGTAGCAGCAAGTGACTGTCTCCAAGTGTCAGGGAAGGGTATCTTGGATTTTGAGTATGAAGGTCCCTAGACTTTTGAATCAGGCTTTATAGGACTTAGCGTGAAACGTGCTTTTATCTGGGACTCAGGACCTTGGGAACTACGACATTATAAGTCATTAATAACTCTGTCAGTATGTTGTTGTACCTCTGTATTTCAGCTACATGAACTGAACTCTTGTGTTCAGGCTGCAATTCCTGAGTAGCACCAGTGTCGTCCTGTTTGTTTTTCAAAGGTTATCATGGAAGATGACTGCATGGGTCCTTAAGTACTTTCTAGACTTCGGAATGGTACACAGCCTGGAGTGCTGAGGAAAAACAGAATTGGTGTTCGCTACCTTTACCCCACTACATCTGGGTAGAAACTGTAGGCACATAGGTTTCAGGTCATGAATGGCTTTACCACGTGGGCCACAAGGTTTCCAGTACAGAGGCAAGGGCTCAGCTGTTCCATTATAATCAGCTACAGTGCACCAAAGCCCTTATAGCTTGCCAAGCAATAAAAAAACGATTAAAATAAAATATTCTGAAAATATTCTAAAAATAAAATATTCTGAAGATATTCTAAAATATTCCTTATTATCTGACTGAAACAGTAAGGAGAAGTTGATCCTTAGTTCTGCTCTTCTTCCCAGTGCGTATGAAGAGGAGCAAATGAGAGCAACTGTGTGCTGCGCAAGGTCCCCAATTACCCATATGGCTGCAGGGAACCATTGCAACAGCGTTACACAGCAAGTTCAAAAGACACTTTAAGCAATTTTTTACTGTTCAGATGAGTAAAATTGGATAAAAAGGCCACCATTCTGATCTAGGAGTTTGATAATTAGTGTATTTCATCATCACATTTCATTTAATAATCAGTTTGCGCAACTGTGAGAGCTTAAAGCGTGTTGGATCAGATCAGACAGACCTAGTGCAGGTTTCTGACAAAGCAGGTTGGTATGCTTATACAGGAGCTGGCCTGCTCTTTCCAAAAACAAATGAGCAAATCAGTGCATGCTTTAAACCTAGACACTTCAGAGTAGTTATACCAGTGTCCCACTAACTGACCCCAGATGTGTTAGGAGTTTGGATTCCCTTATGTTACACATAGCCTTTGAACAGGTATTAAACAAGTTTGTATCTGATGCCTCCTTCCTTCAGTGTGCAACTGATGATGCACAGGATTACTCTTTTTAGTACTTGAGGGGAAAGGAGAATTCTTTTTAGAATGGTGTGTGTGTTTGGGGGGGAGTTAGAAGAAGCAAATTTTTTTTATTTTTTCCTCTTTGTTCAAATAAGTCCATCAACGTGATGCTTGCAATGATGCTTGTGACCCAGGCTTGAATATCTCCATGTTAGCACAGGCAAAACAATTAAATAGATTGCAAGCCTGGATCTTAACTTGTGCTCTCTGAGTTCAGAATTAAAATGAACAGTAAACAAAAGTAACAGTGTTTCCCGTACCCATTTCTCCTGAGAGAAAGGGAAATGAGAAAGAGACAGAATAATAATGAGAAGAAAACCATGTTTTTAAGATTCTGTCTCATAGCCAGCAGTCTGGTGAATAGTCTTGGAAAAGGGATTTGCTTTCTAAGAGCCTAACTGGTTCTTCTCTTTGTGTTTTACTCTGTATCTCAGGCCTTTTGCAAGCTTACCTCTCGTTGTTGACTGCAAGGGTGATAGACAATGGATGAAAAACCGTAGAGTGTGTGAATATATCCAGCCGTATTTCTGTACTTGCCCTGATGGATGGTGGGGAATTAGCAGGAAGAGAAGAAAGCAATCTACATTGTCATAGTTCGTGTAAATGCCTAAGTAACAGTAAGAAAATTATCTGTAAGCAAAGGTGTCTTAATGTAAAGTCTTTCGAACTGCTGTCCATAAGGCTTCAGTTGACCTAGAAGACAAATGCAAGTGGTCTGAGGTGTGCTGAGATATGCTGTAGATGTTTAGTTGCTTATGCAAAGCATGTTAAATTGCATGACTGCTTTGGTTTAGGTGACATAATTCCTTTCTAGATTGTCTGAGCAATTACAAATCAAAGCTTGCCCAGTACAAGTCTGTCCCTCTGCTTTTCTCTGGGTGAAAGTAGTGGGGAACAGGGGAAAAGATGGGTTTTGGGTGTGCCCATTGCAAAAACTGCAATCTGCACAGATCTTGTGTGATTCATGCAGTTACGATCACCTGACATAAGTAATCTTGATGCCTTCTGTAACATGTATGACCTTGAATTCCGATTCTCTTCCAATACTTGTTTTACACTTCTATTTTTGTTAGCTTGACTGGAGTTTGTTCTTATTGCGATGGTCTGTGAGAAGAATCTGTCCCCATGTGTTTTGCAGTTTAATTTAAACTCTGCTATGAAAAAGAAATAGAATCTCTCAAATGCTAGGTATCACTAGTCTCATGGTATTGACATGCCATCTGCTTCAGTACACAATGGGTAGCTGATGAGAGGTACCATGGTGCTAGTGTGAGTGGATAGTATTAATCCCAGTTCTCTACTAGTGTAAAGGGAAAGAAAACAGGGCTTAAACAGGGTGTACATGTATTTCAATCCTTCATAAACTGCTGTGATCATATATTGTTGTGCTATCTAAATGCAGTAATAAAAGCATTTGGCCCGTTATCTCCTTCTTTACCCAGTCATATGTGAGGATGATGCCCTCAGCCATCAGACTGTAAGGTCTTGTCTCCCCTAATGACATCAGGTGATAGAATCTCCTGTTGCTAAGTGTTTGGTTCAGAAAGAATGGTTTTCTAAAGTGCAGAACCTAACACCCTCATCTGTCTCTTTTTCATTTTTATTTTTTTCTACAAAGCTAAGATGAGGAATGCAGGCAAGACCACTTTTTCCCTCCCTGCTTTTCTAATCCTGCCTTCTTTGACATCTGAAACTCAGTTTTGAGAGTGGATGCTTTTAGAAATTTGTATGTGCCAGTAGGGACTGGTCACAGCATTAATGTTGAAAAAACTCCTTCTAATCAAATTTGTGCCAAAAGGTGCTTGTTGTTAAAATGCTCAAACACATGTATCTAAAATTTGCATGCTGAAATGGTTTGTTCTTTGCCTGTGTTACACCTCCACAGCTCACATTATCTCCCATTTTGCTGGACCTGTACTTCAATTTTGTTTATTTAGGAACCGGTTTGGTAACACTACATTCTTTTATGCCTGTCAAGCACGTTTAGGCTGGAGTGGAGAAGAAAGCTTGTAATCATCAGATGAGGTAAGTTCTTGACCAAAAGAAGTAAGAGGACAAGATACCAAAGAGTTCTAGCATTGTTGTGCTTATTAAAGCAACTACATGTTTGAATCAAGAAGGAGCTTGGGCTGCTGGCAGAGGGAAATATGAACTGTTGGACATGTAGTGTTTTAAATAGCTATGGTACAAAGGGAAAATAAGGTTATTGAAGTCTTAGGTGTTTGTGGGTGTGGGTTCTTCAGCTTACAGTATTATTTTCAATTTTGTAGCTATAAGCCAGAAGCTGGGGAAACCATGAATGCTGACCCATTGGTTACTAGTATTATGTATAACCTGTATTCAGCTTGAAATCTTTTCCCTTAAAAATGAGGAAATTAATGAGCACAGTAGTGCGAGAAACAAGCATTGAATACGATGCTTTGTACTACTTTCTATTTTTTTATCTTATGTTTTTAGCATATCCAGACTCTTATTTATCTGCTTACAGAATTACTTTCGCACAAGTCCATCTGCCAGGTTGCATCTGAGAAAAAATGGGGATTCATCTGGAGAACATCTGATGCAACACTTAGGAATCATTTTTCTTCTTGACCAACGTCAGCTAGTCAGCAATATTTAAACTGTAAGCTCGTAAACTGACATGCTAAATGGCTCTTTCTAGTTCTTCTCTTCCCAGATTCCCGCTGGGCTTTTAGAATCCCTTGCTCTTCTGCACTGAAGCTGTCTAGTTTAATTCTGCATAAACCCCCAAAGTTCTTGGATTCCCCAAGGAAACTGGTAGCATTTCTAGACTGTCAGTCCAGTCAAGACTCAGGAGGGATGTATAACTTTCTGAGGACACACCCTCTCCTGCCTGGGTGAAATCTTGAAGATCTTTGACTTTGTGGGTAGACTGAATTGGATGTTGTGATGAGAATGAGCTGATGTAGGTGATGAACTAGGTGATGGAGAAAAAGCAGATCTTCCCTCTGTATGGTTGTGGGACTCTTGGTCTAGTGCCATATGTTTTACTGTCATTTTGAGACTAAAGCCAGGAAATAGGAAAGAATTCTAACTTCTTAGAAGCCAGTGATGGAGTGCTGCCTCTGCAGAGCTGCCCTGCTACACTTGTTGGTGCTAATTGGCTTGTGTCTGTTGAGCTTCCTTGTGATTCAGTCTCTTCTAATCAGCTCTTCCCTGTAGATTGCTGATGAACTCCAGAAATCTCATTTGTGACACACATTTCACCATCCGGGGAGGCAAATATATTTTGTTGACAAAGGTGCTGATAACACTATCACACTGCGGTTTAATGTGTGTGTCTCAGAGATGGAGAGAGGCGACAAGACAGCCTGAGTGGGAAAACTGACTTAAAAATAACACTAAGAATTCCAGATGCAGTTTGTCTACCAGCTGCAATAGTCTAAGCCCCAGACTGTGTGATACTCTATCTGCTACAGACAATTATAGTCAGTGTTTATTCCTTCTATCTCTGCCTCTTTATCCTATGTAGTAAAATGAAAAGATACAATTGTTAGAATGAGAAGCTTAGGAATTATATATATACTGTGTATATATTTATGTATAAACACACAACATACAGATATAGTCTCTGTCTGTCTATGTAGTCTATATATGTGGTTTGCTTTAAAAAATAAAAAATCAGGAGGTACTCTATTAATTAAGCATAATCTTCGCAAATAGAATATACCTGAAACTACCGCAAAATTTGCATCAGAGGCTGCAGCACCCAGGCACCTTGCAACATGTTTTAGAAATAATTTGCAACTGAGTATATGAGACCTTTTTTACTCGGGCTGTGGCAACTGTCAGTGAGGCTGTCTGCTGCAGCAGAGGAAAGAGTAATTGCAAAAGGCAGTCTGATTCCACAGGGACTGATGAAACAGCATTGGGCATGGGGACCTGTGCCATTTCCATCCCAGCAAAGAACTCTGGAAATTGTGTAAAGTCTTCCCCTGCCACCGTAACTCCTCCTGCACCTTCTCCATAGACGCAGTGCATTTTCTATGAATACTGAAGTCTATGTGAAAGTAAGAAGTGCCTGTCTAAGAGCCAGGGAATTTGGTTCCTTCTAGTAGGAGGAGGCATCAACTAGAAGGCACCATCCTTCTAGTTTACATGATCTACTCTATGTAAAAGTCCCTATCTTATAGTTAAAATCTTTGAAGTCAGAAGTTTGTATGGATGTTAAGGTGTGTCCTTTGTGAGATGGGCTTTTTCTTGATGTTCTTGGTCTTTCCCCTTCTCTGCATCTTATATCATTGCCTTCTGCATAGGCTTTGTGTTTTATTGCTGTTTTGTAGCATGATGAAAGCTCCTCTGGAAATGCAAAAGGCAATTTTTCTGCCTTAATGGCTAACTCAGAATGACTTTGCTTTTGCCATTTATCTTCAATCCTCTCTGCAACATGACAAATAGCTCATCCCACAGTATGGTTTCCTTTAGCCTTTTCTGTGTTGGCAATGCTAATATACTGCAGTATGCAGCAACTATACTTTCTTTCCATATTGGTCATTTTCCCAGGTCCAGTTAGTAGTTATTCTCAGCATCACTTACATCCCTACGAAAGCTGAAGAGACCAGGCTAAAATTGACAAGGACAAAATGAGCCTTAAACACTCTGGTAGAGCACGTGGTGTATGGAGCCTTCATGGAGTTCTCCGAATTTTGGCGATATTTTTTTTATGGCCATGGGTTGCTTTTGTAGTCTCACTTACAATGAGCCTTCATTTTTATGTATCAAGGACAATTTCTGTTGTTAAAATAACTTCCAAATGAGACTTTGGGCATGCATTCAACCCCAGTCTGCCTTTGGGGAATCCAAGCCAAGCTAAAGCTGTCTCCATCACAGTATAGAGATGTTAACAGGATCCCAGCAGAAGAATAAATTACGAACCAGAACAATCTGCTCACCTTGCACAGACCAATACTGAGCTAATAGCTTAGCTTTGCCACTGGGGAGTAGTTGTCTATTGTCTTTCCATCTGCCCTTCTTCTGTCTCAGCTTGATTAGAAATGGCTTGAGTGGGGGCATATTAATGTGTCTGTAAATGGAGATTTAATTAGTGCTTAGTCATTTAAAAGGAGTTTTTGCAAAGAAGAAGTTTGAAGAGTGGATATTTAAACAGGAAGCTTCCTGTTTTGAAGAAATATTTTTCTATCGTCTTTCTGCTTTTCTCAGTTTCTCAGAACAGAAAGAAGTTTTCTTTCCATTCAGCTTGTCTTTACCCTTCCCCTGTTTAATCTGAAGGGGATATGTTAAACTATGACAAATGTTGTGGAAAAGCCTAGCAGCCCAAGCACAAAATATTCCTGGGATGACGAAAAAGCAAGTGGTTTGCTTGATTTGACAGGCAAGTATTTACCCTATCTTTCATATACCAAAAAGCAATATTACAGCTTACAGGCTCCATATAATGTTCATGTCACTTTCCTTGCCCCCAGTATAAGCCATACTTTGCTTTAACAGTAAGTTGTGTACAAAAAAAGGCACAAAATAATTGGAAACTTGAGCGATAACATCTTTGCAGTTTGCAGTTGCTAGAACACAGACCTTCAGTGCCAGGACACCTTATGGAGGGATAACCTAGCTTTAAAAATACTGCTCTGCTTTTGTAGAGCTGCTCAGGTTTCCCATATTGGGAACAGAGGCCTGATTCCTCTCATGCTAAGGTGAGAACGGTGTAATTCAAAAATTAATCAAAATAGTTCCCAATTTCCCTAGGTATACATAACAGGAGATTCTGGCTTCTGTTTTCACTTTAACATTAGCATTTTTATTTGAGATAGTTGGCATTGAGTAAAGCACCCATACTGGCAACCTGAGCAACATCTGCTTTAAAGCATCGGTTTCATTAATCCTTTGCCCTCTGCTGCATGTTGGACACACAAAGTGCTTCTCCAGCCACCTTGTGGTACAAAGAGCAGGAGCATTACTTCAGACACTTCTTTCCTTTTTTCAGTTACTGGTCCATTGCTCTGTGGTTGCATTTTCTCAGTTTCAGTGCACTTGTGAAGAAACACAGGCATGTGGCATGAGGCTAGGGAAGCATGGGATGTGGGAGCATATAGACATTCATAATTCAAAGAGATGTAGAGGCATTTATGTCAGACTGGTGCATGAAGTCATCTCACAGAGCAGATAACCTGAGTCCTTTTCCTCTTCTCCTCTCATGTAAGATGAAAGCATTTTGTATAAATTTAGACAGTTTTTCTTTTGGTTTAATTTCTGATAAAACAAAGCATTAATTCATTTTTAGAATAAACAGCTCAATAGTCATGACTCTCACTCTGTAAGATTCAGCATGTTTCTGATAGATTCTCCTCCAAAACAGAACATGTAAGTGGTCTGTTAGTAATTGCTTATTGCATTGATTTAATGAGACCACCTTAATTTATGATCGTTTGCATTTAACAGCAATTTTCTCCATAAATCATCGTGCTTTCATTTTCTACTAGTATCTTCCTAGCAGTCCAGTGGACTGGCCTACAGATCACCTACTTTTTAAGCATACTTTTTGCAGATTAATTTAAAAAAGGGAAAGAAGATCAACATTCAGAACAGACGGCAATAAAAACCCAAGTAACAATACTTTGCTCTACGTTCTGCGTATGACTCAAGGCACTTCCCAGAAGACAAATCTCATCCATTTGACATACAGAGAAATGGAAACTAGGAAGTTTTGCTAAATTCCTAGAGGTAACAGTGGTAGAAGCCAAAGCAAGATTTGAGAGTTTCTTGGCCAATTTCTCACTATGTTCTTGGTTATGTTGTTCAGTACTGTCTTTGAGGAGGAGAGATTTTGAGGAAGCCATAGCTGGTCAGGTGTCCTTCTCCAAAGTGAAGGACCCTACCCTGGTTGTGGTGGTGTTTTTGTAGTGAGGAGGTGAGCAGGTTGTTCAGAGCAGCAGGCTGCCAGGCAGTGCATTACACACCTTTTTGGAGAACAGCAGAGCACGCACTGAATGGGAATGCAGCTGCATCAAAGGGTTTTGGTAAACGCCTCAGTGCAAGTCCCTCTGGCATGTGTGGGCTATCTTCCTTTTTGAAGTTAATTGTTTATCAAAAGCAGCTCAGGTGTTGGGAAACCAATAGGTTCTTCTAGTCTGTTCTGTTACAGAGCTTTTGCTGTCTGTCTTCAGGCCATGCCTGCATCATCTAGGCTTTGAAGCAACTTCTTCAACATCGTGAGACCAGCCTAGTTAGTAAGCCATGGGCGAACCTCAGGAGTGTTCAATCCATCCCTATGTAGTAGCCTCTGACGTGGTCTGGATGACCCCACTCCAGGAACACCTGTGGTCTGCAGATGTACTCCACACATTGCTGGTGCAACTGTGCCAGGCCTCCTGTGTCTGCCCGTAGAAACATAGAATACTACAGAATCACAAAATGGTAGGGGTTGGAAGCAATCATCTAGTCCAACCCCCCTGCTAAAACAGGTTCACCTAGAGCAGGTTGCACAGGATTATGTCCAGGCAGGTTTTGAATATCTCGAGTTGGAAGGGACCCATAAGGATCGATCATTAAGTCCAACTCCCTGCTCCTCACAGGAGCAGGGTAGTATGATATAATATAATTAATCCAACGGACTTCCCCATATTGATATTTCAGCCACCGTCCTCTATACCAGAGAGACTTTAGCCACTTGGCTGTTTGATTATGGTGCATATTTTGCATTCATGGATAACCTGTGCAATGGTGTCAATGGTCAAGTCCCGCAGTGTCCTTAGGATGGAAAACAGGTCCATAGCTAAAACCAGAATGGAGCCTTGTGCTGTGCCTATTCTGATCTTCACCAAGGTCTCTTTGGTATTGCCAAACAAATACTTACTGTTTTGCCTGGACCCCTGACCTGCCTGGTGCTGAGCTCCCACACAGCTCTGAATGGCAAGAAACAGGCTCACGAACATGTTCAAAACACTGCTGAGAAGAGGGTGGGTTGTCCCAGAGTGGTGCTTACCCCAGGAACGGACACAGCACTGTGCTTGCAGGCGTTACAGGCATACATCGAAGGCACAGGGTGGGGGTATCCTTCTTAAGGAAGACTGAGGACTGTGGAGAGCCAAAAGCCACTGACAAAGGGATGCTGCTGCTTGAGGGATTTTCAAGCAGTGTTAGGTGCTCTTATCGACCTCAGCAGTGGCAACATTGCCTGCTTGAGTGTCACCTTTCAGAGTAAGCCAGGCTGAAAAACAAGACAAGCTCCTCTCCCTCCAGTCCCTCTATGTTAGTCTGTTGAGGCAAGTGCTTTTCTTTGAGCAGCAGTGACAATGACCTTTTCTTTGCCCATAGTTTATGCAAGTGGGAATAGACAAAATATATTTTTTTCCAAGCACCCATAGCAGTAGTTCTGTGATCAACATGTGAGACTTCAGGGTATCTCAGCCCTTAGTCAGATATAGCACTGAGGTGATGGAAGGAGTCTGCAAGACACGGAAATCAGTATGTTCTGGTCCTAAAGTCTTTGGAAACAGCCAGCTGTGCTCCGCAGTGGTGTTTAAGTGGACCATGCCTATGTAGGGAGCTACTGGTTTCTCTGGCCCATGTGAGCTCCTAGAAACAGGTGCACACAGACCTTGGGAGAGCAGAAGAGAGCTAGTGTAGGGGTTCAGGTCCTGCGCTTGTTCCCTCCTGCCCATGGAAAGCACCGGTCAAGCAGTAAGCCTTACTCAAGGCAGTGGGTCGAGTCACTGAGACATGACGGAGCAGGTAAATATGGGGTAGGGTGGCTATTTGGAGGCATCTCCTCATCTGTGCTGCAAAGGTCTGTATGTACAAGGTGGAGTTTTGGGGTGCCTAAGCACTGCTCTGGGAAGTTTGGAAGACCCTGCTGTGTGGAAGCTCTGGAGGGGCTGCTGGAGCATCCCTCCTTTGTAGAGGGTTTCCAACACTTGCTGGGGATGAGGCTGAGGAGTCAACAATAGTGGCTGGAGGGAGAAGAGAGGGGGCATGGGAAGAAAAATTTCATGGTAAACTTCTGTCTCTGAGTATGTACCGTGATTTCTCCAGGGGCTTGACTTGTGGCAGAAAGCATCTGATAGTTATTTATGAAATCTGGGAATTCCTTATTAGTTAGAATGGCTCAGTACTCTGCCACAGTATCCTCCTGGAATCACTGAATTCAATACCAGCATCAACTGTCCTATGATCCCTTTCAGAACTGCTGGTGGTGCCTTTCGGTACTATTGGCATTAATGTCTGTTGTTTCACCATGGGGAAGCAGCAGGAATCAGTGAGCTACTTTCTCAGCCTGATTTAAAGGTATGATTTTACCGAGGAGTTATAATGTGGTGCTCCTTTCTCACCTAATAGATGGTTAGCTGACTGAAGCGATTTGCTCCGACCTAGCTTTCTCTTTGATATATTTTCATTTCAATAGTTGAGCAAAGTTTTAGCAGTAAATGATAAAGCATTTCATCCAAAAATGGTCAATACATCAGCTGAGAACTGAAAGCCCACAAGTTCATGCAGATAAGTGAAAGTTCTTGGAGAGGGCCATATTTTTATCATTAATTTTATTTTTGCCAGAGATGTAATTGACTCTTCAAATGCTCAAGCAATTTTTTCATGACCATATAATTTTCGGTCTTCAAATGTCGCTCGACCCACTTTGCACATAATTAACGAAAAGTGTTGTACAAGGGCTCTTTCAGTGGGCGACCTGTCAGTATGGATGGGGCAGAAATGTGTAATGAGGGTCTGACAGATTTTAATTATTGGTCAGTGGACTCTCTTGATTTCTGTGGGTTTGGTTGCGAGGCTGAGGAGAAGGCTGAGGTACTTAATGCCTTCTTTGCCTCAGTCTTTAGTAGTACAGTCAGTTGTTCCTCGAGTACCCAGTCCCCCCTTGATAGGAGTGGGGAGCAGAATGAAGCCACCGTAATCCACAGGGATATGGTGAGGGACCTGCTCCAACACCTGGACGTACACAAGTCTATGGGGCCGGATGGGATCCAGTCGAGGGTACTGAGGGAGATGGCAGAAGTGCTCACTGAGACACTTTCCGTCATTTACCAGCAGTCCTGGCAAACAGGGGAGGTCCCAGTTGACTGGGGACTAGCAAATGTGATGCCCATCCACAAGAACGGCCGGAAGGATGATCTGTGTAATTACAAGCCTGTCTGACGTTGGTGCCTGGAAAGGTCATGGAACAGATCATCCTGAGTGCCTTTATGCAGCACAGGAAGGACAACCAGGTGATCAGGCCCAGCCAGCATGGGTTCATGAAAGGCAGGTCCTGCTTGACCAACCTGATTTCCTTCTATGAGAAAGTGACCCACTTGGTGGATGTTGTTTACCTGGACTTTATTAAGGCCTTTGATATGGTTTCCTACAGCATTCTCCTGGAGAAACTGGCTGCCCATGGCTTGGATGGGAGTACTCTACGCTGGGTAAAAAACTGGCTGGAGGGCCGGGTGCAGAGAGTGGTGGTGAATGGAGTTAAACCCAGTTGGTGGCTAGTCACAAGTGGTGTTCCCCAGGGCTCGGTATTGGGGCCAGTTCTCTTTAATATCTTTATCAATGATCTGGACAAGGAGATTGAGTGCACCCTCACTAAGTTTGCTGACGACACCACGTTAGGTGGGAGTGTTGACCTGCTGGAGGGTAGAAAGGCTTTGCAGAGGGATCCGGACAGGCTGGATCCATGGGCCGAGGCCAATGGTGTGAGGTTCAACAAGGCCAAGTGCCGGGTCCTGCACTTGGGTCACAACAACCCCATGCAGCGT
>VWZL01001426.1:431543-506029 GCA_013396915.1 Stercorarius parasiticus | reverse complement strand
GAAAAGGACCTGGGGGTGTTGGTCGACAGCTGGCTGAATATGAGCCAGCAGTGTGCCCAGGTGGCCAAGGCAGCCAACAGCATCCTGGCCTGTATCAGGAACAGTGTGGCGAGTAGGACTAGGGAAGTGATCGTCACTCTGTACTTTTCACTGGTGAGGCCCCACCTCGAGTACTGTGTCCAGTTTTGGGCCCCTCACTACAAAAAAGACATTGAGGTGCTGGAGCGGGTCCAGAGAAGGGCAATGAAGCTGGTGAGGGGTTTGGAGAACAGGTCTTACAAGGATTGGCTGAGGGAGCTGGGGTTGTTTAGCCTGGAGAAAAGGAGGCTGAGGGCAGACCTTATTGCTCTCTACAACTACCTGAAAGGAGGTTGTAGTGAGGTGGGGATTGATCTCTTCTCCTAAGTGACGAGTGATAGGACGAGAGGAAACAGCCTTAAGTTGCACCAGGGGAGGTTTAGATTGGATATTACGAAAAAATTTTACACTGAGAGGGTTATTAAGCATTGGAACAGGCTGCCCAGGGAAGTGTTTGAGGCACCATCCCTGGAGGAATTTAAAAGACAGGTAGACATAGTGCTTAGAGATATGGTTTAGTGATGGTTTTGTCGGAGTTAGGCTGACGGTTGGACTAGATGATCTGAAAGGTCCCTTCCAACCCAGGCAGTTCTATGATTCTATGTTAATAGGGCATCATCATTGAAGTGATTGTCAGGCTGGACAGGCTGAGAGAGGTCTCAGCTTTAGAAAAGTCCAAAAACATAAATAAAAGAGAAGGGAAAAGTGTTTTTCTTTGGTGCCCAATATTAAACATTCATGCAGTTTTCAACTTTCTCTGCTCCTGCTGGTATATGGTTCACAATAAAATTTCATATTCATTTTATGATCCAGCCCAGCTGGTGGACTTTGTGCTGAGCAAAAAAATGAAAAATAAAATAAAATCACTTCAGTTTATCTGGGAACTTACACTGTGGCATCTTTGTCAAAGTTGCGTCATTCTGTGTTGCAGGAGGTGCAGGCTTGAGTGAGGTCTTAAATGCAATCATTTTTCCTCACTAATTTAAAGTAATCTGATCCTTCTGAAATATCGAGTTTTCCCATCTGATATAATATGGTATTTAAAAGCAAAAAAACCCAAACCCCACAGATTTATCTCTAAGTAAGCAATTAATGAGTCACGCACAGAAAAAAAGGCCCATTCAAAATACTTTTATGCAGCCATGGTGATGCAAAGCTTCTGTGAGTGCCCCCCTGCACTGCACCAAGTCCCCCTGAATTGGGAGAATTTGATTCCCCAAACAAAGAGTCTGTACTCTGGGGTGGAAAGAGTTGAAGGGCTCTTAGAGGAAGGCTGTCATTTCTCATATCTGATAAAAGTGCTCCTGAAAAATAAAAAATAAAAAATAGTGACCTGCATTCAGCTTTGCTCCTGTATTCAAATCCTGCTCCAGACCTTGTATTGGCTGAACTGGGGTCTCTGGCCATATCAGCATTACTTCTGCAGTATCTTTTTTTCTTTAAAACATTGACTCAGCTATTTAAAAAATAAACAATATTTGCATGACAATGTAGCTGTTAATGTTGCTGACCCTTATTTTTTGAGAGCTTGGTGCTATTTTCTCTGCTACTGAGTCTCTCTGGTCTTGGGAAAGTCTCTTAAAATCCCAGTCATGACTTGTGCAGCTCCCTCAGAGCACGTTCACAGCTCATCAGGATGAGTCTCAAAGATGCTGTTGACAGTTAAACATCAAATAGCAGAGGGAAGGAAGGTTGCCCTGTCCCAAAACTGCAGGGACTGACCCGTTGTTGCCAGGGGCAGGAAGAGCCAAATGTGTGCAGCATCTGGGGAGGAGGTGGCAGAGGTCACTGCGGAAAGCTCTCCTCGTCCCTTGGCCCTAACCTGCCTCATTGGATCACAAGCAGTTTCCTGCAGCCACAAGAAGTCGTCTACTGCCACACTTACTCAGCAAACAGAGGATTTGTTCACACCTTCCTAGCTGAGTTTCTGTTTTCAGCTGCCTCCTAGAGGCTGAGTAGCCAGGGACAAAGGTAAAGTCATTTGTTACCCTATTGGTGCAGGGTTTTCTTTTCCTTTTCCCTCTCCATGGGTTGTATTTCATGTGTAGTGTAATAAAATGGGATATTGCAGGAGAAGTTAATGGGTGGGTCAGGTCCTCTCAATGAGAAAGCCTTTTTGATTAAAGGCTGCTGCTGAGAAACCTCTTGACTCTCACCCAGGTGTACCCTTGCTAGCAAGTCAGTCAACACCTGGGAAAAGGGACCATAAAAGTCAGAGGTGGGAGAAAATTGGACTGGTGGTGTGTCCCCCAAGAGGGACTTGTGCGTCTTCTGTCTCTGCAACTTCTTTACTAAAAATGGTTGAAGTAGAGAAATTTAGCATCCCGCAACTGATGCAGTGTTATGTATCTTATTGAAGTAGCTTATTTGCATATAAGATGCACAAGGATCTCCTGTGGTAACAAGGCAGAGACATTGGGAAGGCTGCCTGCTACTCAGCTGTAGGTGTGAGCAGTCAGGTCGGTTGGTCAGTTTGTTTTGGTGGTCTCACGTAGGGCTCACAATGCAGCCAGGACTTTGCTGCTTTTCCTTCTTCAGTTGTTGATCTTCTTACTTGGCAAACTTGCTTGAGGTTGCTGGCAAAGGCCATGTGGTACAGACAAAGAGGAGGTCTGGGTACATCTCTCTTCTGTGCAGCTGCTTTAAAGCCATATAGGAACCCCAGGAGGTCTAATTGCGGTGGGGGGGAGTGATTCCACCTGTGTATGTGCTGCTGGGTGGCACTTCTGGGTTTTTATGGAGAGTTTTTACAGGGTAAACTTTAATGAAGAACAACCCCTCTGCTTTTGGCAGAACAGAACCTCAACAATTAGTCTAGTGGACTGGAAAACTCTTAGCTGGCTCTTTTGTCCCCATTCAGAATAAAGCTGTTCATTGCTGTGTAATTTCTCTTCCTTTTTTTTTTTCACTTGTTCCTTTTCAAGTGTCTCGATGGTTAGGCGTCCCTTTATTTTTTTCCTCTCGGGTGGCTGTTTCAGGGCCCTTATTCCACGGACTTCCCTGCCAGCAAGCTTTTTGTTGCTGAGTAAGTTTTCTGTTTGTTAGCATTTTGCAACTGTTTCACCCTCAGTGAAAGTGATTAAAAAGGCATAATTCAATTTCTTATTTCCTTCCTTCAAATACCTTCTTTCTCAGATATATGGGTTTTTTTTACCCAGGAATCTTACTTTTTTCTGCTCCCACCTTTGCTTGTCCATTAGGAAATAAGGATTTGTTAGAAGTATGTTCTTTCTTGTGTATTGTTTTCCAGGCTTATTGGAGTGGGAGGGAGCTCGCTGCAAGGCACTAGATATATATGCAGATACTATTTCTGCATATATAGATATACTATTTCTGCAATTACCCTGTCTGGGGAGTTGGTATGTGTCAGCTAGAGTCGACTGTAAAAGTGATGCTCTGTCAGTTATCCTTAAAGACCTCTGGGGTGGAGGAAAAGGAGAACCCCTCTGCAGTTTGGCAGCAATATACAGTGATAACCACCTGTTTTTCCCACACAAAGCGCCTGACAAATTATTACTGCCCCAAAGCTGTTAATGTTTTACTAGGGCCCAAACTCTGACTTGCGTGTTTGCATAAAATCTTCTGGTGTAAGCCCAATTTTCTGATAGAGGCTGTGGAAGACCAATATTTTATTGTTTTACAGTGTTTTAATTCTCAGACAAAATGTTATGCTTTTATTGCAGATGAAAATATGGGGAAGCTATGACCGTATTTTTCACAAGCAAGATGTCAGGTTTAGCTTCCTCATTCATGCTTACCTGTGTTTAGTTTCTCAAAGAGATTTTTCAGCTCCCTTTTGTTACCAGATGGAAAGGCCCACCATCTTTGAATTTTATTTATTTATTTAAGACAAACTGGAAATGCCTTAAATTTAAGAAGGCAACTGAATGCCCTTACTGAGTGCAAGCAAGTTGGTGGCAGGGCTGCAGGTGTCAGGTCACCCTGCTGTCCTTGGGGCACAAATTCTCTTACCGCAGTAGGTCTTGCTCCCGCCTTGACACTTCACCTCCCACCTCTGCCCACCCTCCCTCTCCAACCCCATGTCCGTGCCCTCCCTGCACCTTTCCTGCTGCCCTACCCCAAGGGGATATTAAACGCTCCAGGAAGCACCTTCTCTTGGTCACATCTCTGTGTCTTATATAAAAGAAACCAGCATGTAACTCCCTCCTTGTTGTTGCCCCAGTCCTTGGCTTAAGGCTGAGCAGAAGGATGTGGATGTCACCTTCCAACTTACCACACTCCTTTTCATGGCACCAGTTTGTCTCGGCCAGCCCTCTCAAGATGCAACTGGGCCTGACCCTGTCTCATCTATGAGACTTGATGGCTTGCAGGCAGACCGGTTTGGCTTCCTAGGCTGCTGCTGGGGATGAGCTCTGCTACGTGTCACTGTGGTGCCCCAAGTGCTGTGGCTGAGATGGTCTGCACAGGAGAGGTTACAGGGAGGAGATGTGGCAGAAGGATGTGCCCTAACAAAGTGCCCTAACCAAGTGACCTACTTCTGACCCACCTGCCAGGATGTCTGCAGCTCTCACTGTTAAAACAATAGACTCCAGCTAGGCAAAGCCTCCCAGAGCCACTGTTGGTTTTGCTTAATAAGATGAACTGGCTGGGTTTCTTTCCCCCTCCTCTTTCTGGAGTTTTACTGCTTGACAAGAAGCTGTTGGAATCTGGAGGAAAGCAATTAATGATGGAGTTGGGGTTTTTGACTGACATAGTAATTATACTGGAAAATGTAATTTTCCCTGCATATTAGAGATGGGATTATTTCAAGGAGATCTCATTATTGTGCTGTTCACCAACAAAGAGCCCAGTAACCTCTCTGTTAATAAGATTAGTGTGGAGGTCATAATGCACAAGGCTGCTAGGGTGATATATTCAAGTTTCTGTTATAAAGAAATACATTATCTTCTGCCATCTGGTAAGGGCATCCAGGAGTAGATTTTATTTAAAAAGACGGAGACCTGACATTTACTCATTTCCTGATAGGTAGCGGATAACCTTTGTGCCCATCTCCCTCTGTCCAGATGCTGTACTTCGGCAGTGAAACCCCAGGATTCGAGAGGGAGCCTGGAGCAGAGAAGCAGAGGATGGGCAGGTAGCTCCCCTGGCATGCCTCCTTAGATCAGCAACTTATCTCCTGTATCACTGTAAGCATGACCCTCTACTATCTGCTTCTTTTTGTCTATCTATAACATGTGGATAATAATTGTCCAGAGATCATCTAAGATTAATGGCTGTTTGTGCAGTGCTCCAGCTTCTTTGGATCAAGTTCTGCATCCCTTGTCAGGGAGCACAGGTGCTGCCATCGTCTGCGGCTTGTTCTCTGAAGAGGAGGGAGTGGTAATACAGAGGAATGGAAAGAGGTGCTGCCTGGTTCGTTGTAGTTTGATCAATGTGTGAAAATTCAGGCCTCTCTGTGTCACCATGTAGACAATGCAGATGCTTTTTCTGGTTGTGTAAGAGTTCCTCCACTCCCTGCTGATGTCTGTGGGGAGGTTTTGTGTAAGCCAGAGAGTGACAATGCTAAAAACGTTTCCAGGCAGCTTTCCCCTTCCTGACTCCACTCACATTTGTCTACCATCTGTTTTGATTTTGCTTCTGCTGTGTTACTTGTAAACATCCTCTTGAAATGTCCGTGGCATGGAAATCTTCGGAGGTCCCCCCTTCCAGCAAGGGCTGTGAGGGGCAGTCTTCTGCTGCTGCTTAAAATGTGAGGGATGCTGACTAGTGCCGAAGAGGAAAACCAGCTGATATTTATTATCCGCACTGCTGGTCTGCAGAGGCATCTCAGTTATGGATCAAGAATCCCTGTCATTGAGCTAAATGTGCAAACAACAACAGAGTCCAGTCCTGTAGTGTCCTGTGCTAACCCTTCCGTAGCAAGCTCTACCACTGTCTAGAAATATTTTTAAAGTTAAAACCGCAAGTCAACTCTGCCCCAAAAAGGGAGATGTGCCTGATGGTAGAGTCTTGAATGTCACTGTTGATTTTTACCTGAAAGGCAATGGTTTATTGTAATGGAGTGCAGTGGTGTAAAACCCCTTGATGTTTTACCAAGGGAATTCAGAACTTCTCTTGCATACAAGCTGTGTGTTTAACTCCTTCAGTATTAAAATAAATAAATAAAGCATTGCTTATCCTCTCGGTTTTGTGATATCTCATTTACCTTTCAGACAATATGCAGCAATAGGAGTAGGGAAACGCTACTTCAAATTTCTGTAGGTTGAGAGCTTTTTCAAGTACAGTGGTAATGAGCTGCTGTTGGGAAGTATATTTCTATGCAGTTTGCTTATGAGCTAGATAGTGCCAAGTTGTAACATTATGGTTGCTATTCTTATGCATCCATAAGTAGAATGGCGCAATAAATTGCGGAGTCATAATGCTTCCACTTCTGCTGCCTATGCTAGTAATGTACTGGGATATTTGTGCAAGAGATTGTGTGTTTAATGTTACCAATTTATGGTTTGAGCCAGGGGAAGAGTGGCATGCCTGCGGATGTTGCTTTGGTGGACTTCATGAAAACAGAGCACAAGATTGTCCCTACGCCCAAAAAATGTTTTTGAAGGGTATCTTAAATATCTTACAGTCTAAACAGATAAGCACGTTTGTGATGGGGCAAGAGAGCTCTGAGGTGAGCAAAGGAGGGCTTGCAGTCATCCTGTTAATGCCACAGTTACATTTCTTTGGCAAGAGAAATAGTTTTTTTCCCGAAGATACCTTTTTTAAAGGCCATGAGCAGTCATGTAGCTGAAAAACGTCGATTTTTTTTTTTTTAGTTTTTTAGTATACTGTTGTGTCTCTGTTGAGTTGCAAATAGGATTTTCATACTTCTGTAAAAAAGCTCTTTCAATATTTGATTACTTTATTTCAGGCAGTTGCAAGCATACCGGTATACCAGTTATGCTGTCATATGTGCTCATCCTCTCTTTGTTAAAACAGCACTAAATAGCAAAGACAGATGATAGGGGGTTCCTTGGTGAGTGTGGAAGGAATTGATAGCCAGTATAGCTTCTCACCGCTCCAAAACCTCAATTCCAGGTTTCGGAGGTTCTCAGTTTCTTCCCCCTAATGTATTGCTGTTATGTCTGATTTTAAAAAAGTCTCTCTTGCCAAAGAGTAAGTAATGCGATTGAGTTTTAAACGTAGACAAATCAGGTCAGAGTCTGTGTTAGCAGAGACAGCACTCCACTTTAGTAAGTGAACAAAAACATTGAACATATTTCTTTAATTTGAAAGCTGTAAACATTGCTTCACCGTCTGCTTGAAGACCAGCGTGTTATTTATGGCTTAACCTATGATTTCAATGCTAAGGCCAATTAGCTCTGCTGCTCTTGGTTAGGCAATACTTCCTTAGAGTAAAGCGAGCGTAAAGGCTCCGCTGGATTACAGTCGTAAGAAGTCACTAAGGGAAATGGCATGATTTCAGTGAGTTACCACGTTAAGATTGGAAGGGACTATCAGATCATGCCTTCTGGCACCCCGAGAAGTCAAGGTTGGGAATTTCATCTAGTGCTGCTGCACTGTACCCATAACTTGTGCTCAGCCAAAGCATATCTATCCAGCAAGATCTCTGCGTGGGGCATGAGGGTTTGAGATACCTGTTCAAATTCATTTGAGACTAGTCAAGACTATAAGCTGTTACACGAGGGTTGGTAATACTTGATGGGAGGTGGTGAACTGTTTCATAAGAGAAGTAAGTGATTTATCAAACTGCCTGCCTGCCTTCTGCTCTTAGGGTCCTCTGTGTGTTAAACTGGCAGTCACACCACCCTGATCCCTTTTGGGTTTAACCCTTTCTCTGGTTTTCACGATATCATTTTTTTGCCTGGCAGACTCTTTGGAGACATTATTTTTCTTTTTATCTGTGTCTCATGTATTGTTGGGTGTTCTGCTATTGGTGTGTTACTATCTGCTTGCACACAATAAAGCAGAGGGAAGGCCGTTACAGGAAGGATGCATGCTTAGTGTCTAGATTTATTTTTTTTTCATTTGTTTGTTTTACTGTCACAGTGAGATAGACACGGGGGGGAAATGTGAAAAATGTATGCTCAGCCCCTGTTGTAGTTGGGTTGTAATAAGACTGTAGAATAATCTTGTATTTGAAAGATGGAACTTTTCAGCTGATTGCAATTTGACATCCAGCTTGAGTACTTGGCAGTATTTCTGAATTGACAATTTTTTCTTTTTAAGCTTCTGATAACTTTTTTTTTGCAGTTTGACTCTGCCACATCTGCAGTTTTACTGTGACATGCTACCCTTGGTGCCTGCCTGTGATGAAGTCTGGCACTGTGCATTTTTTTGTTGCACTTAGGGAAGAGCCCCTCTTGCCTGCAATTCATTTGTCTCAGCAGTGGAGCTGGCCTCTGAAAGATGGAAGATTGTGTCCTGCAAATGAGGTGTCTCTCCAAAGAACAAGAATTTTAAGATTCTCCCTCTGCATCCAAAAGCCAGGCACAGACAACAGGAGAAATAAATCTTAGTGTGGAAGCCCCACAGTTTGGGCTTAGCTGGGCATTCAGGCCCTTTCTTGGGGAGGTTGCCATCTGCCTTTGCCTAGGTGAAGCAGAAAGCCTGGCTCAGGTTCTTCCCACTCACTAGGGTGTTCAGAAATGGAGCAGGGCAGTTTCATGGCTGTATTTGAAAACATACTGTGAGAACTGTGTGACACATTTTCTCTTATACTGGGTTTGGAAGCCAGCAAAAAATCACAAAGCAGGATATCCTTCGTATACATTCACTGTAGCAGTAACTTTGTATATTATCGAGCAATAGCAGCCATTCCACAGCTTGCAAGTGAATTGATTGGTTGCTTTCTGGTTCCCTTTTCAGAAACACACAACTGTGTCTCTTTGGGCCTGATATATAGCTTGGGCATAGTGTGACATTTTTCTACAAAAACGTTGATGTTGAAGCAAAGTGAAAACACAAATATAGAGCTGCTGAATGAGTCTCTCGTGGATTAGCACCCTGTAATAAATGTGAGAGGGAGATGTTTTCAAGTTAGTTTAACGAGTTCTTGTGAAATTAGTTGTAGATTGGAGTAACATTTTAAAAGCACATCATAGGAACAACTTCTTCCTAGTTACTTGTTTCCAAAAGCAGCTTAAAACATAAAGTCCGCTAACTTTCATGGAAGTTTAAAGAGACTTGTGCATAGATATCACTTTTGTGTATGAGAGCTCAAACCTATTTGTTCCTAGCATCGGAGCTTTTAATTTTTTCAATAACATTTCCAAGGTTATAAATGCTTTTGCAATCAAATCATTCTCAGGAACATCATCTTAAGACAGCACCAGCAAATTGTTCCTCCCTTTTCAAGGACAAAAAGGTAAAGAGTTGCTATCTCTTTATCAATTTATGGGACAAACTTAAAATGTAACCCCATCACCTTGCTGTGGCCTGTCCGTATTAAAAATGAAGTTTTTCATCACAGGGAGGAGGTTAGGGACAACATCAGAGGAGTAGGAAAAAGAGCCATTTTATAGTGGATCATGAGTATCTCACAAACCCGAGGAGGCTCACAGGAGAGCTGACTTCATGTCCTCTGTGGGGAGGGCCACAGGGTTTCCAATTTTCATAACATGTTGAAGGCACTGAGACAAAGTCAACACCAGTGGTACAGAGCAATGCAAACACCCAGTTTTCAGTGGCACTGCATTCATTTACTTCAGGAATTCCATGTGCCCTGCTTCCCGTTGGGTATTTTTTCCCTGAGTTGGTGTGATGAATAGCTACCTACATGAGATGCTTTAAATTTCTGATGCCAGGGATGAGGAAAAAGAAATTGCCAAATGCCAGCACAACTTATGATGATGATGAAAGCTTTGCCACCAAGTACTTGTCCCCGTTTCCTTTCCGTGCTTGAGGACTGTCACAGCCTGCACTGCCTTTGTCATGAGTGCCAGCCTGTTGGCACAGACTTAAAGGCAGTGCAGGTATGGGGCAGTTCTTCACAGGCTTTCTTTTGTTGTTTCTTGGTGGAAAACCTAAAAATGTGAGCCTGTGTCTGGGCACTCGCCTGTGAGAGCCATGTGCTGCTCCCACATCTGAAGAGGAGAAGAAGAGGAGACAGAAAGATGCAGGATTATTCATCTTCCCTGCCTTTTGTTCTGAAGACAACTGTATGCTGCTGAAATGGGGTGGTACAAGTTCTACATGCTCCGTGCCCTGCTGGTGTACCTTTCCTGGAGAGATACCTGCTAAGGTGGGCTTTCGATAACAGAGTTTAAGAGTTTCAGGGTGTGAAGCTGAGACTGCCCCAGATATGGCATTCACAGGGGAGGTTTTGGGTATCTGACCCAGGGAATGTTTCTGGCCTTACCAGTCTGTACCTGCATGCTCATACATTCCCCTCGCATTTTTTTTTGCACTTAGGTGGTCTTGATAGTAACCAGTGCTTTGCCTTTACTGAGATAACTTTGCTCTTTGCTTGCTGATTTGATGTAACAGTGGAAATGAAACTGGTGTGCCTTATATTTCTTCCAGATCTAATCCTGACTGTAGATGAACAAATTAAGATAATAGATTTGGGTTCAGTTACAGGTGATTGTTCCAATCCTTAACCTTTTGGAGATGGTGTAAAATTTTCCCAGAGAATGGTCGAAAGCCTCTCTTTTCAGATGCCTGAAAATTAGATTCGATTAGGAAATATCAAGTATCCTATAGGGAACATTTCTGCACTGGAAAGTGGTTTAGATGGCTCCGATTCAGAGACGGAAAAAGATCCATTACAGTACAGAGCAACAATAATTTTGCAGCTGAGGTGCTAAAAAGCACATGGACTTTTATTTCTCTTTTGAGCCTTTGAAGCAGCAGCTTGCCAGTGCCTGAGTTCCTCTTAAATTTATGTGATGCACCTATTTCCTTATTATCACTTTTATAGACAAGGGATCCAGCAACACATTACTTCTTAAATGTCCTGCCATTATGAATGCATTTTCTGTTCATTGTAATAGCTCCAATCATGATGAATTCATTTTGCATTCATGTAGATGTCATGAGCACTTTGGTTTATTCTTTTGCTAATTTAAATCAGTAAATGGACACTTAAAAGCACTACCCGTACTCCCATTTTTCTGCCAAGGGAACAAGGGAAAAGCGTGCCTGTAGATTCAGGCTTGCATAATTCCCTGCATAGTGGGGAAGTTTCCTCCTGGCTAGAAATTAGCAACCAGCTCTTCTAGATTGATTGACTGTTCCTTGTGACAGCATGGACCTTAATCAATTTGTTGCATACACAACGGGCACATCTGTTCATGCCGTAGGCATTCCACTGTCATGTAGTGGCTGGCTCAAATTAATGGACCGCTTACTGTATCAGATACCTGCTTTGAGGGTTTTTTTGAGCTGGGGAAGGGAAGAAACTCTCTCTTTTCTTTTTGCAGAGTGCTTTGGGTGCTTCCCCTCACATAAACACACTTCAGCTGTGAAAGATTGGCACTGCTGTGGTAAGCCTGCTGTCAGTGGATAAACTCTAGTTCAGTGATGCAGAATCTCTGCTCAGTGAACCGGGAGAGAGAAATAATTTAGTGGCAGATGTTTGGAGTTCAAACAGCACTGAACTTCCAAGCACTGATGTGAATTGTAGAGTGTGTGGGGAGGGTGCAGAAAGGGAGAAGCTCAGGGAGACCAGAGGGCTTACATGGACCCAAGTACCGAGTGAAGAGTGCCAAAGGGAGGCAGTTAAATGTCTCCCCAGCTCTCCTACTTGACCCAAGCCCTACAGGGTCTGTCACACCACCGAATAAAAACATGCAAGTTTTTGTATACTGTGAACTCACATTGTTTCTTAATGCTTTCTAAATCGTTTGAAGACCTGAGTGCTCCTGGTGGCTCTGGAAATCCACCAGAGGTATTTTGTCTATCACTGAGTCTGTAAGGTGCTCAGTTTTCCTAACGCTCTTGTGAGTCAGCTGAGAAAACAGTGGGACTCAGGAACTATGTGATCAGCTGAGAGTCATCAATGAGGTAAGTGCAGGAAGGACTGGAATGTGGAAGCCCCAGTTCTCAGATTTCTTAGCCCTTTTCAGTCTCCTCTGTTCTTTCCCGATGTCTCAGTAGGTAAGTCTGAAGGCAGGAGTCCTTGATGCCATTTTATCATATCAGGTTCAGCTGGCCCCAAAATATCTGTGACTTCACACCATGACTGTACAGTTCAGGTCAGCGTCCTGAGCATTGAGTCACCAAATCGAGCATTCAGGTCTCAGACTGGTGGGCTTTGTTTTCAGAGGTTGGAAGAGGAAAGGGCTGAAAGGCTGGAAAACCAAAGAACAGGAGACCCAATTTGAATCAGAACAGCAAAATTAGGGAATGCTGAGTTGAGACCCGTTGCCTTTTTTGATAATACTGTCACGATCTCATCATGAATAAAACAATGTGTTTCACTTGACCGCTCCATCTAATGAGGACTCACCTCCACTGGATTCTATCATTTTCAAAGTAATGAAATCTCTGTATCACCTTGAAAGAGATAATTTGACCCCTGTGTTTATATGCATGTACATGACAGCAATTTCTAGGGGGCACACAGTAGGTCCATTGCTGCTTACATTTTTGATGCAGGAGAAAGGCTTCTTCTCAGGTTTATTGGTTCAGACAGCTAGCTGGGAATCATGGTTTTGAGACGACTATTCTGCCCCCGCCTCATTCGATGCTCTTTTTCCACACTAAGAAAGCTGTCATGTGGTTAAGGCAAAATCACTTTGGACGCTAAACTGCAATGAGGAATACTTAATGTGAAAGGGGAGTGTGCAGATGGGGAGTGAAAGCAAAATAGCTGTTGTGCTTCAGATATAGATTCTTAGTTGATTTTGAAATAGTTTTGAAATATTCCCTTATGGATAAGCTCTTAGAGGTACTACTACCCTTTTTTTTTTTTTTTAAGTGGAAATTTATAATGGTTAATATCTGCTGCTTCATGTCTATGCTGGAACAGTGGGGGGCAATAAACTGCCCAGCTGCCATGGACACTTGTTTATGTAGTCTTAGCATATTAAGCCAAATTAATTCCTGGTGCAAAGACTTCCATGCAGTATGTTTCATAGCTAAATCTGAGAGCTGTGGTTTTGGGGTACTTTTCGCTTTAAGCTGTGCAAACATATGTGAAGTTAGAATGGGAAGCAGTTTCAAGGGAGGTGTTCTTCTAACCAATTTATATTCTAAACAGTGTTTATTTTGCAAAAATATGTAGTCCTCACTCTGCATGCAATAAATGTAAATCACACTATAGTAGTGAAATGATGCACGTTTGTATAGGAGAGAATCTTTTCCATTTTAAAGCTGCATTTACCCCTTGCTTTATTTGGTATAAAACCTTTGCATTAACTAGCACAGTGGCTCATTAAAGATGTTCTTCAGTTTGAGCATTGGTGGTAGGCAGGCAAAGGCATGTATCACTGTCAGCGCTGAAGAGGGCTATTCTGCTCTGCCTTTTTGTGAGTGGCGGTTCCCTCTCCAGTCCTCTCTGCCTGGAGCAGACCTGGAGAAACCTTTTTGCTTCAGAGGAAGGTCCCCGCCCTGCTTTGTCTTTGTGCCAGGACTGCCGAGCAGCTAGGGCATATTATCAAGGAAGGGGTTTTATGTGGAGAAGAGAATGCTCCAGGGAGACCTTGTAGTGGCCTTCCAGTACCTAAAGGGGACCTACAGGGAGTGTAGTGATAGGACGAGGGGTAATGGTTTTAAAATGAAAGAGGCTAGATTTAGACTAGATATTAGGAAGAAATTCTTTACTGTGAGGGTGGTGAGGCACTGGAACAGGTTGCCCAGGGAGGCTGTGGATGCCCCATCCCTGGGAGTGTTCAAGGCCAGGCTGGATGAGGCTTTGAGCAGCCTGGTCTAGTGGGAGGTGTCTGTGCCCATGGGAGGCAGGGGGTGGAACTACATGATATTTAAGGTCCCTTGCAGCTCTAACCATTCTATGATTCTGTGTGCTATGTGGGAACAGAGAAAGGTTTTAAGGCATTTGGATGCTCAGTTCCCATTAAAAATGGAGGGGAATGGGCATTTGCATTGCCCAGGCAGCTTCCAGAACATCAGTCTTAGTGGTAGTATTAATTCTAATCCATTATAGATTATTTATAAACATGGTTTCAGAGATGAGACAGAGGTCTAAGAGGCGAATAGTCACTCTTTGGCAGATCTTGGTTAGCCATGTTTGCGCAAGAGTCCACTTGACCGCAGAGGGAATTTTGGTTTGATTTTTTTGGTTGTTAGAGAAAATGTCAGGATTTGGCCAGTATAACAGTAGGCTCTTGCCAGAGTTTCACTGTCAGTCGCTTTTTCCAGCTATATTGGAGTGCATATGCCTTTTGAGCAGCATAGCTGGCTCGTGCAAGCAGTCATGCTAACCAGCTGTCTCCTGGAGCACGCAGGGGGAGAACTCTGGTGGACACAGGGGCAGCAGGATCAGGCCTGGGCTAACTTGCTGCATCTCAGCTTTGTGCCTGTAGATGTGTCAGATTTGCCATTTGTAATTGTAGTAAACTATTGCTCTTTTTGCAGGCATGCACTACCAATTCTGTCCTAGCTACTGTCGCATGAACTGCAGCTCAGTTTTGATAAATAATTATTAAAGATGAAGATATAAATAGTTGGTTATTTTAGTCAGATACCTTTTTCCATTTTGGCATCTAATGGCTCTGGGGTAGGTAATTTTGTTGCCTCGTCTAGAAATGGAAAATTTTTGCAGTGCTGTTTTTTTATTTATGGTCCCAGATGGAAAGCACTCAGGTCCTGATATCCCTCCAGATTTCTCTGTGGCACATTTTCCCTACTCTTCTGAAGGAATACGTCAGAGGGAACTCTGTATCCTGCCTTTAGGCAGGATACATGCTACATACTTTCCACATTTCTTAAACACATTTCTGGGATACTTAGTAGTGGAAAAAAGCACGGTTCAATTTTTCTGCCCGGTTTACTGTACGATGTGAGCTGTCAGAGGAGACATTTGCTGTTGCAAAATAATCGCCACTGAATTCACTGCTCCAGAGGAGCCTGAAGAAGAGCAGGCTGAGAGCCTGGCACACCACAGCGTGTGAGGCAGTTTAGCTCTGACGTTGGAGCTGTTGCCCATTAGAAGTGAGGGAAAGCTGCAAGAGCTCAGGTTTGCGTGGGAGCACCTGGTAGACGGCGGCCATAGTGTTTGGCCCAAGCTCCCTGGCTAAATGGAGGCCTCACTGCTCCAGTGCAATGTGGCATCAGAAGCCCTCTGAGGACAGGGAATTAGCTTTGACATAAATACCTCTTTGCCCATTTCGTCCAATCTGGAAGGGAAATTGCTAATGAGTCATGGTAGTGAGCTCCCAAACATTTAAGTAGAGCTAATGAGCAAGCAATAACTGTAACCTTTTTTCTTCTGTTTTTCCCATCTCTTCCAATGTGTATTTAGTAGTAAAAAAATGTTCTGGGACTTGTCATCTTTTGTTATTATCGTTCATTATGGAGGATCCCTGGGAGGCACTCCTGTCTTTAATGTGAGTCAACATACTTCTTAGTAGATAATCATGGGGCTCACCCTTGGCCAGTGAGGGAAAGTGAAAATGTTACTTATGGAGACAGTCAACCTTTCAACTTCTAGGACTGAAACAATATCAGAATGTCATGCTTAATGAGGAGTGAAGCAACATGAATGGGTTTTGTTCTGGGAGTTTTGCTTGTTCTTCTCAATCTTTGGGGCAATTAAGTTGGAAAAGTCTTATTCAGGATAGATGTTTAAACTATGGTGAACGTGATTGTTGAAGAATCTCAGCCTTAACATTTCTCTTATCCCAGAGGGCGATTCCCACTTTTGACATTAAAAAGTTCTAAAAAGCAGAAATAGAATTTTTGAGCCCCGGATCGAAAACAATGGGATAACTTAAATAAGCACAAAAGTTTAAAACTAAGAGGGAAATATCACACGGTCCCCTAGAGATAAAGTAATAACTGTCAAAAACTTGCAACCAGATAATTAGAAAGCGAGGAAACAGTGAGGGGCTGGGGGGAGATGCACAATGCAATAAGGATGGGTTACAATTAAATTTAATGTAAGTGAAATTCCAAAAACTAAGAAACTGCTTTGCCTTTCTGTTCAGGAAAGATGATTCAGTTGGACCTGATCAAGACAATACCTTCCCACCCTTGTTCAGTACCTGTGGTGAACAAAGGGAAGGTGACTAGTAGCACTGAGATGTGAAGGTGCGGCAACTACCACATTCAAGGTGGATAGAAGCTTTGAGAGTTTAGTGGTTGGTTATATCTTTCCCAGAATTCTGCTACAATTTTTACATGAAGTCCCAGTGTGGAAATAAGCATTTTTATTTTTTTTTTTAAATAAATCTGTGAAGTCTGAGTTTACACCATTTGACTAAAGAACAGGAAATCCCAGGGACAGGCAGACACGCTAATCTAACCTCAGTATGTATGCAGGACTATAGACCAATTTGGGAAGCAGACAATGAGCAGGAATAAATGCAAAATAGACCAAAAATGCAACATAGGGTTTTCAGAGATTGTGTCAAATTTATATGTTCCCTTTAAGTAATGAAATAACTGACAAAGAGACGCAAGAAACAGAAATTACTTGGTGCCATGATTCACAGGGAGTTAGATAAACTAAAGAAGATAGGGATTAGAAAGTAGTACAAGCACTTGGGTAACGGGGAGATGGCAGGAAGAGGAAGAAAGGTTGGAGGGAGGTTAATAAGGCTTTATCAAGGAGCTGTCTTGGGCCCCATTTTGCTTAATATTTTTATTAGTGACATTGGCTCAGAAGGTGGAGAGAGTTAATGAAATAGCTTTCTGTTACAGACACAAAGTTGTGACACACATCAATAAAAGGAAGATCAAGATATTGTGCAAGAAGAATTGGATGACCTTGAAGATTAAGCAGTAGAAATGTTATAAAATTGAATGGTACCAAGTTCAAGGTTATTCATCTAAAGATTAAACATAATCCACTCTGCTGTAAACTGGGCTCCTAACTTAGAGAGGAGTGCAGCAGAGAAAGATGCTAGTGGTTTGGTACAGATAAGACTTATTGCATTTGCTTTGTTTACAAATTCAGTTATTTATTGCAGAAAAGGATTAGGCTAATCTTGTGCAATATGTTTTTTGAAAACCTGTATTTTATTTCGCAACATGAGATGCCAATGGGATGCATCTGGGGAAAAAGTGCAGAGTCGATTGAAGCTGTTATGCATTTGGAATCAAGAGCACAGTTCTGGTCACTCAAGTTAAAGAAGGATGGATTTAGGAATGCGTCCAATGGTGGTTTGCTTTAATGAAAAGATAATACAAAGGGAGAAGAAGATTTGTGTCACACAGTAAAATGATGGCAAAGAGGCAATATGATTGCGGTCGGTAAAACCAACAGCCCTGTGTGTTAGAAGGAATAAGTTGAGCTAACAGACAGTCTTGGCACAGGAATAGCAGGGCATAGATTGATGATGAATACATTTAGGCTAGAAATTAGAAGAAACTTTTTAACTGTAGGAAAAGTGAGGTTCTGAAGTAGACTTACGCTTACAGGATTTGATACAGTACAATTTTGTTCCTGTGAAAAAAACAGAGGGAAAAAAATAGTTCAAGATGGAACCTAGTCTGGACAGGATATATTTGCCTGTGGTAGGAGGTAACAGGGCTTAGGCAGTACAGGGGGAGTCTTTGCATCCTGGGTTCTTTATTTTACCCCAGGATGAGTGAAGAGTGAATGAAGTTGCCCTATGTCCCTGGAGATCTCAGTTTTACATATATAAAATAGGAATCACTCCACATTTGTGCTAAAGATTACTTGACCATACTTGGTGGTGCACTTTGAGAGCTTGAGGGGAGAGGAAGCCATTTGGCTGGGGAGATGTTCGGTGAAGCAGGTGAGAGGAGTGTGCCAGCAGGTAGGAATCTACCTGGCAGCAACGAAATGACAAGATTTCCATCAGTCTTTTTAATGAGAGCATTCTTTGAGACCTCGAGGAAGCACATGAATGCATGATAAATTGCAGCTGAGTTGTCTCTAGAGAAATGGACCTACGATGAGCCAGGGCATCATGGTGCATGGTGTGTTTCTGGAGAGGGATGGCTAGGTGTGCTGGAGGGGTTCACCTCACTGTCTTAATTATGTGGAGGGGTTTTATCTTCCTTGTCCCTCTTTCTGTAGTTTCCTGTCTGTCTAGTTTTCAGATCACATCATGAAATTTCACAGCTCCCCATTTGTTAATAGCTATATGTATAATTGCTATAATACAATTTATAGGTGTTCAGTTTTATAAAAGGAGGTACCTAAGCATCAGCAGCCTAAGTACTTTTCTGATCTGAGGAAGCTAGGTGATTGTTCCTGGGAAGAAGACCAAATATTTATGATTTAGGAAACAACCTATTTTCTGCGCAAAGGGCTTCCAAAAAAATCTCCCATTTATTAGTGAACAATTTTGAGATAAAAATGAACAACCTATAGAAATAATGATCACAAGTCATGCTTCTGCTGCTGTTTTTGAGCAAAACCTCACTTTCCTGTGTCTTTGTCTACCACAAAGTGATTTCTAACCCACTCCAGGCACAGCATCCTCTCCTGCGCTGTCAATTCCACCATTTTGAGGAATCAAGTAGGCTGACATTTGATTCAGAAGCACAGTTTGATCATGTCTATGTGCTGGAAATCTAGCAGGGTCATGAATATTGCAGAAACAACAGCATCAAGCAGTCAGTTGGTTGAGTGCCTGCATCTTTCCCTTAAACTGTAGAAATGGACAAAGATGCTACCATTGTGTAATGATTCATTTTTCTGCCAGCCCTGGCACCTCTGATCAGAGGCATCATTCCAAGATGCTGAGTGCAACGTTTGGAACAGCACACTCTTGTTCTTGTGAAAAATCAAGCTTGAATGGCACAGAATAGGGCTGTCTTTCATGAAGCAATGAAATGCCTGCTTCTTGCAGGACACATCTGTCAGGCAGTGAGAATGAATTTGAACTAGTTTGATATGAACAGTGCAGTGAAATGCTACGTGGTGCTGTGAGGCAGAAAGCACCCCTGGGGGAATGTGTGGGGTGGTGGTTGAAGCCAGGGCACTTGTGGGCATCCAGGACCTTCGCCACCCTGCCTGTCCCCTTGCTTCTCCTTAACATGCCACTAGTGCAGACAGTTGTGACTGTTCCAGTCTCTCCTCTTTGCTTTTGAATTTTTACATGCACCTGTGATACGGACTAAAGGCTTTCATGGTTGTCCTGGAAGTTGGCTTGGTTTAAAGTAAGATGCCTTTGCAAGTCATTTTGCTGTTGTGTGTGGCGCAAAAGATGTTTCACATCATTGTTAAATGTGGTGGCTGTCCTTGTCCTTGTCCTACTGCAGTTCCAATGCAAGTGGCTAACAACTCTCCTGCACAGGTTGCACAGGAGGGAATGATGGCTTTCACTGACTTTGAAATCGTGTTTCTTGTGAGATGCTGTGACAATATTGAAAGAATACAGGTAGAATAGTTACGTTATTTGTACAGTTTGCATTACAATGCATGTAGTGGTTCAGAGAACACAAATAGGAAGGAGGCAAGAGGTCTGACTTTTTAATGATATTTTGCAAGTACTTTGAAAACGTGGTAGCCAATCTTCATACAAACAGCCCTAGCATCCACATTGTCTGCAAAGCTTTACCTGGAACATCTATTTAACTTGCAGAAACAATTTTAAAAGAAAAAAATATTCAGTATTAAGAACAGAAATGTGGGCTTTTAATTACTTCTGTCCCCTCTGGTCCGCTGGAACTATCAACACCACCAGCGGAAGTCCAGGGAGTCTATTCCAGCATACTTTCATATTCCCCTGTAATGTGTCCTCCAAAAACTTTTATCAGCTCCTTAGCAAGCCCACTTGAGACTTCTTCTGTGTCTGTGTACAGAACAGTTAACATCACATCCCTACTGTCAGTATTTGGACACTTCATCATGTAATGATGCTCTGTAGTGCTGTTGGGAAGTCAAGATTCCCAGTCCTGTAACGTCCAGAGGTTTTTCATAAGCCTGGTCTTGTGTTCACTGGGCAAATGAATCACTTTCTCCCAATTTTTCCTGGTTCAGACTCAGTTATGCTTTTGTAATACTTAGGAGACCGTGCCTTCTTCATATTAGTAACTATTATTAATGATGCGTGCTACAGATGCGTTGTCCATCAAAGTTGGAGCTAGTTTCCGTACCTTGGATCACAGTGCACAGGAGAGTGCAAAGTTGTGCTGGCCACCTCACGTGCTGGGGTGGGGTCCAGTTCTTTCAGTGTCCCTGTCAACAGGTCTCAGGCAGTGATGCATCCATGACCTTCTGCTGTGGACCAGGGTCAGGATTCTTAAGTCCTGGCTCTTAAGAAATGCTTATCATGACATTGGATGATCCAGCAGTGCTAGAAGTGTAATAAAACTACGGAAGTTAGAGCTGATTTAACAGGTTAATAAAAACAAACATCCAGCTTGCTACTTTCTGGCTGTGTATTAATCAAACTTTCGAGCTTTCGAATCGAGCTTTCCCGCTCGAGCACCATTTTGAAAGGTGTAGATTCATTATGCTGGCTTTTATGTTCAAGTTGCATTAAAAGCAGCAAAATAGGATACAAATTACTTCCTATGGATTTCTGTGGTTTTTTCCTTTAAGTAGTTTGAATATAATTTTTTTTCCTTTTTCTGAGCAAAATGATTTTGCCTCTCATTTATTCTATTGCCATGTGCCTCCTATTTCTGCTGCTTGCTGTGATGAAGCACCACTTGGGTATGTTCTCAGTGTTGACTCCACCAGGAGGACATCAGAAATCTCATTAAGGAATTGCAAAGACTTTGTGAGGCTGAGAAGTCTCCTGTAAATCCATTAGTGTCCATATATAATTTACTTTTTGTGTTTCCCTTTTGGAGCTGTCAAATATCTTTGACAGTATCCTCCTTTCTTTAAAAACTTAAACATGACCTGCTTGTTCTTAGAACAGTGAAACCGTTTGCTCTTTCATGAATTTATAAATGTTTTTAATTATAAATCAAATGATGAATAATTTCCTTAGCAATCCAAGAGAAGAATCAGTCAATTGACCTCCTGTGCTTGGCGAAGCAGCATTCAAAGGAGAAGCAGTATCTTCAATTTAGACAGCACCACTGCGTGTACTTGCTGCTTGCAGGTCTACCAAACCATCATCTCTTTGGTCAATAGCCTAATTGAATTTCAGAAGTCATGGTGCCACAGAGGTATTGATCTCTATACTTTGCTTTTCTACCTAAAATTTCCCTCAAAGGAAATGTTTTTTGTGGTAGCAGCAGTGATATTTTTGGTAGAGAACAGCTGCTACTCCTGCATGGTGTACGGGCCAACCTGTCAAGTTGAGGTCTTAGCAATTCTGGCTTCACCTTTGTCCTTCTTTGCTGGGCATCTCCTCCTCCTCAGCAGCGCATGAAAGAAAGAACAAACCCACAAACCCAGATGCAAGTAAGCAATCAGTCTAATGCAAACAATGCAAGGGGTTAACCAGACCCTAAAGAAATGGGACTTTATAGATCTTTGTAAACCTTAGGATAAGGAACAAAAGGTTGGTTGCATAAAATTATGTCAACTTAAAATGAGAGATGAGGATTGTCTCTGGGAGAGAGCCTATTAGCTATGACTTCTTCCTGTGATTCTTATGAAAGGAGTCTGTGGCATCCTTCTTGTTGCCAGTGAGGTGCAAATCCACATAGTAAGAAGAAAGCCGTTCTAGCAGACACAGCATGAGGCAAAGGGTAGATGCTCTGCATCACAGGAAAAATTCCTCTTGGCCAAGCTGGAGGTGCATTATTGGAGAGTGCAAGCCTGGTTGCTGAAATTGTGAAATTAACCATTTGGAGACTTTGCCCTTTTTCCTCCCCTCCTTTCTCATTGTCCAGTCCTAATTCATTTTGTGGTATCTGCGTGCACATCGTAGTCTCATCCCAAGAACTTGCTGTCCAGCTGTAGAGAGCCTCTAACACTGTCCATCTGTGTGAGGAGATGGTAAGACTGTGCATATGTACTCAAATGAGTGCTGCCACATGCCACATTTATAATGCGGCAGCTTATAATGAGGTAGACCTTAGTCATCCACCTGTCTGACACAGAGGATCTCGCATAGCTATTCTCTTTTCCAAAAGAAAGTGCAGGCAATTAAAATTATCCCAAGTCTCCCTGGCTTCCTGCTTCTAGTTCTCAAGAATGAATCAAAACCATGAGAGGAAATTGTGTTTGGTCCTATACTTTTTAGAGACCTGGAGTGGAGGAGCTGGGAAGAAAAGAAAAGATAAGATACATATAAATATATCTCATTTCTTTTTTTTTGGTCTTACTTGAGCAGACGCACTGATGTAAAGAATACGTATGTGTGCACAGTGTCCCTTATTCCTCTTTCCTAAATAATAAAAGGCTACAATACTGTAGCTGCTATTCCAAGTGACTTTAATATGGTTTTTCCTATTTTATCTTACTCTTTTGCTGCAGTGTTTTGTATGCAGTTGCTTTTGTGTTGAAGCATATATTTTTGTAGTTCCTTTATGGATTAAAAGAGGGAAAGTGCGATGGAATAAGTTGCTAGTTTAGGCTAATGCAGATGGTTTTGGTAGGCAGTCACCATCTCTGCTGCTGTCACTGGGCAGGCTCTTACCTCTGAAGGCAAATGAATGTTAACAAAACCTGGTGTAGGACTGTCCACCGCTTGAGATTGTCCCTCTAGATGAAAAGAACCTCTGGAAGTCAGGTTGCCTGTGATCATTTGCACTGCTGAATAGCCAACAACAACAGAAAAAGCTAAGGAGGGACATTCAGTTCAGCTGGGGCTTTGGACTAGGAGTCCCCTCTCCGGACCCCAGTTAACAATCACATTCTGTTTTAGCTGCAGAGGCTGAAATGCTGCTGCCTTAGCCCTCCTCCTGCCAGAGCTTCATGATAAAACAACTGCTGAATGGGTCACATTTCTAGTCCACGGCTCTCTGTTTCAACACGGATAGAAAGGTAACGGCACAGGCTGCATAGATAGAAAGGTAACTGCATAAGCTGCAGCAGCTGAGGAGCATATGTATATGTCCCTCTCAGCCATCTCAGAGAGTGCAAGACAGAGAGCTGAAATTAGAAACCACTTTAGGCACAAGGCAACTGCCTTTAGCCACAAATCCTGTGAAATGGAAATGTCCCTTTTGTTTATCCCCCTTTCAGGCTTCTTCTCCAGGCCATTTGGTAGGGCTTGGGTCTCAGAGTGAGGGATTGTTGTATAACTGCTTTAATACAGCAGAGCCCTAAACTCCATAAGGGCCCTTCAGCACAACTGTTGAACCAGCTGTCCTATTTAAAAATACTTGTAACAGGCTCTTGGGTGAAAAAATAGCATATCTGTACTTTTATGTAAAATGACCATTGTTTCCAGGGAGCGTGCTTGTGTGTGTATTATAGATATTTACACAAAGGTGTGTAAGTGATGCATGAAACCAAGATTGCATTTCATCTACTGAGTGAGAAGCATCTTAGCCATTTGTGGGGTTTGGTTTTTTTTCCCTGATACTGACTGGACATTAAAGTAAGAAGGAATACAAAAGAAATGTAGCTAGCTTCCTTGGTAAATCATGCCTGATGCTGTGATAAAGGAAGGTGACAGAACCTGAATTTTCCCAAGCAAGTGTGAAACCTCTGGTAAACGAAGCAGATAATAGTAACAATTCTGGGAGCTGAGGAGAGTGATTTTATTATTGGTTTGTCCTTGACGATACCTCTTCCAGTGACAGTCTGATGAGTGGCATATGTGTTATCATTCCAGCCACTTTCCAACTTGTGCGCAAGGTGTAGGACAGCTTTGAGAGCCCTTTGAGCTGCTTGAACCGCTCCTCACTTGCTTTCAGACATCCGTGTTTTTGCTGCCTCCAACAGGTTCATGCTGAAAATGCCCCAGATTATTTAATAGAAACAGGGAACTACTGAACCTCAGGGTTCTCTCTTTCCTACAGGGCCATCGGGGCTTCTTGGTTTCTCTGCAAGGTAAAGAATATACTCTCTTCTTTTGATATTTCACCTCTTCTTTTTGCTGTTTTTTTGGTCTGTGATCATACTGTGCCAAACATCATGGCGTTCAAGCCGAAGTGAGGAAATTGTGTTCAGCAGTGCTACCTAAGTGTAAAGCTGAACAAACACATGGGGCAGATTTCTGTTAACCCTTATGTCTCCAGTCAAAGTTTTTTATCTGAATGGATGAGAGGGAGACCAGAGGTAATCTTTTCTTGGACTGCCAGATGGAAAGCAAAAGTTTGTACTCTCGGAAGAAATTTCTCAAGCTTCTCCCTTGCCGCTATGCACACATCCATCAGAGAAAGAGCAGCGTGTCTGACAGAAGTGAAAAGATTAGTCCTGGATGAGATTTAGCACAAAGCAGTTGGGGAGATTTATTAGGCATAGTCTCCAATGCGAGACTGTCATGTGAGCTTTGGAAATGCGTGGCTGGCGCAGGAGATTTTGGTACTGCATGTGGGTGCTTCTGCTTCAGGCTTGCACATCAATTAAGACTGCACGCCAGCTGATTGAAATAAGGCTTGACCCTAAACAAATGGGGGGAATTTCCCCCCCCAGCTGCCTTGAAGGTGGTGGCCCCTGAGATGCTCTTCCCAGACTAAAGCTCGTAAAACAATGGTTTCATTCACAAATGACCAAACTGGCCTCCTTACTCCCCAGCTGCATACCCCAGCAGCACTGCCCTATTGCCTTCTCCCTTTCCCCCAACTCCTGCTGGGGAAGCTCTCTGCAGCTCTGTCGCTGCATCCCCTGCCCTCACCCCCTTGTACAATGCATAAAATATAGGTTGCGTGTTTGTGTTTGTTTTCCTGCACTCAGCCCTCCTTCACGCCTTCCCCCCCCTTGCATCTCAGATGATGGATGGGCTGCAAAACAGACACTGTGGAAGATAAATACACTGGGGAAATTTTAGCGTGTGCCGCAAAGTGGAGATGACTTGCAGAGATTCCCCAGCAGAGCGGTGAGCCGCTCTGCTGCCACTCACCACAGCTGCTCGGGACAGGCTTCGAGCTTTCCCTCATGACTGCCCATAACCTCTTTAGACTCGTGTGCTGTCTTGGCACTCATTATTGCTGCAGTCATCCCTGCAATAATTGTATGTGCAAAGCACCCGAGTGCTCTGTTCGCAGCACTGCCACCACCATTAAAAGATATGGCTGACAATAAAAATCTCTGTATTAAAGGAGTGAGAAAGGCAACTGAAAAAGTAGCATTGTTGTAAAACAGAGGATCCCACGTATATCCAGGCTGTAATTAAAATGCAGGAGGTTTCTGGAAGCAACTCTGTTTCCTAAACATGGATTTCCTTCATGTTGAATGTACTTTCTACAGCAGTAGTGACTATAACTGTTGAATGGAAAAGCAATTAGCACCCTTTATGTGCATGCATTTAATAGATATGTAATAGTATTGAATACAATAGGAGGGTTTTTTCAGCAGAAGCATGCTATACAGAGATGCTTGTCTGAACGTACATATATATGCCTGCAATTGGTATTTTCTGACTGTCCCTTACCCAGAACATAGTGTGGTGTGGTCCCACATGTTCACCCACAGTGGACTCTTGGGTCTTGATCTTTTCCGAGCTCTGTGGCTTACTGAGAAGGGCTGAACTGTTCGCCAGGATGGCAGAGCCTGAGCTGTGCCACTAACATGGTTTGTGTCCTTAGGAGGTCAGTTGATCTCCTGCCACTTTGGTCCCTTTTGCTGCAAAGTGGAAATTAGGGTGCCTGCCCTGTCTGTAGTGCTGTGGTGGAACTTTGCCAATGTGCTCACAAACCTCCTGCTGAAAGGCCCAGCAAAACTGCAAAAGCTATCTGGCTTCCACGCCCAGTGCCCCCATGTCCCCAGATACCCTGGGGATAGAGCGGACAGGACAGGTTGTGGAAACTTGGAGGGCAGGATAGCTGGATGCCTCAGTATCTCACCTGATGTTGTTTGTAGAGGTCTGAACAGGCTTTCTCGGCAAGACAAATAAAAGAAACTGCTTTGAAGGGTTTCATTGTCACACAGGGACATTTTACCCATAGCTGCACAATTGGAAAGAACCAAAAGATGGACAACATAAGATCTGTTTTGCAGAACTTGTGGTTTTTACTGTCAAAGTCCCTGGTGGAATATTAGATGCATAGCCATTGTACAAGCAGTCTGGGTGACCTTCATCAGCTCTTGATAGCTGCCCCAGGAGAGACTAAGGACTGAAAAGTCCTGGACACTGGACCCAGCTCTCAACAACAGGACTTTCTGCAGGGTGGGAGGTAGTGCCTGTTTTGAGGCTTAATGGGGCATCAGCCTCCAGGGCTGAGTCAGCAGCATGTTTCAATGACTCTGAAGTCAGGCATCAAAAGAAACAAATGAATTTGTCATTGCAAATTAGAAATTGATTTGAAGGGTACAAATTGCAACTAGGTATGAAAGGTACAGATCAGCTCTCTCTTCAGTTGTTATTTGGGACTCTGTCCTCACCAGCACCTTTCTTGCTTCTGTTGGTTTCCATTTTCTTTCCCCTGCGTGTCTTAATTAAGCATGTAGACGCATGTAGATGTGCGAGTGTGTGTGCAGCTGAACAGGAGCCAGAATGGTAGATGGGTTCACACAGGCTGAGGAAGCCAGGACGCGCACTGTGGGAGGTTCCTCTTGATGCACAGAGTGTCTGCATATGCCTACTTCTCTCCTTTTTTTTTGCTGCTGATTTTTTCCTAGCAGTAATGCAGTATTCTTTATTATCAGGCCATCACCCACTTGTGTTGCTAGCCCTGCTTGTTTATGAAAACAGATTTCTCTGTCTAATCTCCTCCTTACTGTGAAGGTCGAGTTGTTGTTTATTTCAGCATGTTACTGACTACAGTGATTCGGTAGTTCCTATTCAATGCCCCAGTCTTAAGGATGTTTTCCAAAAAGAGGACCGAGAAAGAAGAAACCAAACACTCATTTCACCTGTCTCTTGGACAAATCACTGGACAGCCGAGGCTATGTCTTTGAAAGGAAAGGGGCTGCTCAGGTTGTGAAATTCTCAAACATTAGCTCAGCATGGCTGAGCCAGGGCATGGGGAGATGTGTGAACCCATGAATCATTGCTGGGCAGCTGCCAGCTCCCTGTCTTTAATTGGGGCCTTCTAATATTTATGCTGTTTGGAGGTTTTTTTGGTACTGCTGATAAAAGATTTCATTCCTCTCTCATGAGGCTACGCAGAGACAGTAGAGGTGTGAGCGTAATTCAAGGTTGCTGAATGACTTGCAGCTACTGGGGGAAATTATGTTACTCCGCATTGTTTTCCTTCTGAAATTGCTGCCTTGGCAGCATCTTGAGGAGTTTTGCATATTTGTGTCTTTAAATTTCCTGTTCCTCAGACCGCTCTGTCTTCACAGTTTCTAGTCATTGCATTTTTATTAAAGATCTCCATGGAAGTAAACAGTCTCAGAGGGCGCATTGTTCCAACACCCAATAGAGGAAGGGGGAGTGGAGGCGTTCGTTAATAAAAGGGGGAGGGGGATATTGGAAAGTATGCTATTGCCAGCGTAATAGGTTGAAAAATTGTTCATCTGAACTCAGATTAAGTCTCAAATGATAGACTTTAAAAGATTATTATGCTTAAAAGAGCTCCTTTCACTCGCTATGATGTGTCAGCCTAGGGACACGTCGGTGCTCCCTTGCAAACAAGTCACACACAGAACTGCGAATTTTCACACCCCCATTTGCCTCTTTTACCCCTTATCCAGCTGTCACTCACTGCCTTCTTCCCATCAAGAAAAGGCAGGGATGTTTGTAGGAGGAGAAGTCTCATCCCCCAGTACTTGCAAGGAGTTGGTGGCCTACTTAAGCCCTGTCTTCTTGTGGGGTGGCAGGTGAACTGTATTTTCCAGAGGTAGTTTTCTTCCAGCTTCACCCAGCTGCATAACTGCAAACACAAAGAAAGAATTTTTCAGTAAACTGCCTTCTCCTTTTGCATTTAAAGCGTTGCAAACTCTATCACCAAGAGTAGGCAAGGCGGTGGAGCTGAATCTGGGTGTTTACGCCAATATATCTGCTTTGATTTATGTGGCATTGATCATCTCTTTATAATAGAGTTAATGTGAGTGTAATCTACTCCCCTCAACATGGCTTGATGCTGCATTGCTTTTGCATCCAGTTACTTTGTCAGTTCGATGTGCAGCCCTTTGTCTACATTAAATATCCTTTGTAGGTCAGCTGCCATGCAGGGAGTCTACAAGTGTGCAGGGCTTAATTGGTCTCTCAGCTCTTTCCCATTCTCTACTTTGTTTTGCTTACAGAGCTCATACTTTCCCTCCCATTTCTCCTTCCCAGGAGAAAGGCAAGATGGTGATGACGATGCATCCTCTGCTAATGGACCCTACTGAGACAGTGATTTTGTCTGCAAGGGAGACTTTACAGGTATCTTGCACTTCACTTACCAACCTTCCCCACTGAAAAAGGGAAAAGAAGGATCACTTACTTCCAGTGATTTGGCCTTTTTCCTGGGACCTTTGCTGAAGTGCTTCCTGCTCCCATAAATTAGCCTGGGCTTGGTTTTTACCCTGCTACCCCACAGCATATCCCATTGTGCGTAAGGCAGTGTGATTGGTATATGCTGACTTCTCAGAGTTTCAGAGCAAAGAAAGTAAACACGAAGGTGCTCCGCTGGAGGTTTTGTAAGGTGTCACATTATCTATATTTCTAAACCCTCCTGAGCTGGAAGGGATTTTTTGAAGGGGCTTAATTCCTCCTAAAAATCTCATCCTTACCTAATACGTGCTAGTTAGCAAACAATATTACAGACTTGATATGACTTCATATGATGAATGAGCAGGGGCTTATTCTTAGAGTCTAAGGATAATCTCCTCACTGCGCTTAAGCACTTTAACCCTCCCTCTTACTTTCTGTGGTGCTCTTCATGCCATAATAATGCTAATAGAATTTTTAGATTTTAATAAAGTTGATTCATATCCTGGGAAAAGTGCAGCTCAGACCTAGTTGATTAGTCAGATATTTTAAAATCTGTTTGGATTTTCAGTAGTAAAAGGAAAGGCAAACAATAAGATCTCACTTTAGGTTTAATACCAGTGGAGGCTGTGGATGCAGTTCAAACTCTGCAAGGCTTATGGTGGGAATGTCTCACAAAAGACACTTTGTCTCCTTTGGAACAAATGCCAGTGAATAGTGGAATTTATTTCTTAATTATTTTTCCAGGGCCTCTCTGTTTCAGTGCGCTCACAAACACTTCATATAGAGATTTGCTTCTTTGGAATGGCATGAGGGAGGACCAGCGGTGGGGATTTGCTTTCTATGCATGGCATGGTTTGCCTCGTCTGCATGAGCTCTTTCTTGTTCCTAGAATACACTTGCTTGACTTAATTTATGGGCTTGCTTTATTATTTTTTCCCTTTGGCTGAGATCTGTTTTGACTTTCCCACTAAGCTCCTTTCTGAGCTGGGGCAAAACCAACAACACCGAATTTATTTAAGTGGAATTAAAGGGCAGTCCTTGTGCTGTGGCTGGGGCTGGGTTACTAAAGCATGCTCAGCCTCCTAAGGTGCTAAAGAACCTCATGTTTCATTCAAAAGCCAACTGCGCTGAATAACAGAGAGCCACTTCTAAGGACTGCAGTTGAGCTCTAGCACCAGCAGCACAGAATGAAAGATGGGGCTTTAGGAGGCGATGGGGTATAAATTAAAAAGAGAAAAGAGTTGACCAACCACATTACATTAAGGGCCCAGCTAGTTTTGTTGCCCCAGAAGCAAGGTCTGGGAAATGATGTAGTCTCTCTGCTCCTACGGTGCAAGGGTGACTGTTAAAAATGTTAATAAACATTAAGAGCCATTTTCATTAATAAAAATGAAATTCACCTTCTTCAGTAGCATTATGAATTGCAAAGAGGGATCTTTCTGTATTGAATCATCAACTGATGGTCTTTGAAAATTCAGCCCTACTTTGTGTCTCCGCAGATATTTTTCTTGTTCATATGCATGCTGTGTTTTGGTTTTCCTTGTCCCCATTTAAAATGAGAAGCAAACTGAGCTTTCATCAGAAATGTAGAAACTGGACAAGAGAGCACTGTATAAAAATGCAAGACTTTTGTGAGCATACCAAGGGTACCAGGCATGTAAAAGAGGCGCGTCTACCTCAGCAAACAAAGGTATTTCTGACAGTGTTCAGAGCAGCTCTGGTAGCTTGTTCTTCAGTGTGATCCTGATGCTAAATCTCATGCAGTAGATTGAAAGCAGTTAGCAGGAGGACAGTCTTTCAGTGTAGTGCCGATTGTATTGGTGCGTGGAGGGAACTCTCCGTGTACGTGGGACAAGGTCTATTTCTTTTGTCCTTGTTTTTTCCCCTGGAAAAGAAGAGCCAGAGGTAGAGTTCGAGAATTTACCTTTTTTCCATCTTAACTGGAAATATTCAGGGATTACTGGAATCTTACTTACTTTTCCCTCTTAACTGGAATTACTCCAGAATTACTCTGGGAAACACTTTGAGGAAATGTGATTATGTCTGTTTATCAAAATTCAGTCTCTCTGCCTGATGCTAAATAAACAAGGCAACAGGTAACATGAGTTAATGAATCTTCCAGCCCTACCCTTGAAGGGCACAGATGGCTGAGGAGATCCTGTAACTCCAGAGAGGCAAAGGTTTAAGATCCCTTCTCATGCCTTCAGGAGGTGGCTGCTAGATCAAAACTGAAGCTGGTTAACAGGGAGTGGCAAAAGAGAAAGTTGTATTTCCCATCCTGTACTACCGCTGCTCTGCAGATTGCAATAGTGCTTCAGCCTCACAGGTGGTCACTCCTGCATTTTCAGATGGCACTAGATTAGCTTGAAAAACTAATAGGACCTTTATGTAAATCGTCTCCAGAGTATCCTTCTGGTGGTAGAGGTCCCAGAAAACTACTTTTCATAGTGCCTTTAGTACAACCACGTATGCTGTGGGTTAAAAATTTTTGACCCTGTCAGATGTTGTCCGTGTGCAGCTGGGCTTGTGTTTGTCTCTTCTGATTAGAAAGGTTAGAAGGGGAATGAGAGGTTTAATGTAATACATTATTTGTCTTGTAAGGGAAAAATCCTAGCGTGGTCTCTAGAATTTTCCCTGCGTATTCTACTTTATCTCTATTTGCTGATACCATTGTTGGTCCCGGGATTTTTACAAGTAGTGAAATTGAAAGTGCACAAATAAGAAAGAAACTAGACAGAAAAAGAATGACTCTTGTTGTACAAGGTGGAGGTGAATTTAAAAAGATGATGGCTGCATACATTGCTGCTGTCTGAGGAAGAAAGCCCATTACTGCATTCATTTGACTTTAGGATACTGAAGATGTAGTGCTGGGCATGTATGTCTCCTCACATGTGCTCCAATTTGAATGCTGGGGATGCTTATTCTTGATCATCAGCTGACAGGAACTACATTAAAGAACCTAAAGCCAGCTTTCCTGCAAGGCAGTGCCCATACCATGAACCTATGAGGTGTCACAGCTGGCATGCAGGTGTGTCCACACAACAAGGCAGGGGAGTAACTTTGACACAGGCAGCTGGCCTTGGTAAGAGAAATGAAAACGTAGCATGCGCTACATGAGCGTCAGCATGGGCTAGCAGCCAAGGTAAGGATATTGGTTTCCACACACCAGTGTTTTGCTGGACCCTTCATCAGTGTGTGCTGTCTTTATTTTTAAAGTGTCTTTTCTGGTTAGAGATAAGCTAACACAGCTGGCAACTCCATGTCACAACCAACCCTTTGCTTTCCTAAGGAGACCTTTCTAATTGCCCTGACTACCTCTCGGGTCAGTGGGGTGTGCAGAAATGGGTTCGGTCACAAAGTTGACACTCTTTTATCATTCCTGAGTTAGTTATCATTCCTTTGTACTGTTGCAGAGGGGTTTGTATAGTGGGCATCTACTGGCTGGACCATTGACAGACCTTGAGGATGGGATTTTCATGACAAAGCATCCGCTTTTTGAATCAGAAAAGGCAATGGCAATCAGAGGACAGCAGTAGTTCACTGTTTGGAGCCACTGGCCAGATGAGGCTCACTTTGGGCTGGGCTTGTTGTTTGGGTGTCTTTTGTGTTTTTGATTAGAAGTGATCTTGATTTCCTCATTTAGGAACTTTATCTGGGGAGCCCTTGTTATACTTTTTGTCCACAAATTTCCCCCTTCTTACAAAAGATTTCTTTTCCCTTCACAAAAAAATTTGTACTCAGTCTCCTTCTGGTAATGAACACCACAAAAGTGTCCTGAGCTATGCACACCTGCAGCAGGAGAAGCAGCTGATGTTTCCTCCTGTTGTTTCACGTTGACATGTCTGGTTCACCTAGATAATGTGCTTTTTTTCCACTTCTCCTTCAAGAATTCACTGCTTGTCAGACCTAATGATTTATTTACTCATCAATCTTTTTTAGGTTGACAAATATCCTGCAAAGATAAGGCACTAGCCTTTGAAAATATGGTGCCAGTAATTAAAATGAAGAATGCATTACAGTAAAATGTAGAAATACAGGTCTAAAAGCCACACTAGTATTTTTAGTGATGGGAGTAATTGAGGATTTCAGTTTAATAATTCAGTGCAGCTGAGCTTAATAAATGGTATGAGGTAGAAACGGTCTTTCAAGAAGAAAGATTTCAGGGGTATAGTTAACAATTTAATTCAGTATATCCTTAAAGATGCTGCCGGGATTACTGTATAATAACTCAGCAGAGTCCTACAATTTCTAAGCCTGTTTTGTGAAAGGAGGAACATGCATCCTGAGTGAAGATTACGCAAAGTGAGGGGATCTGTCTGAGAAGAAGCCAAAAAATCCCAGCCCTGGCGCTTGTTCCTGCCATAGTCTGCAGTGAGTCACTTTGCATCACTATCAGTTTCTGCGCAGGCTGCAGCAGAGGAGAGGCACAGCAGGCTGTAGAGAGGACTGCCCGACCATGTGGTCCCATGATGAAGTGTCTGATCATACCACAAGCCCTCCAGGGTGTTCCAGAAGGAAATCCTCTCCTTGTTTCTCAAGGGTAAGTTGGTACAGAGAGTGGGGGAGGAAAATATCAATGCATGGGTGCAATATGGCAGGCCAGGGAGCAGTCCCACCTACTGTTTCCCACAGCAGAGGGTTGTTAGAGGGAGCTCTCTTCAGGTGCAAAGCTCTGGGTAGGTGCAGCGCTCACAATCACTTTTGTCTTCCTTGCTCTATCTCCCAAAAGCCTCAGGAGGTTCCAGACCAGCTTCTCCACTTATTGAACAGGTTTGAGTGCATTAGACTAGCTTTTAAATTAAAGGTCCACCTGTATCATTAGAGTCCAGTCCTGCAAATCCTACTTGCAAACACTGTGAAGAGGCTGCTTCCTACATGTAGTCCCATGGGGTTCATGAACTTGCTGCCTTTGCAAGTGTTGTGCCAGAGAGCATTTTTACGTTAGACTCCTTAGTTCTCATCATGTCCTGCTCACACAGGAACTCTCCTGGTGTGGAAGCTGTGAGCTTCATCTGCTTATGTTCCTTGGCTCAGTAAAACTATTTGAAAGTATTAGCTCTGCATAGGCAGCAGAACCACTTGTCAGGACAGTTTGGTGGGTGTCCCTTTAAGCCATGGATATGTTTGACAGGAACGTTTTTCTTTATTTTGAAAAGACTAAGCCTGATAAATCATCATGTTCTCCATTTAAGGTGTGAGGACAAGCAGTGCAGAGTTGTGGCTAGGGGACAGGTTTATAATCTTCCATTCGGCTACAGGATGGCTCTGCTTTGGTGTTGTCATCTGAAAATGGGAAAGATGCTATTACCCTTCTCCCCTGTAAGGATATGCTCATTCAGGGTTATAAAGCGAACTGGAAATCCAAAGCACTCGTTAAGGGACAAGGACTTGGGAAATTTCCATCAACTGGGTTTTTTCATGGCCTCTAGGAATGTGGTGTGTCATGCTGCCAGATGTAAGGCCTGTGGCATCCCTCTAGTGGCCTTCTGTACGCAGATTTGTCCCTGTGTATGTGAAATTGGGCTGTGGTTTCTAGCTCCCCTTGGCTGTTTAGGTGCCTGTGCAGTCTGAGCTGCCTCCCTCTTATTGGCCAAAGCATGTCAGAGAGTCTCCTCAGGCACAAACCTGAGGGTTCTTGTGTTTCAGCCCTCTGGTATCAATATTTTTTGCTACTTCTAACTACAGTAGCACCGGAAGAGCTGCGTGTAGCGTGCAGCAGCTGAACTGAGCAGCCCAAGCAGTTCATTCAAGCCCCAAGCTGGCTGCAGGTCCACTCACAGCTGTGTGTGGGCTGGTCCTGAAATACTTTCTGCTTCCACATTTGTGGTTCATGTCTCCCCACAAGAGCTGCCTTCCCTGATAACAATGAGGCTGTCATCCTTGTCATCCTGTGTGAAGGGACCCTGAAGATAATAACCATGCCACGATCAGAAGCTGGCCCTGGACCAGCCATTTTACTCCCCTGCCAAAAGGTAAAAACATCTGTCAGCTAGATTCAGTTCAGATCCTGATTTGGCAAGATGCCTTAAGCATGTGAACAGTCCTCTGGGCTTCTTCCTGCTCTACTGCTAGTGTCGATAGGGTTAAACTCAGCTGCTTTATCTTGTTACACTCAGAAACTGGAAAAACCTTATTTCCTGTCTATGTTAGGTGGGTGTGTTACACTGCAGACGTATATTACAGCTGGAATGCATGTGTTGTGTGAAGTGTACCGCCTTGACTTTGCACTGATGATTATACATATGGAAATTGTTCAGGCTTTGCAAGGTTCATTGTATACCTTGCTTTTACCCCTAACTTTCTGTTGGCAGTGATGGATGAGTGGAGCCAAGTTCTCTGGCCACCCTTTGAAGTCATGGTGTGATCAATTAGTGACCCCACGAGTGGTCAATTGGTTTGCATATAATGTACAGTTTAACAGCTTTCTTTACTTCTGTTTCTCATTTCAGTTTCTAGGATAACCTGAAATTGTACGGGAATGTTGAGGGGAGACATTTATAGCCACTCAGGTAATAAGACCAATGAAACCAGTGATGGGCAGAAGGGAGCAAAACTGAGTCCTGAATCTTTTAGGGAGACTCTTCCCCTCTCTCCTTGCAGTGCCAGATTCAGTCACAAGCTGTTGGGTGTGTTGTAGCATTTAGTGGGTTTGGTTGCTTTTTAATCATTTGCCTGATTCTGATCATTTTTTTTTTCTCATTACCTTTAGCTTTGTGATATCACAATAAATTTCAGAGCAAATAATGTTTTCAATCCAGGATCAAACACCTCAGCTTCCTTTAAATCAAAATTTGTCTAGTACTAAAGACTGCTATCTAGAAACTCTCTGTAAAAATCAGTAAAGAGGTACCACAGTATTCTTAGGGGGAAGTTTCTGATCTTTTTTACAGTTTAATACTGTCTAGGACACCTGATACACTGGAAGCAGCAAGTACATTAAATACAGTGCAATGACTGGTACAGAACAGGCCAGGGTTTTTGGTTTTCTCATTTTATCAGTTTAAATCCTATGATATTTCCCCTGATTGATACAGCAGGTACCCATAGGCTACACAGTGCCATACTAGCCCTTGAGCGTGAAAACCACACTGTTTCCATTTTGTTCCTAGACCGTGCTGCTTAGGTACTGGTGCATTATTCAGATTTGGACTGAATTATATTTTGATTTGACCTGGTCTGCATTATACTGCTTGCCAAAATACTGAATAAGCCTTTATCAGGGAGGCAGGTAACAGCCTCAAGTGGCCCGGTCTCCTGTTCTCAGGATCAACAACCAGGTTTTATTGTTAAGGTTATTGCTGTTATCATAGGAGCACGGAAACCTGCTCATTAACCCCAGCTCCGGTGTGCTGGAACTGCGCAAGCATGGCACAGAGCTGACCGCTGCCCCTAGGAGTCCTCAGCCTGGCCTTAGTGCGGTGGTGCTCTCTCAGCAGAGCAGCCGCTGAACTCCTCTCCAGCCTTCTTTGCTGCTGCGTTAGGCTCACAGGATAGACAATGCAGAAAGGACAGTCTGAAAGAAAAACAGTGATGCCACTTTTTAAATGAAACTCTCTATACCCTCTGATTCACCCTTAACAATAGTGAGCTTTGCCATTGTTCATGTGCAATACTTCTGGCCCACAGACGACACCAAACTTTGTTTAGGCATACAGATTTTAACCATCCCATTATACCATTGCAGTCTTCCACATAGGTACATATATTTTTGTCTCTCTGCCAAAAACAGCATTTCTCCTAAATATTACCACTAAATAAAACCACCTTCAACTTGGAAACATTCATGGAACAGAAACACCGCAATGGAGATTTTCACCACCTCTGTGCAGCTATTATGAGCCCCTCTGCTCATTTAGCTTCTGAGACTCTTGAACTCCAATTAATTTCTGTAAAGACCACAAATCAGATCCTGTCATATGTAGAGAACATGGCGTGATATCGTTATTGCTTACCTCTGAATGAACCTGAAAGGCAAGGTGATCAATCCAGACACCAATAATTGCCAGTGTCACCAATTAATTGTTCGTGAGCGACTGAGGGCCTCTTCCACCGGCAGCCTGTCAGTCTCAGAAACAGCAATGCAATGGGGCAGCCCTTGGGTAGGACGGAAACGCCCCTTCGAGCAAATGTCAATTGTTAGCAGTAGGCTGTTCTTTCAAGATTTTGCTGCACATCTCTAATTTCACCACGACCAGATGGAGAAGCCCTGTGCAGTCTGTACCTTCCTGGGTACAGCCAGGATCAACCAGTCTTGGCTAAGCCCTACTTCAGCCATATGCTTATGCAGGTACTTAGAGTAAAGCATGAGCTTAAGTCCCACTGAATTCAAAATTAGTCGGATACTTAAGGGCTTTATTTAAAAATTAGCCCAACAAAACCCATCCTTGCTCAGTTCTTAATCACATAAGTTGCATGGCAAAGCAATCACCTAGAAGCAGCTTCTGGGCTGCTAGAAAATTAACAGGTGAAGGACATAGTGTATTATTTGTAGAAGTTTTTAAAATATTTTTTCCACTTTTTAGAATGAGGGCTGGCCTTAGTAACCATGAAGTGGATTCCAACTAATTGGAGTTAATTCCAGAATTGATCTCTGTGAGCCCCTGTGTCTCCATCTGTAAAATGGAACCAAGAGCATAAGGGGCTTTTTAGGGAAGTGGTTTCACAGTAACCTGTATTACTCTCTCTAAGCTTTTGGGTTGATTTCACATTTAACCTTTTTCCATCCTTCCATCTGTTGAACATAAATCATTCTTGCCCAAGGTTTGCAGAGTAAAGGTCACTTTTTAATAACAGGACTGTTTAAAAAAACCCTCAGATTATGTCATGTGGTTTCAGTTAAAATGTAGTTCTCAGCTAATTAGTCTGGTAAAGTATCTATATTTGCAAACAACGAATAACTATCATATTATCCCAGTACAGATCAGCAAAGGAATTTGGGGAATGCAAATGTTGATAATTGTAGTTCCTGTGCTATAGTTAGCTGGAGCAGACAGACGGCTGCCCTTAAGCAGACTTCTCTGGGTACCAAGATCGTTACACATGGGACAAAAGGCAGTAGATCCGATTGCAGGATGAAAGCCCAGATTCTGGTGTCCCACCTCATTTTATTCAGTCCTTTCTCAGTTAAAGTTATCATGGGACATTTCCCAAAGAATGAGGAGGGAGATGTCCAGGAATTTTAAGTAGATGGAGACCTGGACATTTAATTTCTTTTCTGAGAGGGGGCTGTAATTCTTCTTTCCTTTTTTTCTTTATTTCTTTTTTCTTAACCTGTGCCTCAGTTGCTAACTAACAAATATCAGCAAGGGTATTCTACCTTCCTCTGTGTGCATTTAGGTGCTTTTGGTATCTTGAAGAACCAAAACTTTTTAACTTATTAACCGAAAATCTTTTTACCACTTGCCATTCCTCTGGCTTGGAAAGAAAAAATAACCTTGTTTCTCTTTAAAAACAAATACACACCACTACCACCACCGCCTGAACCCTGATGATAGCTACTGTTTTGGCTTTGTTTGCATTGAGCTTTTACTTCATAACATAGATTTTACAAAGCATAGGATGACCTGCCACGTCCCAGGTGACAAATGGTACTGTGCCGCTTAGACTGTGTTTTCAGAAGGATGTAAAGGGCCCATCAAACTGAAGTATTAGCAACATAAATATTATTTTTAGTGGACTTACAGACTCTTGTGGGTAAAACAAGCTTTTTCTTAGAAATTACTTCAAAAAACTGTGAATCCCGGGGCTTTTTTTTTTTTTCTTTTCGTTTTCTGGCTCCCTGCTGAGAACCTGCGTGCTGCTGGTGGCTGCAGGCTGATTGTCCAGAAGGGCCAGTTTTCAGCTTGCTTTGCTTTCTGCACTCACCAGGCAGTTTCTCTGCCCCTAGTGCAAAGCCAAAGACTCATCTGTATGGGAGGCAACGAGTGAAACATGCCAGCCGTCAGTCTTAATGACAGAGGTAGAAACAGGGAGAAATACTGCTTGAATAGACACAGTAACAAGCTTTCAATGTGTCTTAAACACTGCTGCCCCCATCAAAGCCAGTCTCACTTGGCTATTGCTCTTGCAGTCTGAGTGTGGATGCGGGCCTCCACAAGACCGAGAGGTTTGCCTCAACCTGATGAATTATCTGGTTTATTGGAATGCAAAAAAAGAGTGTGCTGTACATGAACTTTAAACTGTCTTTCCTATAGCAGAGGAAGAGGGGATCTCATTCACACCCCAGTGCATGTGACGCAACCTCACTAGCGTTGATAGCATGTGAGGAGTTCGCACCTCAGTGCCCTGAGGTGAAGTTCTGCATCCTGACCTTGTAGTTCTGCAGCACTCACTTGAGCCCGTACTTATGCTCCCAGGCACTCCTCTGCCTCCTCTCCTTGCCAGGCTTTTGGGTATAAACACAATAGGAACTGACACTCTCCCGATGGCCACATCAAATCCCTTTAAGGCACTGGAAGCTGAATGCTGGCTGAGAGGGCTCCCCTGGCTGACAGCCTTTACTCCCTTCTTTCACTAAGTCTTAAATAATGAAACCTTCCGGGAAAACAAAGCTGTTTAAGGATGTACAGCATTCCTTATTTCATCTTGCCTTAGAAGGCATTTCATCAGGCAACTTTCTGGGGAAGGTGATTTAATTATACAAATGTAAGGTGCTACTTTTCAGTTGATACATCTCTAGCTTTTATACGTAAAGTCAGACTCAAAGCAGGGAAATAATTGGAGCAGATGCATGCATGTGTAATATCCCATGTGCCACTGCTAGTCAGCAAAAACTACTATATGGTGGTACTTCACACACCAGTTCCTGTAGAGTGAGCTGGCAGGAAGGTGGCACAGATAAAGGCTACTGTTGCTCCTTCCTCTGCGTGGCGGTGATTTTCTGGTGACTTTCCATGTACTTGCAGTGAACATGAAGACAGTTGGGTTTCTAAGGCTGTGAAATACTTTGTACTGACAGGGGTGAACATGGGCAGATGAAGAAACGTAGTGCTGTGAAAACATGCCAAAAGCAAACAAGACAACACTTTACCCAAAAGCGGTGACATAGCTGAACCCTGTTTGTACCCTGGCATGCCAGAAGGGGAGAGGAGATAAGAGATGAAGCTCAGCAGACACCTTCCCACGGTGCCCAGCCTGCCACAGAGAGCGGTATGGGGAGATCATAGACTTCCCTGGGACTCATCTTCCCCTGACATCAACCCCTGCTGTAGAGCAGGAGGCAGGGATGGTTTTGCTTCCCAGCTCATCACAGTCCAACAACTTCTGTCCCAAGTAGAGCAATGGATCAGCTGGGGCAGCATCCTGCCAGCAGGACCCGCAGCTCCTTTTTCTTTGAAGGAAGATGCAAGATGCAGCTTTCTCAAGGGGACATTTTTCCTGCCTCCGCCTTGTGATCAGCTTGAATCCCTGAAGCCTGAGAGCTGATGAACCTTGTAATTTTATCTCTGCTGACAGAGCTGCAGATGCTATTCTGAATCACCTAGATGCTGGATCTTTGTTTAGAACTTGTCTGCATGCTTTACCCCCCTAATAGTTGATGGCTCTCACAGGACACAGAAATCATCTGCTACAGCAATACTCAACCTGGGTCTCTAGTGCCTCCAGTGCATCTCATGCAGCCTGGCAGTAGCTCTCCTCAACATCTGCTCTTTGCAAGGCAGGCAGAAAGCTGATCACAGGAGGCTGCGAGGGAGAGCACCACCAGGCAGAGGAGTCACGCTTGCCTCCACTTCTGTTACAGCAAAGAAGGAAGAGAAACATGCTCCTTCCCCTCAGGCAGCTGGAGAAAAAGGAAACCACAGAGGACCACAAAACCATCACAGGACAACATCTGCGAATACTGTGCACTGCCTCTAGCTGGCCAGGACACAAGCATGTGAAGATAACCCTGTGTGGCAACTTTTGCATCAGTTGTTCTGTGGTTTGCTTTCACATGAGAGGAATTAAATGGAAGCTGACACAAGATCAGAGCCAACAGAATTATGTTTTCAAAGGAAAAAAATCCCACAGAACATCTCACAGATATGTCCCTTCTCACACCCCACATGATGCTCTCCCTCCATCAGGCAAGCAGAAGTGCCTGCAAGCAACCTTTATGCATCTGAGGCAGTTAATTCCATTAAGCAAAACTTTCTGAAAGAGAGAGTGAGAGCAAGTGAGAGCCCAGCTGAGGAAAGCTTTTCTCAGGCTATCATTTTTCAGCTCCTTTGTTTCTCTTTAAAGTCTTATTTAAAAAAAAAAAATCCAGAGTTTTTATTTCTCTTTAGAGTCTTCTCAGTTTAAAATAAACCTTCAGCCTGATCCTAGTAAGAAGCAGGCCAGACCAGTAGCTGATGAAGAAAACCAGGGTAACATGCTTTTCCAGCCTATACCCATTACCAGTATGTGATTATTTCTTTTGGAGAGATCTGTAAACCGAGCCCTGGAAAGGGTTTTCTAAGGGCATGGTGGATCATGTATTTCTACAGCTTGGAAAACTGTCAAAGATAAAAGTGGGGATTATCTGTTGCTCTAAAGGATAAATATAGAAACAATATAAACAAATAAACCTTCTCAGAAGAAATTTTTGCTTTTTGGGCCTTAACTGCCCATCAGGGAAAGGAGTAAAAAGTAATAGAGAAATAATAAAGAAAGCTAACCACTTCTCTCCTAGCAGCCATATTTCTACAAGCCAACACCAAGAAAACTAGTATAAACACCTGCCTTTAATAACTGGCTCACAAGTACCTTAATTAGTCCTCCAGGCTTGTGCTCTTCTGTCTGAATTTGTAGCCGAGGGAAGGGGATGCACCTCTTCACCTGTGCTTTCAATGCTTAGCCACCTAATGCATAAGTGCTTCTGTGCTATGGGTGTTTATTTTTGAATATAACACTCCCTTGCATCTATAACATTACGCCTGTGCTAGAGAAGCTTTTCATCACAACTAAATGAGCGCTGCTCTCAAATTCTCCATTAAATGTAACTTTACTTGCTGTTAGAGGGGTTAAGTTGTAATATGGTCTAGTGACTGTACAACCCGTAGTGGAGAGAAGAGGTGGAGTCTAACTAGGCTCCTGCTTTTGCTTGGTATCTGCTTTCCAGGGCACATGCAAACTGCACCCAAAGGATGCCAGGCACCTCTGGAAGCTCTCCTAAAGCAGGCGGCAGCCTGTGTTGCAGCTGTAATTCTGCAAAAGCCATGGTGCACAGCATGCACATCTCCTTGGTGAATAAATTCATGATATTTCAGCTTTTCCCAAGACTCGAGACTTCTACAAAGCTGAGAATGAGGAGGTCCTGAGACAGGAGAAGGTTAAGGCAACATTAAATAGCAGGTTTTACTCTTGGAAAGTTGAAATGAGGCTTGGACCCACAACAAAAAAGGTGTGCTTTGTCGCGTGTTTTGTATACTTAACAATATCTTTATTTGCACGTGCTTTGCAGACAGTGTATTTATCACCGGCAATCATAAGAACCTATATATCTGTTGCTTAAATAAACTGCACTGTTTAAGTAGCTAGTCATTTTGGTTTCTCACTCAACGCAACCAAAGACTCGAGAGTGGCCGTGCTAGTTCATGAGCATGACTAGACTGAAGGTGCAGTCCACTATTAGTGTATCCAAATTGTAATAGTTTAATACATATTAAACGCGACTGGACTGATAGTGCTGAATTGGGCATCACTCAGAATTTAAACCTAGCTGCACCAAGCCTCCCACCTCGGTGAGGAGTGTTAGAACGCAAGGGGGTTTATTTTCTGCTAAAACCGCTTGCCCCTTTCACGCAACAGATCTGCCCAACGGTAAGATGAGTGCTGTAAGCAGCAAACTGTGGGGCATTTCAGTGCCGTTACCAAAGCTTTGTGCTCCGCTTTGTGCTCTCTGTTTTGCATCAGGCTGTGCATTTCTGGAGGTACCAAGATGTTATGTACAGAGCTGCTACCCTTATTCTCTTTGTGGTTCTAGTCCAAAATGTGGTTTGGGGGTTGGTTTTGTTTCTTTGTTTGTTTCCTCCCTATGAGGTTGTCTAATAGTTATCTCCAATGGACCCACAGAGAAAGAGACCCCGGATTCAGGGAAGCAGCCTGCATGGATGGGGCTATGTGTTTTGGCTCCAGGACAGGAATTCAGGGTCTTTGCAGCTGGTTGAGTGCCTAAACCAGGCTAAAACACCCGCTGAAGCTGGGGGGAGCCGGGCTGGGATCCTGCTTGGGATCACATGCATGCCTAGATCCTGCTGTTCCCAGAGTTGCCAATTATTTAATCCTCCATGGGATGAGATCTCAAAAGATTGTGTTCAACCTGCTCTGAAAGGGAAACGGTCCTGAAGGCGTACAATGGAAATAAAATAAAGTTCAAAGAAACACAGGAATACGGCTTGTTGGATTTGGGATTAGGCTGCATGGATTTATAAGGATGTATCTGACCCTGTTATTTGATCGTTACCATGTTGCAATGAGAGGTGAAAAGCATCTGGCTGTGGTTACCTTTTCCTTCTGCAGCACTGGGGGGCTCCCAGCAGCGTGTTGGGAGGCTCTACAGACCACAGTAAAAGTGACCTCAGCCTTTGCAGCCTGGACCCAGCAGGGTTTAAATGCATATATTGTGGTTTAAAACTTTAAATTCCCTTATACTTTGGGAAAGTCCAAATTTCAATGTTGTTCTTCAAGCCTCTGATGGTGTTCCAGTGGCGTGAGTGAGATTAAACAAAAAAACCCAAACAGGTTTAAAAGAGCGGCAGTACTGAGCAGACCTTGTACGCAGTGGGTGGCTTTGTCTTTTCCGTACAGCCAAATGTCAGAACTGCAGGCAAAAATATTTATCTCTGTACAGTACATGAAAAGGCCATGAGGAGTCATGGCTTCTCCTTGCTTCTTCTCTGTTCAGCAGCTTTGGGGAGGGTGAAGTCCCTCCAGGCGCAGATGCCCCAGCTCAGGCCATTGAGAGACGGTCTCTCCTCAGAATTTTATATCCCTGCTGCAAAATTGCATTGTTAACTAATACCAGCTGAGATCTTTCCACAGGGAAGTAAATAAATAAGGGCCTTCCCCCCCTCCCCAGCTTGTGGCAGAAAAACCACCCACGATGTGTTTGAGGGGAAAAAAACCCAACAAGCTCCCTGATGTGCAAATCCAAATAAATTGAAAACGATGAATTCCTCCCTGTTGAGGTATATTGCAAACAAGGGCTTTGTCTTCCAGCTTTAGAAAGGCAGTGTCTTTCTTTAGAGCAAGTCTGGCTCCTTGTGGCAGAGGGGTTACGGCAAGGAACAAGGCAGTGAAAGCGAAGCAGCCTGGCTGTGCCCCCCCGCCCCAAGTCTGTGACGGAGGGAGAGGTGGGGGACGCTGCCGTGGTTCAGGCAGGGCTGGGGGGCTGTCGGAGCTGCCCGCTCGCACACCCAAGGAGTGCTGCAGCCGGGAGGACAAGGGTGAACACCCGGTGCCACTGCAGCTCTGTCTGCCGCGCGCAGCCTTGCCCTGGTGCTAATGTGAATTTATAGTCTGAACCAGCTCCAAAGCCCTGTTTAATATTAGCAGCTGGGTCCTGCGGGGCACTACTGTGTGTGGCCCTGGAGAGATGCACCAGCAGATGGTTCCTGTCCCCGAGAGCCATGCGGCAAAGAGGCAAAAGATCCCAGAGGAGGCAAAAAAATCCTCTGTGTTTCTAAGTGGGGAAACTGAGGCATGAAGTAGCAGCCGCTGCAAAAATGTCAGAAAGAAATCCTCTGTGTCCACAGAAGTATTCCACACAGTGTTCAGGAGGTGGGGAGCACAGCCCGGGGGTGGGGGGAGGAAGGGCGGGCAGGCTGTGGGGAAGCAGCAGCACCATTGCCCTGTGCCTGGGTCTTGCTGCAGTCGGTTTGGGTACGCAGCAGCTGGGAAGTGTTTGGATTTAGTCTTTGTGCCTCAGGTCTGGATGTGGCCCTGGTGGTTTATCCGAGTCCACTGCAACCTTTTTGCCGGTGACTGTGGAGAGGCTGGGTCCCCACTGCGTGCAGGGAGGTGGCGAGGGAGCTGAGACCTTGAGCTTCGAGACTCCACCCCATGTGTGAACTACAGAACTTCCCCACATTGCTCCCTGCTGTCACGCTGGCATCTCCTCCATCAATCTTGCTGGCAAGATTCTGAGAAAATGGCAAAGCAGAAAGCCTGGCTGAGCACTTCCCCTCTCCAATAAAATGCCAAGCAACCCTTTGGACCCCTCCAGGGCTGAAGAAAAAAAACACGTGTGAGGTATGCTAATGAGTGCTGATGGCTCTTTAGCGGGAGGCAGGAAAAGTAGTGAGGCCCTTCCTGGCAAGGAGAGCCAGCCGCCTGCTCGGCTGAAAGCATCGAAACAAAGTGACGGCTGCTGCTGTTCCTCCTGGGGGAGGTATGGCCATGCAGGAGTGCTAAAAGCACTGGGAGAGCAGGGAGGTGGAACTGGCAGGGTCAAGCAAGGGTAGCTGTACCTGCAGTTGGAGGGTGCTGGTCTGATGGATACCAGCTCCCTCTGGTACAGCGGGACTCCTTTCATTTCTACAGTTGCAGTCATTAGTTGCCAAACCTGAGGGCATCTCATCTCCGATACCAATTTCCTGCCCTGGCCACTGATCTGCGCCATAATCACTTTGTTTTTTCCAAAGGCCAGGCAAAAAGTAGACTGGAAATGAGTCAAGAGCGGGGGTCAAATGAGGAAGAAGTATGATTCCCCCAGGGAAAAACATTTCTCAGTTAATGAAGTGTGAACCCAAATGGCAGGGAGGGGCTGATGACCAGCAAGCTACCGACCAGTATTCATTAAACCTCTGAGCACTCTGAAGTATAATGCAGGCCACAGCTGTCCTGGCCAGGGGCCATGGCATGGGGCAAAGGGGCCAGCCCAGTGTCATGACATAATCAGAGGCATCAGGGTCATGCGTCTGCCCATTTCTTTTGTTCCCACGCTCCTGTTAATTTCTCTCTCACTTTAAGAAGAGGTGAGGCAGGAGAAAAGGTGGCACAGATGCTTTTTCCTGGCAGGAACTGCAGTGCCACTCTAGTTTGCCATAGGTAGTGTCACGGGGCCAGGGGAATGAAATCCCAAAGCCATAAATCCCATCGGCAGGTGGCTGAGCACATGGGGAAAAGGGGGCCTGGAAGGCAGCTCCTGCCCAGTGTCTGTCGGGTACAGGGTACTTTTTGCGGCTACTCGGGGTCTGACAGACACATTTATCACATGCCAGGGCTCAAAAGAAAAACGTGCAACTCGTTTTATGGTCAGGAGTATCTGTTGATCACCACTGCACTCTGTAAATATTGTGTCCCCTCTCCTAACAGGGAGACCAGCAGTAACTGATCTCTTAGCCTTTTGGAGATAAGACTAAATCATGAAATCAATTTCCTTTCTTTTCTTTTTTTTTATTTGTGTACCCTTGTCACACTGTAAGCAAAAGCCCTCAAGCTACCCAAGAACATATATTAATTTATGGAGCTGCTTCATGCCGGCAGGTTTTCAGCATCTGTGTTTACCACTGGCTGATTCTTCATAGGCATAGAGACAGGTCATGGCCACTGGTAAACCTCCTGAGCTCCATGGAAAAGCTTTTTTCATAAATAAACAGCATTTTCAGATAGTTGAAGTCAGTGGGAACTTACCATCCTCCCTGAAATGTGGAGGATGCTGGTTGTCGAGCCAGGGGCATTGCTGGAACGACAGCAGGGACCCGGAGCACCCAGTATGTCACCTTGAGTTAGACCCACACCTGCATTTGGACTTCCCCACTAACATGTTTAATCCACTAAGATACCGGCCGGCTTCCATCTCCTATGTAGCCTTTGTACTGCTCTGGTGTTTTTCCCAGTGTTTCTGGGGGAGTGGGGTTCAGCACTTCCCGGGGTAATACTGCCTGTGAACATATGCTGCCGCCGGGGCGGGAAAGCCACGGTGCTGCTCGCAGCTTGAGGGGATCATGCAGTTCTGCAAGACCAGGGTGAGCAATTGGGCGTTATGAGGATACCAAGGAGATACCAAGACATACGTACGGCAAAAGACACGTCCCTGCTGGGTGGGAGTGAAGCAGCGGTGAAAGGAAGGTCCCGCCAAGCTAACCCCTGCCTCCTGCAGGCAGAAGGGTTGTGCAGCACAACCCGTCATCCAGGTAGCTGTCAGCTTACAAGAGTAAGGGAGAAGTCATTGGCAACACTAAAGGATGCAGAGTATACCCTTCCCATGCCTTTCTGTTCTGGATCTTGTGGGAATATAATCAGAGAGAGAAATAATACGTGAGGCAACTGACAGCTCCCACAAAACCAGACAATAAATAGATTTCCAAGTAAAAAGTATATTTCCATGGCTTCTTCCCCATCTGCAGAGGAGACAAGATAAATTTGACCTAGTTTTCACAGGTGTTGGGCACCCATGAATCCCACTAGCTTTAGCAGGTGCTGCAGATGCTTGGTTCCCCTGGAAAACAGAAACCAGATCATAAATCTCTCTCCCTCTACTTGTGTCATCTTCAAACTTTTTAATTAAAACTCCCGACTTCTGTTGTTTCTTGGGTCTGGAAATTAATTGTCATTAATATAGTTTTAGGCTCTGTTGCTCAGATCATTTTGTACTTCAGGTGTGTGGTGTGGTAAGAAATCTGGAGCAGACTGTACCCCTGCTGTCTTAAGGGAAAAAAATAATCCATTTTTGGAATTCACTTTGCAAGAGTTGTCAGCATCGTTAAGTTCAGCACTGCTGCAACTCCCCTGTCATGGCTAGTGGTATTTCTGGCAAGATGGCTCTGTGACCGTATTACATCCACGCCACTACCGCTGCTAAAGCACAGTCCTGTCAGTAAATGGAAAGAAGGAAGACGGCAAGTGAAATGAGATTGGTTTTCAGTTTGTGAGCCTGGATGGGTATTTTCCCAACGTTTTATATCCATACTCATCTCTTTCTTTTTCTCTCTCTTCTTCCTCTTGTTCTCTCTATATATGCACGTATGTAATCAACAGCTCTTTCTGCATTGCTTGGCTCCTTCATCTTTTCCTTTGCCTGTCAACACCTCCCATACAGAGGACTCTCCCCTGACTTCCTTCTCTCTGCTGCTAAGTAACCATGAGTAACCATGGCCATAGCTCGCTCTCTGCCCAGCGCACTATTCCCTGAGCCATGGGTGGTCTGTTTGGTATGTAGCCCTTATAGTCTCCTGCATTTGCCCCAAAGCAGCTGGTAAGCAAAGAGCACAATAGCACACACTGGGCCGCTGTGGCTGCATCTCAGTTTCCTGCCTGCTTTTCTGTGTGTCATGGGAGGATTTTTTATTTGCATGTTCTCTACTTCCAGGCATGCTATGTGTGCACAGACACACACATTCAAATGAAAGACAGTTGTGTTTAATGCATTTTCTGTATCTTCATCTGAAATCCAGCAAAAAAAAAAATAAATCTCAAGAGTAAATGCTCCCTTGGTATATTTTGCAGCTTGTCCAGATACAGTTTTTCTTCATCAGCTTTTCCCTGTCACTTTGCACTGCCATCTTATATCACTACTGCATTGCTCTTTGCCATTGCAAAAGGACACCCTGTTAGGGATGGAGCTACTCTTATTCATTAACATCTAATCTTTTTTTGACATTGGTAACATCTGCAGTGTGGCAGGGAAAAATACGCAAGACTTCAGTATGGAGAGGGAAAAGTGGATTCCCCATAAGCTTTCTGGCCTGCTTCACTGCCTGGGAAAGAGAAAAGAGTAGGCAAGGCTTCTTCTTCAGAGTCAAGGTCTGAACCACACAAATGTTGGATGGCCCAGATTCACAGAGGACACACTAGCATTTTCACCACCTTCCAGGATCAAGACCACATGTCCCACTAAACCATATGGACTCATGCATCACAGACCAGTATGCACAATCACACACTTCTTTCAGTCCCTCTGTCAAACGTAGCCCTGCCTGCACTCACGTGGAGAGCATCGCTCAGACCATGGATGTCTCTGTCTACCAGGCATGGGCTCTCATGGGTAGCAAGGGCAAAAGTGGAACTGAAGCTACATATCTCTGTTAGTTTCTGTCTGACGTTGAGGCTGTTGACGAAAAATGCCTAGATTTGAGGAATAGCTTGAGGTATCATCTATTCACATAGTTTTTCTAAAATGCTTACAGGAAAATAAGCACCTTGCCTTGTTTATAGATAACAGTACATAACCCCAAGAGAGAATACTGTCGCTTTTGAAAGCCACATGTTAGTAAGTTTACATGGGAAGTGTATGAAGGAGGATTATAAAATATACTTATCTGTAGTTGCAGGAAACTAGCCTTGGTGGTCCATCAAGTCCCTTCTTGCATTCCTAGTAATCTTCAAGATAATTACCTTGTAGCCAAGTTCTGAGGACAGGCATCAAGAAGAGTGTGGCCAGCAAGTCGAGGGAGGTCATCCTCCCCCTCTACTCTGCCTTGGTGAGGCTGCATCTGGAGTACTGTGTCCAGTTCTGGGCTCCCCGGTTCAAGAAGGACAGGGAACTGCTGGAGAGGGTACAGCAAAGGGCTACCAAGATGCTAAGGGACTGGAGCACCTCTCTTATGAAGAGAGGTTTAGGGATTTGGGTCTCTTCAGTGTGGAAAAAAGACGGCTGAGGGGGGATCTTGTCAACGCTTCTAAATACTTAAAGGGTGGGTGTCAGGAGGATGGGGCCAGGCTCTTTTCAGTGGTGCCCAGAGACAGGACAAGGGGTAATGGGCACAAACTTGAGCATTGGAAGTTCCACCTAAACATGAGGAGGAGCTTCTTTACTTTGAGGGTACAGGCTGCCCAGAGAGGTGGTGGAGTCTCCATCTCTGGAGACATTCCAAACCCGCCTGGACGAGTTCCTGTGCAACCTGCTCTCGGTGACCCTGCTCTGTCAGGGGGGTTGGACTAGATGATCTCCAGAGGTCCCTTCCAACCCTACCATTCTGTGATTCCATAATTCTGTGACTTAACAGTAAGGCTCTGGGCTATGTTTTCCTGTTAGGCTTTACTGCAAATTAAATAACCACATCATACCCAGAAATCATTAAAAATACCTCTAAAGCAGACTACCTTTTTTTCTTATTCTTAATAACTAAAATGGCTGTAAATGAGCAAAATGCAATCCTTGAGTTAGGGATACAACTCAAGTCAAATCAGCCAAGTCATGAATTGGCAGCAGTACGAAATGAAGTCAACAGCTGATCAAAGAAGCGCATACAAGATTTGAGTAATGAAACCACACAACATATGATGAATTTTATGAAACGAGCACTGCTCCTCCTTACTTCAGTTACACTTGTCACTTGCCCCTGCATACTTTCTTTCTCTTCACCTCCCTTAAAATCTTTGTCTTTTTTCCTACAAGAAACTGGAGAAGCAAAGGTAACTTTGTTTGTTCTGATCCACTAAAGATCATCTGTGAATGGTGGATCTGTTTGGTGTGAAACCAGCTGAGGAACTGCTAAGAGCCTGCAAATGAGAACAGTCGGAGTTCATTCTTATTATTATATACAACATGAGAGCTTTATTAGATAAGCCTATTTCACAAGACACAGGGTGAGAGTTGTTTGGAGAAGCAGGAAAGTAAATCAAGGGAAACTCTCTCTCTCCTTTTCTTGAGAGCTTAGAGAAGGTCTTGACCAGAACCAGCTGTTGCAACTTTTGCTTTGGCCTAGCTGCAGCCCCTGAGCTACTCCGATGAAGTCAGGGCTACGTGGTCTGTGGTAAATGGTGAAGGAGAAGCAACACAAGTCAAGCTGAAACCCAAAAAAGAGCATGGAAAATGGGGCTGAAGCCCTGAAAACATGATTGCCAAACATGCTGCGGTTTGACTTGAAGTGTTCAGTGTGGGGATATAACAAGACATCTCATAGTTATTAAGCTAAAGAAAGTAGTTGTATGTCTAGAGGTAGAGAAGAGCTGGATGTATACTAACATTTATGCAATATGCCCTCAGTCAATCTCAAATTCTTATTGGCCTAAACAGCAGCTTGCTGTCATAATATCTACTTTTTACACTGAAAATTATGTTAGCTGTCTGTGCATAATGTTTTTTCTCTCATTCAGATGATCAGAACTGCCCTCTGTGTGTCTGTGTGTGAGAGAGAGAGCTTGCTCAAGGATTTAAGATCTGTGGTGAAATTCAGAAACATAGCATTTTAGATGCTATATATCCACCTTTGTGCTACTAGCTGTGTAGTTTGCAGGCTCTTGCTGTCACAATAAAGAACAGCCTTGCAAAGGCCCCTCAGCAGTCCTAGTGCCACAGAAGTTCCTTACTCCTTCCAACATGCATGTTCTATTTGCTCAACGTGACATATTTATTACCAGTTTCAGTCTTGCATGGTCAACCTACCTTACACACTGTGCAGTGCAAAGCGGGAGAGAAAACTTAATAAAGGCAAGTCAGATGGCACAGGATATTCCTCCAGGCTTGTTCTGGGGTGAGGGAGAGACCTTATTTGCAATTTTGCATCCTCTGCAGATAGGCTAACAACATACCTGCCAGTATTGCTTGCTGAAGAGCTGGGCTGACGTCACCTTACCAAAGGAGGCTGCTGTTATTTACAGTAGGAGAAGATTGCCCAGATACTGAGACTTTGTCAGCTTCAAGTAACAGCAACTTCAGCAACAGGATAAAGGAATGAAAGTCAGATGAGAAAACAGCTCATGCGAGCTTCATGGGGAAGCAGCATTGCCACATTGAGCCAGACTAGGACTGGCATCGGTGAAAGCTCTTGCTCTTAGCTCACCTCTCTGACAGCAGCGCACAGGGAGCTCACAGCTCTGGCTTGCTTACGGTGACCATATGTCAATGCAGAAAGGATTTCACCACTGTGCGTGCTGTTAATTAGCTTCAGTGACACAGAGAAGCCAGCAGAGTCTTCAGCCTGCAGGGACACTAGCCCGCCCCAGGGCAGATGGCCACATACTTCAAGGCTGCTTCCTCCCAGGCTCCTAATGCTGTTTCCTGAGATTACCCTGGCAGATCTGTCCACCATCCAAGGAGTTCAAGATAACTAATGTGGAGCTGCAATTCACTTCCTAGTTGTACGAATGAGAATTTTCCTTTCCAGAAAACCTTGTTTTCTATTGTGTGATTCAAAGGAGGGTTGATTCCTTTCCAACAGGCACAAGACTCTTCAATATGTCTATTGGCAGTTATTGGGCATGCTGGGGAGGTGGAGCTTCAGAACAAAAAGGGGTTTTCCCAAGAAAGTATGCGTCAGCAATATAACAGAGAAATTTTTGGTCTAGAAGCAGAAATTAAAAACACGCTTAGTGGAAATGTGTCCTGGGAACTTTAATGATCAGCGGTGGTCCTCTGTTTTGCACCTCACTTGGGAAACAGCTGCTCTCTTGGCAAACAGTCACCCTAAAACCATGGTAAAGCAGGAGAAAGGCATTGTTTCCTCAATCAGCAGCTTTGGCAAGGAAGGCTCTGGAGACAACTCCAGAAAGTGGAGGAGGAAAGGGGAAAGGCCCTGAGGCTCGACTGCATCTTGGCTCCTTACTATTCAGCCCATTCAGATCTGTTCCCGCACAGCTTCTCAGAATCCCTCTTATTTTCAAGCATGAGCTGACCTTATTCTCCTTTGTATTGCTGCTGTCTGAATGAAAGTGGCGAAAGCAGAGCAGCACAGCGGGCTGGAAAGTAAATTGTGCACAATGCACGTGTTCCCATCCTGAGGTCCCAGGCCGTTCTGCTTCGGGTGCATGCTCTGGCCAGTGGGTTGTGAGACACCTGCATGTCAAGCTGAATCCTGCCACCTTGCACCAGCCCACTCTGTGAGAGGCTGGCAACAGGGAAAGCTCTGGTGTCAGCACGTCCCCAGTGGCCATGTTTCCTCTGCAGCCAGTGAGAAAACAGTGAGATTCCTTGACAGGCACTTCCCAACAAGCTGCCTAGTGACCAGGTGACCTTGACCAGATGAGATGGGAAGCCTCTCAGCCCAAGTGTCGCTAATAAACAGAGTAGAGCTGCATGATCCGGTGTTTCAGGCAATTTGGACACGGACTCAACCAGCACTCGAGCTGAAAAGATGTTCTGGCGTTAAGCCTGTCAGCTCAACAGACAACCAGGGTGACCACAGCTCCTCCCTGACTTGCTTGTGTGGCTCCGGCCCCTCGCTATTGCACTGTGTGTGGTTTGGGCTGCCATCAGGCATCTCAAAACCCACCTCTGTGGATGTCTGTGTATGTGTGTGTGTGTGTAAATCCCTGGGAACACAGGAGCTTGAGCTGGGCAAAGATGGATGCATCAGCGGCAGGCAGGCAGGATTTAGTGTGCAAGCGTGGAGCTTCTCGAGTCTGGCATGAATGGAGTGGCTTTTGTGGTGAGAACCTTACCTCTGCCTCCTTGCTGCCGCTTCTAGGCAATACTGGTTTTGCTAACACAGTGCAGGACACAGCTGACAAAACATACAACCAATTCTGTGTTGCTTTGCAGGGATCCCGTGCACTTTACCAGGTGTTGCTGTATGCCCCCCTCGTGCTCCATGGTGGCTGCCAGCAGTCTCCTGGGGCTATCCAAAGTTCAGGCTCTGGGCAGTGAAAGGGTGGGCTGATTCATCATTTATTTCCAGTGTTTGTCATCCCTGAGTGACTGTGCTGTGAAAACATGGAAAAGCTAGATCTGTGCTGACTGCAGGGCAACAAACTCGAGGGCCAAAGGCATAGCAACAAAACTAAATACAACAAACAAACAAAAAGGTAGTATTGCACTGGAGGCAAGACATTTTCAGGAAACTGCTGTTTTGAAGGAGTTTGAGAACATGCTGGAGACTTCATCTCTCAGGTCACTGTTTCAAAGACAACAGAAAACTAGTAGGGATCCAAAGCCACTGCTGCTGGACAATAGCTTGTAAATTGGTTATAACCCCCATTCCCATTGTTTAGGTCCCCCTTGCCACCGATTGTGCCCAGGTTGGGGACAGTGACTTTCCAGCACAGTGGATGAGTGCTGCCATCTCCCCAGCTGTGGCTGCTTAAGGGGCATGGCTGAGGCTTTCCATGAGTGACCCCTTTCCATGACACTTTTGGGGCTCCTATGTCCCTAGGTGTACCGTATCCGTGGTATTCAGTAGCTTTAAATAGAGTTCTGGGTGTTTGGCGCCTCTTAAAATTAACACCTGAAGGCGATTTAAACAAAGGTCATGCTGAAATCTGCAGGGCTCCTATGGTGCAGCTCACAACTCCACATGGCCACTGAGGCTCGCAGAAGGTAGAGACGCTGTAGTGCAAGCTAGCAAACTGGCACTGTGCACCACCTGGCTCCCTCATTTCCAGTGACATGGTAGGAGTTCCCTTTTCCTTATAGGAATCCCTCAGTGCTTCTCACTAAAATCACAGTCAGACACTAGATTTTTATTCTGTTTTGACACCTTTGCTTCCAAATAGGAGGATCATAAATTTCTGGTCAGTTTTTGCAGAGGGCACATGAGCAGAGCACCACAGCCTTTGGAGGCAGTCCTATTAAAAAGAAGAGTGAGGTGATGGTGTGTTAGAGAAGACCCCCAGGGAAACCTTCGCCACTGACAGCATTTAAAAGATTATAAACCCTTAGATAAATCTCCCATAAAATATCACTTAGCCCATTTAGGCCAAAGATTTGCAAAATGTCCCTTCATGTTTACAGACTAACCAGTCAAGAATATGAGGTATAAAGTAGTGGGACTGGAAATTTTACAAGTTGTGCTGGCACAGAAAGTGAAGTCGTAACAGTATGCCTACGCTGCGTTTGCTGAGGATGCACTATGCAACAAGGGATTGGCATGTCCCCGGCTACTCCTGCCCTCGGCGACTGCATGCCCAGTGCGTGCTGCATCCTCAGGGCAGGGGCAGCAATGCTGGGAGAAGATTGCCAGAAACAAGGAACAAAATTCAAAAATGGAGTTAAAGATTTGGTTTAGGTGCATCTCGCATCCCTGCCCAATTGCCAAACCCTGCCCAACAGCCAACCCCTGCCCAACAGCTTGAAGTATGGCCATTTTCCTCCGTGTCTTTCTCCACCCAAAAAAGAGACTCTGCTTGTGAGAAGCAAATGTGTGGATGTGATCTGGGTAATTAGCGTGGCTAAGGGATAACGCGTAGATCAGAGAGGGAATAAGAAGGTAACAGAGGGGAAGAAACAATCTTCAAACGCTGCTTCTTGTAATCAGGTGTCCTGGTTCTGGCGCAGATAGGGTTAATTTTCACAAGGAGCTGGACAGGAAACAGCCGGGTGTGTGGGGAGGTGGGTGTGTTCCCCTGACCCAAACTGGGCGAAGGGCCATTCTGTACCATGTGCCGCCATGTCCAGTCAATAGCCCGGGAGGGGGTGGAAATCACCGCTTGGGAGCGGGCTGGGGCTTCCCGGGTCGGTGACCGGTGGTACATTAATAGTGTTTTGCATATTCCTCTGCCAGTATTATTGTTGTTGTTTTCCGCTGTTCTGCTAAACTGCCTTTATCTCAGCCCACGAGTTTTGCCTTTTTCTTCCGATTCTCCCCCTATCCTGCGGTGTGCAGCGGGGAGTGAGCGAAAGGACCGCGCGGTTCTCTGTCGCTGGCTGGGGTTAAACTATGACATCAGGCATTGGGGCTAATGCAGTATCTTTCTCCACCTGTATATGATCACTGCATTTACATTTCTTGCCTGAAGATACAACTGATTTCAGGACATGCCCACCTCTCTGAGGTGGGTACCGGGCATTTCCAGAAGATGGCCAGCTTTTTCTAGTAGCAAGAATGCTGCGTGCTGGGTGAGGGCTCAGCCAGGCTCTGGCCGTCTGCCAGGGCAGGTACCTGAGAGAACGGTGGGGTGAGGAAGGTCCTCAGCCCAATGGGCAGGTGGCTGGCACCAGGCAGGTAACCGTCTCATCTTCCTGGGGGTTATTTCCAATAAGTGTTTAAGGCAGTAATAAAGGCACAATTGCATTACCGAGTACAACATGCACTCAGCTCCTTCTAACTGTGGGGGAAAACCCACCGTGGTGGCCTCCCTGTGCAGGCGCTCCTACCGTTCCTGTGGTGGAGGAAGAAAACAGCTGGAGCAGCCACCTGCCTGGGGTTTATTTGAGTAAAATCACCTTTCTGACTCAGCCGCAGCTTTCCTGTGTGTCCTTAGCAGCTTGCTTGGCCCCTGAGTGCTGCTCAGGTGTTGAAGGAGAAGACACTGATGTGATGTGAGCCGAGCAGCACTGCCAGCAGACAAGCTCTTGTGAGGCCAAGTAATCCCCTCACCAAGAAAAGGGCTTTTCTTTCTGTTCTGTAGTAAATCAGCTAGAAATTATCTTGGAAGTTCTGTTTCCATGAAATACACGGGACAAACTTCTGCCATTTTGGAGTCTGCTAGGATCCACTCAGGTTCCGGGTTCTTACACTGGTGAGAATTACCTCAGCTAAAAGCAGAGCATCTCCCATCTGCGTCGCCCCCATACAAACTGTTCTTTGTTCCTGCCCCTCTGCTCTTCACTGCACGGATGTCCTGTGCTTGGACTGCAAAGGAAAAAAACATTTTGTTTTCTTCTTGCTTTAATTGTGCTTTCTGAGTGTGCGTGTGTAGCCGAAGGACAACATACACCTGCTTGAACAACCTTTAAATAGGCCCATTTGCTCTCACTGTTTAAGTGAGAGATCCAAGCGATGGCAAATGTGGGCATCTGTTGCTCAAAGGAAACAGTGGTGTCAACTTGTCATGCTTCGCTCCTGCTCCTGCATCCTGTGTAGTGAAGCGGCAACCCATGCACGGCTGGAATTCTGCCAATGGAAGAACAACAGTCTAGGTGAAACCCACACAGTGCTTCATTTGGGTCTTTGAAATTGGACTCTGGACTCCAGTGTTGTGTGACCTTTTGCTAGGCTGCCAGACAGAGGTAAATTTTTCTTTTGTATGAAAACAAGCAAAAAAAATCATCTGACTTCAAAGGATTCATTGTCAAAATGCTTTCCATCTGTGCAGTATTCTGTTTGTTATTTGCTTTTGTCTTCTGTTCCCGAGGGGTTAATTAAGACATGTATCCTTCCTGGGCTATTTCTTTACTGTAAAGAGGCTGAAAATGCAGATTTGTTTTTATCTATGACAACATAGTCGTACATCCTGGATTGCTGCTGGCAGAGCTGGAAGCAGCTTATGAGAGCAGCTAATATATCTCCCTCCTGACGTAAAGTGCCTCCTTGAAGGGCAGTCCTTGTGTTTTAATCAATATGATATATAGGAGCTTAGATTACTTCCCTTGCTACTGCCCGTTTCTCTGTTATTCACAAAATCCTAGAGTTATCTGAAAACCCTTAATATTTTGACTATGTTTATAGTTTTGGCAGTCCAAAGAGGTCTAATTCTAGTTGCAATTAACGCGTATTAAGACACATACATACAGATTTGTTTCGTGGTTTGCTTTTAGACTCTGAACAGGTTGGGCTGCTCTGCTACAGCATGGCTGCTGGTGAATGAAGGATTTATCCTTTGAGTTTTATCTCAAACAGTGAAGTTCAACATTTCCTGATTCCATAGAAGCCAATATGTTATTTTGCAGTTTATGGAGATGCTGGGTGAGCACCTAAATATCCCTGCCTCGAGGCCCTGGTTAGTGTAAGGGCCCGTGCAATGTGTTGTATTCACTTAGAGATTCTCTCTTTAAAGAAACAAAAGTAAGAACAACAAAACCAGAAGTAAGGGGGGAAAGAGGAAGAAATCAAAAATCTCCATAAAGGGCTGTGGGTCAGAAAGAGGTAGGGATGGGTGAACTTATAGGCCTGGTCCAGAAGACCGGAAAATTCAGTGGGCTTTGGCTCAAGTGCTGCACACAAGGCAAGACTTATGGCCCCTATTCCAGTGAGGAAAACAAGGCTTTTGTCTCCAGGTTAATTGGGCTGCCATCATTTGCAACACAAGTATCGATTTTGTGACAGCAAACCCAAACTACAAGGACCCTCCAGGTGATGCCGCATACAGGACCATGGAAGAGACCAGAGCCATACCCGCTGCCAGCCAGCTCCAAGTCTGGAGATCTTCCAGTGGGGTGCCATGGCTGGCAGGTTGTTACAGTCCTACTTGCCACTGGCCTCTTCCTTGCTGGGCCAAGAGAGATTTCTTATTTCAAGAGAAGAGGCTGTATGAGGGCTACACTTGGGTATGTTTCTTAAAAAGGAGCAAAGGTGGGCTGTCATCAAAGAGAGACCAGTCCATGCTGAAATCTTAAGAAAAGCCAATGGGAAGACAATGTCAGTGTAAGGATTTCTGCAGCTCCGTATCCAGCCTATAAAAACCATAGGCCCTACTTTCTGGCTCAATGAGCAACATGGAAGATAAGGGCGTTATATTTCCATTGAAAAGATTAATGTCAAGGTGAGGATTAGTTCTCTGCAGTGCAAGAGATTAAGTTTGGATTCTGCAAGCTTTCCCAACATCATCTTTCTCCCTAGACAACCCCCACAGGCCTGTACCACCCTCCCTGGCTAACAATGGATCTCAGGGAGCATCTCTCATTCAGCTGTATTTCCTTTTGCTCCAACTCCACATTAAAAGCAACCACTGCACTGAGACTGTGCTTCACTGTGCAGATTTACGGGGCCACTCCCACACACCTCCAGGGATAAACCCTACCTTCTGTATTAGAAAGTAAAAAGCAGCAAGTTTTCTCCTGCCAGGCGGAGGGCCATGGCCAAAAGTCCTGTCCCCAATCCAGCTGTGCCAGCCAGAGGTGGTACCTCCTCCTCCAGCTATAGCCACCACTGTTCAACAGCTCTCCTGGCAAACTGGTTCATGTGAGCACTCCCAGTCCTGCTCCAGGCAAAACCAACCAGAATAACTCCTAGCATCTACTTACATTGTTTAAATTAATCCAGGTCATTTTGCCTGAAGTGGATTAAGGGGTGCTCTGACTGAGAAGTCAGGGGAGAAATCAATTTTTCATCCTCTCTGAACCCCCTGAAGGGAAGGCTTCTTCTGTATTCAGGCATCTGCGCTGCCAAGAGCCAGGAGCAAGACACAGGTGTATGCCAGATGGAGAGCTGAGGGGATGTGACAGCAAAGGATGTGCTGACAGCCTGGAAATGTGAAGTGCCTATGGCCTGACTTCACCCAGGAGTGTATGCTCCAGCAGCTGCAGCTGTTTCGAATAAGCCTGGGTTCAGGAGGTTTCTCAATTCTTCTGCTCTTAGGATAATTTCTGGCGGCGTTTTTTGCCTCACCAGTTTAATGCCCCCCACCCTGGGCAAGGCTGAGAGCAAACCTGCCACTTGCTGGCCGGAGCACAGGGTGCAAAGCTCACTCTGTCGGTATCTCCAAGCATTTCGGCATCATGCTTAGCTTGGCACTGGGTCTGTGTGTTCCAGCGGCTGAACAAAGTGCATAGAGGAATACTTCTTCCCATTTGTGTTAAATGCTTTAATTTCATGAGGCAGAGACCCTGAACTGGAGGAGCTATACCTGTTGTCAAAGCTGCACTTGAAGGAAAATCAGGGCTTTGTTCAGGAATCTCAGAGTTGCTTAGATTGTTTGACTAGTAAGGCTTCATATAATAATAGGATTAAATATGCTTTACAGACAGTAAAACTGAGTCACAGAAGAGAAATGGGTGTCTAACTTTACCGAGGAACGCATGCCAAGCCAGAGAACATGAATGTCAGTGTAGAAAAGATCAGGCTCCCAAAGTAATAAAACAATTTAATTATCTGATACCTTTTCACTAATTATATATTTCTGTGCAAACTTGGGACCATTTTTACTCTCCTTTAAATTAACATTTTGGCAAAAGGGAAGTACTTCATGATGTAAGGTGGGTGGCCAGCTCTGATTCTCGCGCCTCTCTGTTTCATCCATGTAAGAAATAGCAAGGGAGGAGCAGAGCGGCTGCTCCGACTGCTGCCAGGAGGCACGTCGTTGAGGGGCACTGCCAGCTCCCTCCTGCCACTCTTGCACCACTGTCTGCACCAAAGTCTTGTGGCTCCTCGCAGGCTTTCCCCCTAAAAACTGAAGGGAGGGTGAGGAGGAGAGTTTGTGTATTTATTTATCACTCAGGTTTTAAAACACTGAGGTGTTTTCTAATCTTGGTATTTCCTGCATTGCTATTTCCCATGGCAACTCTACATCTAGTCCCAGCAGTTAGGCTGATGCCAGGCAGCTGGGGACAATAGCACACGCTGACTTGGCTCTTTTGAAATGATGTCACTCTCTTTGTGTACTTAGTCTGTAGGACCCCTCAGACTTGTAACCTGACCTGGAGCTGCACTGAGACCGTACAGTTTATGTTCTGTCCCGACTTGAGCTGGTGGTGAAGCAAGGAAATCTGAGATCTGTGAAAAATGCATTTCGAGTTGAATAATCAAGAAAGCGTCAAAGGAAAGGTCCTGTTTTCTTACGACCTATAAAATACTAGGAAAATGCCCCATTCATTTTCCCCAGTTTTATTTTTAATAGATTAATGCTGCTGAGGTAAACATATGGGTGTATAAAGAGAGTTTAAAAATTATTGTGCCCATATTAATGGCCCCTCACAATATTAAAAAGCAGAGTGTGAAAATGCAAATAACTCTGTATCTTTCTTGTCAGTTTTTATTTTGCAACTAATTTCCCCTGGGTTCTTAGCTTTGTCCTTCCTGCCTATAATACCAGATTGGCAACCCAGGCACAAATAGTTAAAAGGAATATCATAGGGTGAATATAATCATGGCCAGTAACTGGGCAACTGCCCACTTAATCTGATTATCGGCCTGTGACGCACTGTAGCCCGTTAACCTTGTTTTGACCAGCTTCCTGACACTTGTGGCACAAATGAAGTGTGACGTGATTAAATGAGACTGATAAGTTTTGCTCACCAGGACAATACCCAGCAGCTGCTGTGCTTGGGATTTACAATGCAGTTAAAGCTTTGAAGTCCCATAATTTAGCTGTTACGATTGCTTTCCTCTGGCTGGAGGCATGACTGTCCTCTCCAAACACGAGTAGTTTGGTGCGGACACAAGGACTTTTCTGTGGTGGTTGCCTGTAGAACCCTGCAGGGCCCCAGCTCGTCCCACAGAAGTACATCCGCAGAGCAGGGGTGGCTTTGTTGCAACAAGCAGATGATAAACTTACCAGATGAGAGAAAAGGGAGGACAGTGCAATGAGAGAGAGAAAAAGCAAACACAGCTCTAAAAATGCATTTGGTATTCTAACTACATTTTAACATGGGTTTTGGGGTAGTTTTTGGCCAGATTTTTTAAAAGTGGAAGTATCAGTCATGCAATAATCCAAGTACTCTGCGTGAGGTTGCTTTCTAGTGGCGTGAGCTGTGTGTTAGGTGATGATAGCCTTTCTGCTGCAAAAGGATAGTTTCCCTTGCTTAAAGCTTTGCGTATTTTAAGGCCAGAAAGACTGTTACAATCACCCGGCTCTTCTGCGTAACATTTCAGAGCGTTTCCCCTGGGCGTTGGAGGGCAGTGCCTTTGCCTGGGAGCGCGCTACGTTGCCTGCTGTTGGTGCTGTTGGTGTGGTATTCTGAGCAGCTACAGATATGTACATGTCTGGTAAGTTAATGTGATGATGTGCCCTTCATAAAGTAAAAAAAAAATAAATCTCTGCTAATCTTGCAAGCCCTCTATTGTTTACTGGAAAAGGCTAATAGGAAAAAAGGAAGGACATACAAAGAAACAAGACCATTAAGATGAAATGACAATAATTACCTTGGATGGGATATAATATCAAGGACAATATTTTTCCTCCCTGCTACGGGCATTTATTTTTATTAGTAGAGTACTGGGATAAGGAGACATTGTTCTCCTAACATTGTCAAAACAAATGTAAAATCCTCAGTCTGACACTGAAAATGAGTGATGCTTGTGCAGAAGGCTGGGCTATATAACTTTGCCCGTTTCGGTCCACATAAACGAATCCTAATTCCCGCTCAAGGATGAGGCCTGTCAAATAAACACGCAGCTGTGAGTCAAAGCAAAATGCATGCAGAATAAAAATGCCTGAAATTAGCAGTATAATATAAGTTCTTCTCATTGACTATATTAATTAGTAGAACTTTAGGAGCTACAGAAAAGGCTGCATGCGTGTGCTGGCACAGGATGGCATGGGAGAGGACTGAAACACTGAGCTTGGTGGTGGCAGGCTGGGAGAAACACTCTCCTGGAAGAGAGTAACTCAGCCTTCAGCTTCTGGTAATTTTGGGAGAGATTTCATGGCCAAACACTCAGATGTTCAGGATTACCTAGCAGAAAATTATACAATTGTCAGTAAACTAAAGCTTTTCGAATGAAGATGAACAAGGCACATAAACTGAGTCAGAGAACTGCTGTTAACTAATCACTTGTCTGACCTTAACTGGTCTCTAATTACAGTGTCTAGGTCCTGGGTGTCTTAGAAAAACGCTTATAATAACACAATGCCTGTTACAGGAGGACTGGCAGTGCTTTGTATGTGGACACGTCAAGTTGAGAAGGGTATTAAGTCCTGTGAGACGAAGTGCAGGCAGTTTTGGTGCCTGCTGGCAGCCTCTCCTCCCTGTCTGCTGCCTGGAGTGATTTGCCATGGGGCCCAGCCTGACATGGGGGGCCACCCCAGTCCCCGCTTCCCTTCCATACACCCTTCCCCTCTCCCCAGGGTATGCCGCCTGGCAAGATGAAGGACGGCCCAGGCTTGGATGAGAACACTTCATTGCTGCGGTGACACACTATTAATTAGTGGGCGCCAGCAGTACCGGGGTCAGGCAGCAGGCCACGAGGCTCCTTTGCTTGGAAGCAGCCACCCCACGTTATGGCATTTGTAATGTATCCACACAGTACTGCATCCAGCTGACATGTGCTAGGCTGCTTGGCACTGCCAACCGCAACATGGATGGGGTGGCCTGGGGAACTGGGATGGAGCCTCTAATCCATGAAATTCAGGTAAAAGCAGGAAAAGTCCCAACTGATGGCCCCCCAGTGTGACATGGAGCCCCAGCAAGCTACCACCAGGCACCAGCCCAGGTTTCTCTGCTGGAAACTGCTTTCGTTGTTCAGCTTTAGGGGAGGAAGCCCTGAAGAGGTACTAGAAAAAGGTACTTAGCCCGGGCTAGCAAAACTGGAGCCTGTGGACTTCCCAGAGCCTGTGCCAGTGGTCCCTTTCCTTCCTCAGGGAGAGACTGGTCTCTGCCATGTTTGTAGGCTTTGGCCATCTGAGACCTCACACTGAATATCACCTGGCTGCAGCAGGAACGCAGCTGTCTGCCTCCCCAAAAGCGGAGAGGTCATCTCATCACCTAAGGCAAATAGCCAGACACTACACCGCACTCACAAACGCATTTGTTATAGCAGCGCTGTATAGAGGTCCCAATCATGGCTGAGGTCCTCCTCGGGCTGAGCCCAGGGCTAGCACACTGGGAAACTATCATCCAAACAGGTGAAGAATAGAGGGGAATCAACTGCAAAGAAATCCTAGGATTAGCTGCTGACTCACAAAAGGGAAAATGAATGGAATAGGATATCCTCTTGGTCAACTCACGCTGTGAATGGATGCCAGCACACTAGTCCTCTGCCAAGGCAAAGACTTTCTGGGCTAGCTCTACAGTGTGAAATTGTTTTCCCATTCCTGGTGTAAGTCCCCATTCTCTCCTCTGGATGCAGGTCAAATTCAAAGATGTGTTCTCTATTTTTAGTAGCCTTGTCTTTTTTCCAGGTGCCGGCTTTTGCATTTCTCTGATGTTTTCTGTAGGGATAGTCCTCAGTGATTCCCTACGACACTCATGAAGACAGGCTGTTAAATATGAATCATAGATGCCATGAAGAATGCCCTGATATCACTACCAAAAGGGAGGGGGAGGAGATAAGAGTTAAAGGAAAAAAGCAGTATCGTAGCAGAAGTTTGTTCAAACCTACATGCTGCAGGAAATAATTTTGTTAATGTAGTGCTGCAATCTTTTGAGAGTATCCCTCTCCTAGAAGGATTTCTTGGAAGTTCTTATGTGCCTTTGGTAAGTCTTTGCATTTAGGCCATACATCTCTGTTATGGATAATTTGGAAACTCTAGCTCCTGCTTTAGAACAATAGGGCAGACCCTAAGCATTGGTTTAACTCTTTATCTTTTATTTGGGACAGGACTCACGCAAGGTAACAGTCTGTAACAACATGCTGGACAGAAATTGTCTTGATCTGGTGATTTCAGATTGCCTGATGTTAATAGCTGCTTCTTAGCATTCCTGCTGCCTAGCTTCCTGTTTACTTCCCATTTGCTTTAAAGTATCTTAACAGACCTGATGTGGTATCAATTCATTAACTCCTTCCGCTGTACAGATCAGAAAAAAATTGTGTACTCCTGCCTCAGTGATGAAGACAGGAAATTTGTCACGATGGACTAATGCTATTGCTAAGATGCCTCTCACTCCTGAAAAAAATACTTTTACACTTGTTTTACTCTTTTCGAGTCTCCAACTCTGGTTGCCATAGGATTCTCCCAATTTTGTTTTTCTTCACTCATCCATTTTCTACACTTTACAATCTTGACTGACTGTATAGGACAGAAACTTATACTTAAATGTGTTCCTAAGCTGGAGCTTTTTGTCTTTTGGAGAAATTAGAGTAGGGACAGCTATCTTTTAAATGACACCTCTCAACTTAATCTGACTTGCTACATTTCAGTGCTAGTAACAATTTATCCATTAATAAAGTCAAACTTGGAAAGAATTGACTGACTCAAAAATAAAGCTTTGAAAAGAGGGTTAATAAAGATAAATCCCATTTTCATGCCATCCCATCAAGTCCAGTCACCAGCATTTCAAACAGCTCCACTAGGGCCAGACTTCTGCTAACATCTGCAAGCTCAAGGGAGCACTCCCTGTTTATATCACTAAATTTTTACAAGCTAACTCTGGGGAACGTCTATACAGTGCTCTAGTCAACCTTAAGAAGCTTCTCACAATACACTGAATAAATAAACACTCAGCTGTTACCAAATAACCCGAATCAATCAACCTGATGGCCATGTAAGTGCAGGACAGGCCCATGCTAAGTATTTGTGCAACATCTCATGCAAAACTGCAAGTGTAATACAAACAGTAATGAAGCTATTTCATGGGCATCAGCACCAGCTTCTAAAAAATGAACCATTGGACTTTGGGAACATTTTGTTTTCAGATCAAAATTTGCACTGCTTTTGTATGAAATTCCAAGCCAATGAGACTATCTTTTCTTTTCAGTTCAACTCTGACTCACACCTGTGAGACAGTTGTGTCACCAGAGCTGATCCAGGTCCACCAGAGTTCAAGCAGGGTGGTTCTCAGGGGTCTGAGTACATGCTGCTGAGTGGGGAAACCCAAACCTTCCCTCATGCAGGATCTTCACTTTCTGCACAACCCCTGTTGTTATGTAGCCACATGCAAAGAAACAGGGATCACTGCTGCTTTCTTCTATATCTGCTCCCACATCTACTGTTAAACTCGTACTTTTCTGGACTTACCTTGTGCTGAGGTTTGATTGTACACCTACGCAATAGCAATAGCTTCTCTAGTAGTGATTCTGCGGTATTTCCCTACATTCATGAAACCTGTACTTTGTCTCTTGAAGTCAGCTGGATAGTCCTTTACCTGATACCTGGCCACCCCCTTGCGTAACATGAGCTTCATCTTGGTGTTCCACCATGTGTGGATGTGTGGCTTTGCAGAGTGCTATGCTAACTCTGGCTGCAGTATGAGCAAAGATGGCTTCTCTCCTAGTCAGTGACGCAGGAAAGAACATGTCACAAACATAAGCTGTTCTGTACTGTAACCCAAACCTGCTCCTTTTGTTGGGGAAGGAAAGGTTTTTGATGATGAACACATGCTGGCCAATGCTGGGACAGAGGGATCTGCTGGCTGGGGAGTTTCAGGTGTGACTGGAGGTGCTGGGGTTCAAATTCCCATTCTCGTTTGTCGCGCCTTCGTTCATTTTGCTGTTGGCCTCTGCTGATGGTCCCATCATCCCCTGGCCCTGACAAGCCCTTTGTTCTTTCAGGTGAAACAAATACCAATGCATGTGTAAGAGAGGCCACTTTGGATTTCCATACAGACAGGTTTTCCTTTTTTTTTTTTAATTTTGTGAGATTTCCAGAGAGGGTGAGGGAAGGTGGCTGCTAGAATATTATTAAGAACATTATTATGGAGCTTGTAATTGCTTATACAGCTTTCTAACCTATCTGTATTAAAAGCGTGATGGAAGAGAGGCAAGGGGCCTGCTGCTCTCTGGAGTGTGGTGGCGAAGGGTAGGGATGCTCACAGGGGTGGAAAAGGGCTCTTCTGACATTGCATGCGTAATCTAATCTAGGCCATAATAATTTCCTACTGGCTCAGCATCAGTCACATCATTAGCCTAACACTGAAATTAGATCTTGCCTGTCAGTGACATTTGCTTTCCTATCTGGACCATCTCTGTACTGCAGTACTTCCTGGCTCAATTCATGTGGGACCAACAATCCCAGTTATGTCGATCCAGACGTAGCAGAAAGCTTTTACTGAGCACTCCCTGCAGACCAGGGAAACCATCAAAGTGAGTGTTTCAATATGCCATTGCTCTCTTGTGTAAAATAAGAACAACTCCGTGTTACAGCTTGGGGTCTTATTCCCTTCCAACTCCCTGCATTGATCACAAACAAACAAACGACAAACACTGAAGAGATATGTAAAGCATATCCCTTAACTAAATCCATACTATATCTATGTCTATACTGTGTGCAGTCCAGCTGAGACAACTGAGATGGTGTGTCAGATTCATTGCTCCTCTTCCTCTGTCAGGCACTAGGAAATAGCGATGCAGTATTTCTTGCCCCTGCATCAGACCTCTGGTCACACAAGCTTGTGCTGTGATCTTATATATTAAACACAGTTTAGCCAGCATATTTCCCAGTTAGGAAGCCTCAAATTGTTCAGAAGTTTCGGCAAGAAAATGGGAGATGCGCTTTTCTCACATCAGGGCTGCCAGAGCCACTGCGCTAACCATGCCACAAACACTGAAGTTTTATCTTTTCCACATGCACCCAAAATGACATGTCATTAATGGGTCCGTGCAATAACCAGTGAGTCCTTCACACTTCTGAAAACTAGAGAAACCTGGGCAAATTACTGTGTGGGTCATAAATTTCTACTGAGCCTCCTGTGCTTCCCAGGGTGCAAACTTCTTGCTGTACTCAGTACTGATGGCTGCACCTCAGGTGCGAGGGAAGTGATCTGAGCCCCAGTTTGAGCACCCCCTCTTGCCCCAGGAGGGCTGCAGCTCCCAGGGTACTGGCTCTGGATCCATAAATAGGGTACGCCTCACTTCAGGCACAGCCAGTCTGATGTCTGACTCTGACTGTATGAGCTGTCACACTGCCGGGGGGATTCATCTCCTTTTAGCTCTGGACATTTACAGTGCAGTTGTTCCCACTGGAGCCAGACGTTGTGGGCTTTTTTCACTTTTGATGGAGGGAATAGGCATTTCTGGGAATTTAGCTCATCCTGAAGCAGATGTTTAAGAAGTCAGATGAACCCTAACAGTGCTTTCTAGGAGGACTTTATCCTTGAACAGCTTGAGGAACATTAGTTATTGAAAAGGCTGAATTTTGGACAAAGTCCAAATTCCAGATTACCGTTTAAAATTATAACATTTTAAACAAACATTTTAATGGAAGCAAACATTTGATGTACCCTTGTTAGAAAACACAAAATGATTTAATTCACAGTTTTTCAAATACCAGCCGGGTTCCCAGCTAGGAACTGCAAACACCATATAGATTATCTTCTCCTAACATCTTGTTGCCTTGCATTTCGGGAAGGCTTAGAAGAGACAAGATGGGTTCCTTTCTTCACCTCTTACCTAATCACAAAGTCATTTTGTGGTCAAGACCATTTTTAAAGGTGTCTGATTAAGGACCTCAGGGTTCAATTCGAAAAGAATTAATTTAAAATCTAGCACTCGGAAAATTCAATTTTAGCTTAGGTATTATTTTCCTATGAAGGTTTTAGGATCCTGGCTATTCCATTCCCTCCCACCTTGTATTTTTAATGACTTGCCTGTTTTCTCTACCCTGTATACAAAGGCATCAGTGTGAGATAGCACCAAATATTTTGTGAAAATATAAAAAAATATAAATTCCCACATATGCACATAAAAGGAGGCTTTCATGATGTGTTTTTTTAATGACCTGGAGCAAAAGAGAGGCACGCTGCTTTTAAAACAGATGTTAAATCAGAGGCATGAGTTAAACCCTCAGACCTTCAAGTCGCACAGACACCATAAGTGGTGTAACACTTTACTTTAGCTGGGGATTTACACACATAATGTAGTTTTATGGCATTTTCCTGCAAATTACAGCAAATTTTCATCATCAAGACATATCAGTTTGACTTTTGTTATTATTTGTTAGAACCTTTTTAAGGGACAGCTGGAGCTAAACTGCTCTGGTCCTGCTAAGGGATATGTATCAATCTGGGCATTCATTTATTGATTATCTACTGCCAAATAATCCTCTCTGTTTGCTTGTCTTCATCTACTTTATATTCTGGAAGCAGCCTGGAAATTTAAGACACTGCCCATTACATTAGTGGAAAGTATTGATATGCTAATTGTTCAGGAGGTGATCGGAAGACCTGGGGACAATATAATCATCTTGCTGTTCTATATGCTATCTATGATTACTTATTTTGAAATCATTAGCTGAAAATATTGACATGTTAGGTAGTGAATAAAACTCACATCAAAGAAATAAGATTACTTTTTGAATTAAAAAAAACAACCCTGCAAATGCAATGGATTTCTAGTGAGTCCCTCCAGAAAACACAAGTACTCAGGTGGTCAGGTATAATAAAACTGTGACCTGAGTGGGTGAGGGGTGAGGGGTGAGGAGCTTGCAAACAAGAACTTTGTCTGGCTTTGTAGCTAGAGAACTGTAACTATAGAATGCCTGATTTATATGTACATTTACAAATATGTAAGGAAACGATGCAATTTTTTTGGAAGTGCTTTTATTTTGCAATTGAATCTGCTAGTGTAGCCCCCTGCTGCTCCACAGAGTAGGATTAAAAGGTAAAACAGGCATCAGAGCTTTCCACCAGCATTTCTGATTTCAAACTTTGTCCTTTGTATCAGAGTAGCTGGAATTGGGAATTTGCTTGGCTTGAGCAAGGGATGTGGGGATGTGGAATTGTCTAGACAGACTGGGGCAACAACATATATTGTACCCGGGGGGAGGAGGTGGCTGGGAGTGGGATAACTGCTCTGAAAATGCTCCAACTGAAATTTAACATAGCTCAGAGGAAAATGATGAGAAGGAAAAAGAGCTGCATGCCACCTGAGCAATACAACTCAGGGATAGATCCCGCATCTTTTGTGTTACCAAGGAAAACATAGACATCACCCAGTAATATTCACAAGTTGCCATTGCCCCAGGACATGCTGCTGCTGTCGTGGCATTACAGCCTCCCACCATGACTTTGGCAGTAGGGCAGAGCTCAAAACCAAGTGCACCCTGTTGCACTAACAGTGAAGCAATCATGCATCACCACTGACGCAATTTGTGCTAAGGAAGGGCAGGACAGGACTGAAATTGTGAAGCCCAAGGTTATGCCTGTGGCACAAAATAGAGGTTGAGGAGGATTTTTGCCCCGCACTTCTTCCCAGTCCCAAAATCACAAGCGAAGGGTAGATAGGAGGTAGATGGAGGAATTCAAGCAGTGATGAGCCAGAAAGAGTGGTCAAGGGTCTAAACACACCCTCAGAGTGTGGGGTAGTCTGCTGGAGCACAGCATGGCAGCCCCTTCACTGTGGGTCAGTAAGAGGGATCTAGGTAAGGCACATAAAGATTTACTGTGCAACGGAGAACAGTCCCATACTGCCCAGGGTATGGGCAAATTGACACCGCAAGCCTTTTCCATCTCTGGTCCCAAACAGAGAACGCTGTTACAGCTGCAACTCAGGCCAAATGGGAGCTGTGCAGAAGGTGTCTCTCTGCAGATTGTACAAAGAATAAAATGAAACTGAATGGGCCAGAGCTTCAGGGCCTTCCCTTCCCATAGCACTAGGACAGAAAAGCCAGCAGCTGTTGTAGAGCAAGGAGTTTCTGCACATTTTCTAATGTGCTGAGCCCAGAGCCTGGTAGGAGAGGAGGATTTAACACTTAAGCTAGTTTAGTTTGTACAAGCAGAACATCCCAGATTGGGTCTGTCATAATATATTCTTTCTGGGTACTCATTGAAACCCTTTTTGCATGCAGAATATAGAGTAGCTTGAATCTGCAGAGACCAGTCCTAGTATTAACCATTCGCATGCCTCAGGCAGCTGTGAGGAGTGAGCTCCTGGGAGCATAGAGGCAGGCCACAGCAGCTGAGCAGGTGCCTAAATCCAAGCCTGGTGCTTCTGGAGCTCAAGGAAAGGTGTGTTAGTTTGTCCAGGTGCCTCCTGTCACTGCAGGGTCTGGAGCCCATGGTATGCAGGGGATGGGGGAGGCTTGTCTCACTCAGTCTTTGAGCTCCATCATAGTTCAATTTGCTTTTTGAGAAGGCTGCCAATGTAATTCCACATGTCTGAGAACGGTGCCTTACTTTTGATTTGATCCTTATGTTTTCAACTGGCATAGCGATGAGGACTACATAAATGCATACACATACCTTTACCTGTTAAGATGTTAGAAGCATACGAGTGATGTGAGGGAATCTGAACGCCTATTATGACTCCTCCTTTGAAAACTGATATCTTACTCTGTTTTCTAAAGAGAATAATGTTACAACAGTCAGGAGAGATTCAAGCTTGATGCAGAGCTAAAGGTCAAAATGTTGCAAAGCCATAATGGAGATGAATTCTAATGGATAGATGGATATAGGCTGATATGCTAATATACCTGTTTAACTTGATAGATGTTAATGATGACGAGAAATTTGTAAATGTATTTGGATCTATATTTATCATTTTGCTGCAATATATTAAAAATGGGATTATTATTATTTTGAATCCATGAAAAAGATGTTGCTAAGTACAGCTCTCAACTCCCTGGCTTGCTAAGTGGCAGTTCACTCATATACAAAATACTGCAATAAATTATTACAGATTTTTATCCTTAATTAACACAGTCCTGACTTTTCATCATCATCAATCCTGTCACCTGGGCATGACACATACAAATGACTGGAATTAATTTTTTTCGGAGTACTATTTCCAGACGGAAGCCAGCAAATTTAGATTGCATCTAGAGACATTATTGCATGTTGCTCTTTTGCCTCAAACCAGTGTGAACTCTCAAAAAAACAACTTCCGGCTTCTAAGAATGATTGTGAAGTTAAATATGAGTTGTATACTGAGCTGGTTAGAAATGAAAAATGAAAAATCTGAGCTTCAGCTAACAACATGCTGAGCCCTGGTACCTCCTAGAAAGGTCAGGTTCTCTTGGAGATGCAGATCCTCTGCAATATACTTATGAATAATCCTTTGTCCCCCAGAGTAAGAACCGGCAGGTCTGCCAATATGAATTGAACACTACGTCACCTACAATCCCCTAAAAAGAGCACTCTTTAGGTTAATAATTGGCAGAGATTAGTTTCAATAAATTTCTGGATGATTTTTTTCATAGGAAACCCTTTATGTTATTGGTTATCTTTCATCTGGGCATCTCAAAAGAATATGTAACCAAAAAGGGGTTAAATCCCACAATCCTGCTAGCAGGTTTGCATTATGAAGATTAAATGCCTACCCTTTGGCAGCACAGTAACATGGACAATATTGTTAAGATGGATATCCTCACACCTGTTCTTCTACTGTCATCAGACACACAGACTTTGACACACAGTTTGCTAAAAAGCACCTGATTTATTCACAGATTTGCCAGAAAGAAATTTCTGAGTAGAACAGACTACATGTGGATGGAGACAAAGATTGTGTATCTCTCATACCCACACAAGAGTGTACTCATGCAGGGCATCCCCAGCCTCCTTAGTATTTCCATTACATCTGTCCCTCCTTCTGCTTCCCTGAAGCCACCTGCAACCTTCTCGTGGAAGAGTGCAACTACATGGGCCATGTGGACACTGTCATCACATGCAGTTTTATTAAATGCTGTTTGATGTCAGGAGATTGGGATGTTTATAAATCAGAGGACTGACGATTTCACTTCAAGATAGGGCAGAAGGTGAAGCTGCGTTTGGAAATTAAAATCCAGCAGCAAAATTCTACATCTTTTAGAGCAGTAAAGGAAGCACCAGAAACTTTGGCTAGTAGCAATTGTGCTAATATAAACGGCCCTTCTCTGAGAAGCCTGGCTCTGAAGAAAATTTCCCTTTCTAGCCCTTAGCCATTGTGCACAAAGCTACAATAAGTGGCTTTCTCATACCAGATTCTGCCAATACCACAGGCCAAGCACAGTTCTTCACTACTTCAGCATAATTTACTATGAAGCCAACAGAAACAATTCAATAATCTTTTTTCAGGGTATATTCCTTGTTTGTTGGCTGGTACCCTGCATTACAGGTAGGCATTTAGAATCTAGCCACATTCTGAGCAATGTGAAATTATTTATTTATCCTTGCAATATCTTTGTGGTATAGATGGCCTGTAGTTTCATCAAGAGTCAAAGCATGGGTTGACAAGAGTGACTTGCTCAAGGCCCCACAAAGTCTGCAACAGAGCTGGGATCACATATTGCATCCAGGTACAAAATTAGAAATCCACGCTGGAGATATGAAGGCAGTTCATATGAGGGTAAAGTGAACCAGGGTGTGTATTGTTGACCTGAGGTCTGTGGTGCACTCAGTTACAAATAGTCAGACCTTGTGTTTGCTGGCTAATCTAGTTTGAAGTTTGCTTCCCGGACAGCATTTAATTAGAATGTAGGATAGGCTGTGCTGACCAAACATAGGGCTCCGCTACACTGGTCCAGCCCCTTTTATCCTCTTTTCCCTTTATTTTCCCATGTTTTTTTCTCCTCAATCCACCTCAAACCTTTCCTCTCCCCTGCTTTGGTCTTTGCCCTAAACATTGTATAGTAAGTCTTGCACATTCCCAAAATGCTGTTCCCATTGCCTGCATTAATGTGGCCTATTATATAGGCAACAACCACCTTTAGTTTGTGAGGCATTGGGGAGTTTCTTGGTTGACTTATCTTGGCAGGCTTCACACCAGGTAACAAGGTCTAATCAGTCTTCTCCGATGTGCTTGGGAGCAGTCAATGTGTGGTGTGCTCCATTTTCCCTGATGAGGTTACCGAGATTTCTCTGTCTTTGTTCTCCTTGCATCTTTGTGTTTACAGGCATTACACTTTTAATCACGTAACCCAACACCCACAAGGTGACGAGAAATCGCCCTGGACCCTTTATCCTGTGCTGACTAAGCGACTGAGGCGAATAAAATGCTTTTACAGCCTGAGAGCTTCCCACTTGATCGCTTAGCAAACTAGAAGATCTTGCTTTTTGATAACTGCCAAGGAGGAACACATCCACCTTGTTTTGCCTTTTAACCCCTGTTGCTGCATGCAGTCAGAGTGAGTTGGCTGGAGCTCACTGAGTGGTAAGATGGGTCACACTGGGTCATAACACTGGGAGCCCGGGCAGGATGGGTAGTGGCTGGGGATTGTGTCCTTGCAGGTAGAAGAAATTCCTACAGCCACATCCTTCAGAGGTCAGAAACCACTCCTCCATCCCAAACGCCCTTCTGAAAACTAGCTCCCAAACTGACTTCCATGTGGGAATTAGCTATCAGGGGATAAAATACCATTAAAGAACTAACAGAAGGTAAATCCAGATATTCAAATAAAAGTTTAATTTTAAATAAAAAATTAAATTCATCCTTCCAAGTGATGTGAAATCCTTGTCAATAAATCTCCTCAAGCGCCTCTGACTATATTAAACATGAATTGTAAGAATTCTGCTTGAACCAGTATTTTTGTCCAGCTTAGCTGAGCACAATTTTAGAAATCTTTTGGCAGCATTTTACTGTTATAAACTGGATTTAATTCTTAGCTAAAATACCTTCTGCACTAAGCCTTCCTCTTCAGCTATTAAATACATGCTGCAAGCTTTTTAGAGACTTAAACTTTATTCTATACACACGATCTACTTATGTACTTGACACACACATGGGAGAATACTTTACAACCAAAAGGTACCGCTCAATGAACAGGCAGAAATTTTCCCATAAAAGCAGAATGGCTCACATGCTAACGTGCATTTCTTCACTCCTGGTTATTATATACTGAAAAATAATGTTCCTTCAAACAAGGCCCACTCCTCCTCCCATTGAAGTCAAGTGGGATCAGGACTGGGCCCCTAGAACTGAAAATGCAATTTAAGTTTTCTAAATGCTGGGTTTCAGAGCTTTACCAAGGATATTAAATTCCACAGGCTAGCTCTGATTGACTGGCTATAATGAAAATGTCTCTTGTCTTCCAGTTAGGGAACGAAGATGAGAGGAGCATGCATCAGGGGATGGAAAGGGAGGCTTTTTGAGAACATACCCCTTCCTTATTGCAGAAGGGGCAGAGCAAGCATTTATGTGCCTTGTGAAGCTACAGCCTGTCCACAGGGGTGCAGCTCTGACCTCTGACTCTTCCAGGCACTATTAAAGGGCTCCCACACGCTACTACACAGCAAGCGCAGGGTTTGTCGTGTGACAACACATATATATGCCACCACAACCTTCCACGGTTCTGAAAACTGGCTGTAGGTGTCTGATGGGCAACAGATCTGAGAATGATGAGGCGGCTCTCAGTGGTTCAGCGTGCTGCTGTGATGTGCTGTGGGCAACTGGCTGCTGGTCGTCAGCAAGAGCCTCTCAGTGCCGTCAGCCAGGGTGGAACCGAGTTGTGCGACCCGCAGCGCGGATCGTCAGACGACAGCCATGGAGCAAGAGGCCGGGTCACTGGTACGGCCTGCAGGGCCGGCACGCTCGGCGACAACTCGAGCCGCGCTGCCCGCTTTCCCGGGATGACTCTGCGGGGCAGGCCCAATCGGGGCCCCATTCACCGGGGCTCCCGGACGGGTTGTCCCGGCTGAGAGGGCGGGCAACGAGGCCCGCGGGCCTGCAGCCCCCCGCGAGCTTCCCCGGCCGGTTCCCGGGCTCGGGGCGTGGCCTCGCGCCGGTCCCTCGGCGGCGCCGCGGGCGCAGG
>VWZL01001426.1:157841-431424 GCA_013396915.1 Stercorarius parasiticus | reverse complement strand
CTGGCGGGCAGGGCGCGGGGCACCGCCTGCCCCACGGCTCGCTGGGTGGGCCGGGCCGGGCGGGGATGCCTAGGGCGGGGGCGTGCGCGCGTCTCCGCCCCCTCAGGGCGTGCTCGAGGTGGTCCTGGCGTCCCGCCGGGGGTGTGTGCGGCCGGCGTGAGGCGAGGCGCCCGGAGGGCGGGATGGTTCTGGGGGGGGCACCCCTGGGACGAGCCGGGCGTCGAAGTCGCCGCCGAGACGAAGGGGCTGCGGCCCCGCTGGTGCAGCTCAGACTGGGCCGACCCGCGTCCCTTCTGCTTTCTGAGGCCTTCCCTGGGCGGAGGCGGCCGCCGCGGGTGCAGCAGACCCTCCGCCGGTGGGCGGGCGGGCTGGGCTGGTGGGACCGCTGCGGCCTCTGGCCGGCGCACCGTCGGGGTCCGCGCACCCGAGCGAAATGCTCGGGTCCTGCCTGGCTTCACTTGGAGTGTTGAAGAGGAATTTCCTACTTCTTATTCGTATTCATCTTTGTAGAAGCTCTTTTTCCCCCCACGGTCGGCATATGTCTGTCAAAGTCGCCGAGTTGATGATATTTTGTGCAGCTTTGCTGCAGGTGTGAATTATTTCTGCAACATGATCTTAGCGGGCGCTTTTCCAGACAGTTTAAGTAGCCTGGCTGCATACTGCAGTGTCTGTTTCCGAATCGCGCCTGGGCGATGATGTGATGACACACAGTGGGTAAAACTCAGATTATCAAGTTCAGTTTCTTTTTTTCCTCTTTCTTGAAGAGTATTTGTTGTCATGAAGAATTGATAAGTTTCACAGCTTCCATGATAAAACTTTGTTTCGAGTTTGGTGTAGATGGAGGAAGGATGTAGGAAGGAGGAGAAGTGTAGTAGGACTCAGACTGTTTTGAAATTGCATAACCGCAAACTTCAGCTGCGACATTCATCAGTCTTTTGTAGGTTTGGGTGTCTTTGCAAAAGTATTTCAGTAGTTCCTTTTTTGGAAAGCTTCAGGCAAAGCTCAGGTTTGTTTACCTAGATTGTGTTGCCTTCTTATTAATTTCCATTTTACTACAGTAATGTTGCCAAAATTTCACCTAATTATTCATAGCAAGGTATATGTTTCCATTTGTTGAATACATTTGCTTGTAATAGCACCCTTAGATTTAACATGGAGGGTTCCATGCTACAAGATACTGATCTTTACATATGAAGATTTCCCAGCCAGCCACACCCCATGTTTCTGCTCCACCTGGGCCTGGGGGCAGTGACCAAGAAGACCTGTTTCTTGTATGGAAGTTAGCACTTTGGCTTTTTGACTGCAAACTGCCAGTTTTGCACGACAGTTACCCTGCCGTTATTTAACCAGAGGCTCTGGCTTACTTTGGGGCAGATTCAAAGAGCTTTCTGAAACCTTTTTTTTTTTTAATGTTTTCTGTTTTGAAGAATAAAGTATGGGGTCTTTGGCAATTTTTTAAATGTTGCTTCCTCTGTATATTTGGCACCCCTGCAAGCTTCCAACAGGGAGAATTAGTTTGTCTCCGCCCGGCCTTCACTCTGTTGTGAACTTTAGTTCTGATAATTCCTGAAAATATTTCTTTTCCTACTGAGTCTTTTTTTGGGTACAGATGGGAAACCTTGCAACCCTGGGGATCAATTCAGTTAACAGAAAATAAACACTATATAATGTCTCTGTCTAAACAATTGTTCTGTTAGTATGCAGAAGAAACTGTTGACTGGGATTGTGCCAGTGAAAATTTGCAAGGCAAAGTTTGATCTGTTATTTGTATCTTTATTCTTAATATTATAGTTGGGTCAAATAGTGCTTTAGATCCTGAAAGACTTTATCTGCATGGGAAAGGTTTTATCTTGTTATGATATATAATATGAACTTACACCAGGCTGGTTTAATTTCAGTTTGTAATTGCAACTGACAACTAGTCAAAAAGAGACTATCTGAAGCTTTAACCTCTCTTCCCCGCACAGGAGCTCCCCAATTCCTTTGCTTTCCTTTTCAGCTCCCTGCCTCATTGCAAGTCTCATCAAGCTCTCAGGTGCATGCAAACACATGCACACCCAGCCTCTTTCATCTCTCTGTGCTTTTGCCAGTATAAGCAGGTTGTGCTTACCTCTGATCCCCTCCTGCTGCCCTGCATGTGCCATAGTGTGACCCAGTTCCCAGTGCTTTACTTTGGCTCAGTGTCAGCCCAGGAGTTCCTGGATGTAGGTTAGGTCCTGCAAGGATTCCAGTTACCAGCTTAGATTAACAACGTTACCGGGTTAAGTTAATGTAGAAGAACATTTGTTAGTTAGAAAACAGACATCTCTGTTTATCTTCTTCCACAGTTTGTATTACTTAAGTAATACAAGCTGAGCTACGCACAGTTACAGCGAGTTTAGGAAAGGATTGCTTCAGACAATTGCACGTACATTATAGCTGAATAAACCAATAAAATGTAAACAGTCCCTAAAAGAAAAACGAGCTTTCTGTAATCCTGACTACCACCGTGCTATATTTTCAAGACACAATTTTTTTTTTTATTCAAAGAAACCTAAATGTACTGAATACATTTTGAACCTAGATTTAGGTAATTTTTTTAATTTAACCTGTGTATTGTCCATTAAGGAGAGAAATGACGGCAAGAGTCACAAATATTTAGCTAAATGAACTGCTTTTAAAAAATATGATTACAAAGTGAGTGGAAAAAGAAGATTACTTTTTTTTGTCAACTACAAACCTTCCTGTTTTAGCTATGAAGTAGGTCTTAAAAATGTCAATCTTCAACTGGCTGGAGAGTCAGAATGCAGTGCACAGCTGGAATTCCTGAGTGTGATTCCCAAAATGTCACAGTTCAGTGTAAGGACCTTTCTAATGCGTAAGCCAAATATATAATGCAGATATTATACCTCTTAAAAGGTACTTGGCTTGCTCTGTGTTAAGGGGAGGCTTTTGTGTCTTGTTCCCGCCAGTCTTTTGGTCTAACACTGTTGGAATCGGGGCCCTGTTCTACAGACGCATGTAGGGCCATACATGTGCTTTCATCTCAATTTGCAACTACATCTCAAAAGCCCAGGAAAAAAAAGAAAAGAACATCCCCAAAATCAAGCAGGGGTAGGAGCTGCTTAAAGAGTGATATTTACCACAGTAACCTGCATTGTGTAATGTCCACTAGCCTGGAGAAGACAAGGCTCCGGGGAGACCTTATAGCAGCCTTCCAGTACCTGAAGGGGGCCTATAAGAAAGCTGGGGAGGGGCTGTTTGCAAAGGCATGTAGCAATAGGACGAGGGGCAATGGTTTTAAACTAGAGCAGGGTAGGTCTAGATTAGACATTAGGAAGAAGTTCTTCGCAATGAGGGTGGTGAGACACTGGAACAGGTTGCCCAGAGAGGTGGTGGAGGCCCCATCCCTGGAGACATTCAAGGCCAGGCTTGATGAGGCTCTGAGCAATCTGATCTAGTTGAAGATGTCCCTGCTTGCTGCAGGGGGGTCGCACTAGGTGACCTTTAAAGGTCCCTTCCAACCCAACACATTTCTATGATTCTAGCTTAAAACTTCCACATGCTACTAAGGAAATACCTAGTATTTACTTACATGGATGTTCATTTGTACTGACGTTCAGAGGTATTGCTTTTGGTAGAATTTCTTTACTGAAAACCTCTATGTACTGCATGGGAAGAGCACTGCTGAATACTGTTCTGCTCTATTGCTGTATAAGTAGAAAGAGCAAGAAAACGACTCTCTACTTGAAGACTTGCATCTGTTACATCTATTTCATGTTTTTGATGCAATCCTCTTAAAAACTCTTAAACTAGGTCTTGTGCTCCAGCTTACCGCTCTCAGTACACAAGCCAGATGCGGGTTTGTGTAGCACGTCAGTGTGTTCGAGATGGACAAGGATTCTTTGAGCTTTGGCAAGTCAAGAAACTGGACAAAGTAATAGGAAAGAGAGGTGATACAAAACAAGCATTGGGTATTTACTGAAGATATTAAGTCTGCCAGTGGTTGTGATGAGAGCATCTGGGAAGTACTAACCTTAGTGCAAAGCTCCACATCGGTGCTGGGGAGAATGTTTTGGATTTCTTGCAGAAGCCAGTGCCCACAGACACATTCTCTCAGATCAGTTTCTGGTTATCAGGCATTTGATAGTTGAGGATGTTGTCAGATTTTACTCTTGCAAGTACGTTTTTGATGCTGGGACTGAAGTAAGCAGGTGATGACTTTGGTTTCATGTAAACTTCAGGGATTTTGAATAGTGTCAGGGAAAGGGACATGTCCTTGGCTGGACTTCCATAGGTTCCTGTTGCCCCTTGGGTGTGGGGAGCTGCAGGGCCCAGAAGCTTCCAGCCGTCACATCCCGCTTGATATAACTGCTACAATGGTAGCCGGCACTTGCCAAGGGCTGTGAGGGTGAAAGCATGATTGCAATGTTGCAGTCACATGTTGTGATAGGAAGTGGAGATTGTTGACTATAAAATAGGTAATAAAAATGCACCTTTTGTACAAATGTGAAATAAAATGTTATAAGCTTACAGTCAGTCTGCAGTGCCTGATACACTGGGAGACTGGAGAGCTCCATGCTTCTTTGGATGAAAAAATTTCCTGGTGATACTATAAAGTTTATTGTGACAACAGTAACCTGCATCTTGTTTCCATTTGTATGCTGATTATCTACCAGGTGAGAAACGAAATTGCTCCCTTAGCTGTAAATCTGGTAGACTGTAACAGGGAGATGACAATTTGTTAGGCAGCATGATGAAGTGAGATGAGGTTTAAGCATCTTTGTTTGAGGGCAGTAATGTAGGAATGCCTAATACAAAATTAATTTATCACCTGTGGACAGACTTTGTTTTGTCTTTTGTTTTGTTTTTTCTTTTTCTCCAAACTGGTAAATCTTACCAGAATAGTTTCTGTGATATGTCCTGTCCTGTGGTTGCTCTGTCTGTAAGCAGAAAGGCAGTAATGGAGTAGGTCTGAAAAATCCGTAGCCTGAGATCTGCTGTTATGATAGCAGTGCTCTCTATTTCAGTATCTTGCCTGTTGTGGAAGCTAGCGATGAGTTTTATGAATTGGTCGTAATGCTTGTAGGCTGTCGTTGTTCACTTGTCCTACCTACTGCAGACTGAAGCTGTGGATGTCCTGCTTTCGGTAGAAGGCACTCTGTGATAAGTATTTAAACTGGCATTTTCAGAGTTTGAACTTGAAAACAGTTTCGTTATCAGCAGGTAGGTTTTGAAGATGAGATGGGCAAAAGATCTTATGTCTCAAGATTGTTCTTCGTTATGGCCATTTTTGTCTTTTCAAACTCTTCTGCTCTGGCAAGATACCATAACAGGATATACTAAGATGCAGAATGGAATATTTCAAGTGAAACCAGTTTTAATGAAGTGAAACATTGAATGACAAACTGTCCTTTGCCTGAAATGTAAGTAGATCATGGCTGGATGTAATAGTATAGTCAGCCATTAGTATAATCAGTTTATCCTAAATTTACTGATTGCTGAAGAATTTTTGAGGGGGAGCTCATATGTGTTTAAAAAAAACCCAAAACAACACCAAAGATGAAAATTTAAACAAATAGTGTAAGAAAAGCAAACCAAAAAACTTGGCAAACACCCCTGCAGAAAGCATTTAATTAAATTAGTATCTCTGATAATAAAACTTCTAACTTATGTGATCAATGGAGGTTTGCATTTGCTGTGGGCTCTGTATCCAGATTCTTGCTTATTCGACATGTAGAAACTTGTTCATGTGTTTGATTTTTTTTTTTCATAGAGCCTCTTGTGCTAGTAAAATTCTCAGATTAAAAGGTAGTTTAGACCAACCTGATGTTGCATGCAGCTTTGGCTATTAGGACAGAAAAGCGCTTTTAAGGGAGAAGATGGTGTAATGCTAATTGGTTTTGGTGTGTGTTTGTGTTTTAATTTGCACATGGGAAATGTTGAGGCAGTGAGGAGATTTCTAAATGGAGCCATTGGTCTCTCCGCTTGTTCTTGTTTTTGGCTGCTTGCACAGATATCCCCATCTTGATTGCAGAGGAGCTTTTGGAATCAGATACCTAATTCAGCTGCAGCTTGTAGAAATATGTCCTCTTTGAAAGGTTGAGAGAAATAATAGGTAGTTCCTTTTACTGTGAGAGATGTGTTGAAGGACTGGGGAATCGTGTGGGTGGATAATCAAAAGGGCCCAGATGAACAAAATCAAAATGGAAACAATTTGTGGGAGGGTAGCTGGTGAGAACTTTCTTCTCTGTGATCCTTAAGCCTTCTTCCTGCCATGGCCTGGACAACTGTGAACTTGGGCACAATTAAAAGATATCAAGCAAAGTTGCTTTTTGTGTATGATTAAATGGTTGTGTGAGTTGCTATGCCACAGTGTGCGACATATCACAGTAATCAAGGGGCTGAGCTAATGAGTGGAAGGTGATGTGGCTGTGAAATTCAGCTAAAATGATCTCTGTACCGTAAGAATGAGCTTTTAACCCAGTGTGTGCGATCATTTAGGATTAGGGGCTGAGGAACTCATAGCAGTTCCGGGGAGGTCCTGATACTGTGTCCTCTTAGCCAGGAGGTTTCAGATTTAAAATGGATTTAATATCTCTCAGGCAGCCTGTGAGGCTTAATTTATTAAAGGTTGGGAAGTGGTTGAGTAAGTTGAATGTGGTTGAAGTGTGCTGTTCTGTTATGAAATAGTTTATTTCAATAGGATCAAAATTACATTTTTTTTCAGGTTTCAGTGCTATATTTTGTATTGGTGTTTTTTTTCTTTTAAATTAAAGGAAAATCCCCAAGTGTAACACCTCGCTGTGAGTCTCTGGTGTCAGGATCTGCTTACACAATTATTCCAGACGGCTCCTGGGGAACGTGATAGGGGAGATTCCTGATCTGGGGTTCTTTTATTGAAGATTTTAGTAATGGAAACCAATGACATCAGATGAGGTAGCCTATGTTGGTCTATTTTGAAACAGCTGGGTCTGTTGGATGAAAAGTTCAATTTTAAGTAACGTTTTCCAGTGGAGTTTTATCTCTGATTTTGATAAAATGCAGTAATGTTACTGCAGCAAGTAGGTTGTTGTCCCGTTAAGCACTAGGATGTGAATTCTGGCTACTAAGTATGGCTTTGTGTTTAGATTCCTTAATTCCTTGGAGTCCTTTCTCTTTCTTTATATATTTTACATGAATTTATCACTTCAATTGTTAACAAGTCAGATGATGGTTATAGCTCCAGACAGAATGCAGTTGCCAGCCCTATCTGTGTCAACTGAAGACTTGTACTCTGCTGGGCAAAGCTGTTCAGGGTCTTAGTGCTGCAGTATCTACTCCAGGTGGCATTACTGATCAGCAGTATGACTTTGGTCAAGATCTGTTTCTTTCCTCCCAGTACTCACTTCCCTTTTACCTGTTTAATCAGGGTTTTTTTGGACGCCAGCTCTCTTTCTTTGCATCTTTCTTTTATGCTATTAGTGCTACCCTAATTTTAGTCAAGCTATATATGCTACAAATAACAGGCATATCTTTCTACAGTTCAAAATAGGTCTTTGCCTTAAAGAAATGTTCTGTCTTGGTGGTAGGTGTTGGATGCAAGATAAGTAGATTTTTCTTGATATGATGAGTTTTTCTCAAGTATTCGTATTTTTCTTTTCCCTTTGTTGTTGTTGTTATACTGAAGTCATTAAGATTCTTCGAACAGAGGAGTTTTAGGTTTAGAAGAGTGTGAAACATAATATGGACACACAAATGGATGTAATTATGAAAATCCATGTATTGGCAAGTTGCGCTTTTTTCCCCTCCTTGTGGAAGGCAAGGCGACAGCTGGCAACTTGTGGTACTGTAACATGTCCAGGGTTCTCTTCACAGGTAACCTGTTGTGCAGTACTGTATTGAACCTGCTAGCTAATAGCTGCTTCACAGGGAATGTGGTCATTGCCCACACATGGCTACAGAAGGTAATGGATGCCTGGGGGAAACGTAGTGAAAAAGGATGAGGAAAAGGCTGAAGTACTTAACGCCTTCTTTGCCTCAGTCTTTAATAGTAAGACCAGTTGTTCTCTAAGTATCCAGCATCCTGAGCTGGGCGACAGGGACAGGGAACAGAATGAAGCCCCCATAATCCAAGAGGAAATGGTTAGCGACCTGCTGCCACCACTTAGATACACACAAGTCTGTGTGGCCGGATGACATCCATCCAAGGGTACTGAGGGAGCTGGCAGAAGTGATCACCAAGCTGCTTTCAATTATTTATGAGCAGTCCTGGCTAACCACAGAGGTCCCAGTTGTCCAGAAGTTAGCAAATGCGACACCCGTCTACAGGAAGGGTTGGAAGGAGGATCTGGGGAACTAGAGGCCTGTCAGTCTGACCTCGATGCCTGGGAAAGTTATGGAGCAGATCATCTTGGGTGACATTGTGTGGCACTGTCCTGTTCTGGCAGGGATGGGGTTAATTTTCACAAGAAGCTGGGACAGGACACAGCTGGGATGGCTGACCCAAAGTATCCAAAGGGGTATTCATACCTTGTGATGTCCTGCTCAGTATATAGCTGCAGGAACTGGTTGGGCAGGGGCAGGAATCGCCACTCTGGAGCAGGCTGAGCTTTCCGGGTTCTGATCGATGAGTGGTTGTTCGTTAATCATGTTTTGTATATTCCTTTATCAGTATTATTATTGTTTTCTACTTTCCTTTCAGGTAGTTGTGGAGAGCGATAAGGTCTCCCCTCAGCCTCCTTTTCTCCAGACTGAACAACCCCAACTCCCTCAGCCGCTTCTCCTAAGACTTGTTCTCCAGACCCCTCACCATCTTTGTTGCCCTTCTCTGGACCTGCTCCAGCACCTCAGTGTATTTTTTTTTTTTGTGGTACTGGACACACAATGCAAGGTGTGCATGTGTAAGTGTCTAAATAATTTGTAAATGAGGGCACTGTTAGAAAGACTGATACATAATATGCTACAGCAGTTCCTCATGTTGTTAAATATGCAGAGTAGCTCTACTTTGCATCACCTGCCAAAGTACATCAGTTCTTCATGAACAGATAAATTGATAGAGTCAGCACTTACAACCTCCAAATGAAACACGTTGCAGTCAATGAACTTCAAAGGCAAAATAACTCTTCGAACTTGCTAACCAGTCTCCTTTCAATGGCACAAGTTGCTTTTGCAGCTAGGGCCAAAACTATGTCATCTTAAGAGCTGGGTGGAACTGCACACTACTAAAACGAACTGGAACCTGAAGTGCATGTATTTTGACTTGAGGAGAATGGCTATCTACCGGAAGAATTTGGGGCTCTGATGCTGATCTTGTATGTGTGGTCTTGGGGATGGGGGACTAAATCTTCCATGATCTGAACAACAGTAAGAAACATGTCTTACCAAGGGCTTGGCGTACTGTAAACCAGACTACAGCTTTGCTTTTTTGGGTAAGTGGGAAGACATAATACAGATGCTGAGATCAAAATCTGCTCAGGCTGGCAGAATGCAAACTGCGCTCCTGAAATCCTGGAGTCTGGAAGAACTGTACTTACCACTCAATCAGTTTTAAGATTAAGTCATTAAACTAATTAGGCATAATTCAAAATTGGCTAACAAGCAACAACAGTGTGTGTGTGGTGATTGCTGTCTAGTCAAACTCAAAAAAGGCTTTTCTTTTTCCTTTTTTTTTTTTTCTTTTAAGACAGGCTTTTAAAAGGTGCAAAGAAGGTGGAGAGGGACAAAAAAACCTGCTGGTTGCTGATGTTAGTCACATCTCTTAATAAAGTGCTGGCTGAATTTCAAATACCTGATCGTGAGGGAAATAAAAGCCTGTATGGAGTTACAGGTAGAATGGAAAAAAACCCCACATGCCACCATTGTGAACTTTTAAATGAACAGATCATTCACTTTACCATGTAACTGAGGTTCTGAATGTTAAACTTGCCCTTTATTAAATCAAGTCCTGTTGGAATTCTGATTTACATCCTCTAAGAAATTTTTGTTTGCTAGCCCTTTCTTAAAAGGTGAGATCTGCCTCTGCTTGTTAGGCATTTTCAATCTTGTGAATGTACTGGCTTTGAATATCAGCAAGTATGAAGGTAAGAGAAAATCAAAGCTCTGTAATATTTCAGCCTATGAGCTCTAAAACAAACCACAAGCATTCGTCCTTTCACAGTCAGATGGAGGGCTTCCCTTTAGATCTGCAAGCAGTATGTGAGTTTCAGGAACCAATTCTTTTTTTGCTTCTCTGAAAAAGGAGCCACCGTGCGCAATGAACAAATCAGGATTAGAACATTAACAGCATACCTGGAAGATAAAAGGAATGTTGATAGTAGAGTTGCTAAGAGTATTTATAAGCAATACGAATTGGCAGTACCACTTGTGCCCTGAAAATCTTCCATGAGGAGTGCTAGCTTTTAATTGCAAGTTTGAGGTAGAGTGATGTTGTCAGCTTTTTTTTTTATTTTCCTATAAGGTTTGGTGACAGCATCACACTTTTTTGAAACGTTTTCATTGCAGCCTTTCTCTTTCAGAATAGTTTCAGTGACCGTATTTCATATGAATTATATGCCCATTAAGGGTAAGAGCACAATAGCCACTTTTCTTCCTCCTTCCAGTTTTTATAAAATGTAGAAACAAAATGGTTTACAGCATAATTTCCTATTTGTACTGCAACTTCAAGTGATTTTCTTCTTGAAATTACTGCCCTTTTCGACAACAGAGATATTAGTAGACATTTCATGGAGAACAACTGATTCGAAGTTCTTGGATGTAGGCTTTTTTGAGGTAACACATAAAAGTGTTTGTCTCTTAGTTACATCAACAGAGTCCACGCAAATGTAGTGCATACTTGATGACATTGGTTTGCATAGCTATGCCTTTTCAGTCTCACTTTTTTAATATAGTACAGAAAGCTTTTGCCATTCTTATGCAAAACTGTGCATATTAGTTACATCAGAAATGCCCAGTGTCTCCTCCTGCAGGAGCTTTGATAATTTTCAGGCTTTCAAAGTTAAAGGCTTTCTACTTATTAATGACTTTTGCGTGAGTTAGACTTTGGTGTCTAATCAGATTGGAGATCCTTAAAATTTCTAATGGGATCCTTGAAAATCTGCCAAGGGACTAGATCTGTTTTCTGATGAATTGTTTTAATGGAGCTCTGCCTTGCTATTTGGTTAACAGTCTTCATGGTAGCCTCAGGCTGCTTACTTGCCAATATCCTTGTGTTATCTCTTGATAAATGTCCACCTTATTGGAGCTTAACAGCCAATTAGCGGAGTCAAATGAAATCTGAAAATACAAAAAGCATTTCTGATCACTGGCAGGATATTCTTGTCCTAACTGAAGTTGAATCCAGAGTCGCTGGCCTGCTGACTGCCACTGCTCCTTGTAAGTAGTCTCATGGGGAAACTGTTGAGCTTGTAAAGCACGGTTTAGCTATTTTTTCCCTGCAGTGATGGTGCTTCATGTGTTTGCTCATCAACAGTTGCAAAATTAGGCAGCCTGCTTTTGTGAACAGACTTACCCGTTTAAGAAGTGATCAATATAACTTCCTTTGGGCCTGTATCAAAGAGACCTGTATAAGGTCCGTGAGATCATGTTAAAGTTACACTTGCACTTCTGAAATACCTGGTGGTTACCTCTGTTTTGGACAGGAAGCATATCTGATATGGGATATCTGAAAGGAGCAGTAACTTTTGGGAGATAGGGCGCTCTTTCTACCTTTGCCAACCTGGCCCTTGAAGGTGGGATGAATTGGGTGTTTGCAAACATGAGCCTTCCAAGGGACTTTGCACATCCCTATAAGAAAACTAACTTGGTGTAGATTTAGTAAATATTCCAGTGGTGTTTACTTCAGTTTGGAAGGACTATATTGGCCTATTGTTTTGGAAAAAATGTGTTATTGAAATGCTGTAGTAAATGTTTTGGTTAGAGAACAGTTTGAGTGACATTTGAGTGACCACATTTTAAAGTGGTTTTTCCCTGGCTCACATTTTGCTGCTCTTTACTTTGAACACAGCCTTTCTTCTCTTCCTTTTCTCCTCCTTTCTTTTTCCCCTTGTTCCCCTGAAATGGTAGTAAGATGTGGTTACTGAAATTATTGAATTTTGTACATGGAGCACTCACTGTGCCTCTCTGAAGTGGGAATATTTTACACATGGGTAGAGTGGGGCACAGATCAAGGTGATGTGTGATCAGGTACAAATAGAACTACATTAACATCCTAGAGATAACAGTGATCGTTGGCAGTGCATAACATCAGGCAAATGGTTTGCTGTCTGCCTTAGTCTGTGCCTTATTTGAAATGGAGATACTAGTTAGCCACCTCAGTTTCTTTAGTTTCACAAATGCTCAGTTCCCAAAGTGAGAGTCATCAGTAATTCATTATCACTTAATTGCTGTAACTGATTTCTGATTGATTTGGTAAGTAGGACGCTAGGAAATTGTATGTTTCCCCTGTCAGTTCCACTTCACTGCTTTTGCCAGTGTTTTGTGGGGAGTTGTCCACATGCCTTTTCATTCTTCTTCCATGAATGCTTTGCTCTAGGGCTACAATGAAACTGGAGGAGTTTACAAACAGAACGGGGCAAACAGCATCAGATGGAGTTATGGATTTTTTTTGCAACAGCAGCGTGTCCAAGAAAGGCTGAACTGCAGAAAGGCTGGAGTTGGAGTGACACACTGTCGCTGTGTCACTTCTGTTTCTCTTACTTGTTCAGATAGAGAGGCTTCTCCTGGACTGCTGTCTTTTCTTCCTGCTGGTGCTCAGTGTTTAAAGTCTGCTACTTTTGTCTGATGCTGTTGTCTATAACCTTGGCTGAGAAGGCTGTTTCAGTTGTCCCTTTTATATCCCTATTTTGAATCGCGTGTGGGCTATTTCTAATGGTTTTTCATCATAACTGGACTACATAGTTTTGGAGTGGATGGCAGTTGTATTTATATTTTGCTTTCTTTATTTGAGGAATGTACTTCAAATTGTACCATCAGAGATGAGGATTTGATTTTCCTTGCAGGGTTTCCTGCAAAAGGGCGAGCACCTCTAGTCTCGAGGGTGGAGTATTTCTTTTCTGGCAGCAGTTTGGACACTAGAGAGGGGAGCTTTAAAATAGATGTCCTGGAAAATATGTGGTGCTTGTTTTTATTAGCATAGGATAGTCTCTGCTCTATGTAAGATATGAACTAAAATACAAATGAGGAAGTAGTGGAGTATCACAGTCTTAACCAGAAATAAGAGGTGGGGAAGGACTATTGGTTTGTCTACATAGTTTATCCCCTAGGGCTGCTGTAAGCATCTTTCATCTACTTTGTTGGATGAAGGTCCAAAGGTAACTACAACAGGACTTTAATCATAGTATCTTCTGATCGCTTTTTTGTTATCTTGTAGAATCTGAACCGTTGAACACCCGTGAAGGGTTTGGCATCGCAAAATGTGCTCCAAAACTATGCTACATCCTAAAAGACAGTACACAGTCTGTTGGAGCATGTCCTTCATCTGAGTCTGGTTTGCCAAGGAGGCATTAGAAGGGAATGTGTTGTTTTGGTTTTTTGGTGGTTTTTTTTGTATAAACATACATGGCTTCCAAATGGATTCAGTTCTATATTAAACACATATAAAGAATTACTTTATATACTTTATATAAAAATATTTTTATATATTTTTGAGGCCATGTGTCCAGATTCTTCTCCTCTTTAAATGAATTTCAGTGGATATGTTTCAGTGGATTAACTCTCTGTTTTAAAATGCTATTAATATAAAAATGAATTGACAACCCAGTTCTCAGAAATAAGTGTTTTTGTTTTGAGGTGTTCCGATGTCTTTAAATTTCATTGAAATGACAGGTCTGGAAAGAATGTCACGGTCGCTAAACTGTTTTGTGGGATTCCCTAAAGAATACTTCATTCTTATTTCAATTTCCAGTTAGCAAACTTCCTTTAAAAAGTGTTGGTTTTAAGATGAAATGTCAAATGATGAAATTTCATTAAAACTGAAAGAAGTTAATCTTTTCAGTCAGCTGCACTTTGTTCTGTTCACAATGTTACTCTTACCCCTCCTTGGAGGAAGAGGAGGAAAATAACTGGACAAAAAAGATGCTGTTACTTGAGTGAAGAGTTTTCCATTGAGGAATTGTTAAAACTGAGAGTTTTGAGTTTAATTTGTGCACCTAGGATATCTTGAGCGGTAATGTACCTGCACAGTATGTTCCTAAATCTGTTCTTTTATGTCTCACAGAAAAATTCAGTGTAAACTTTTCTAGGCAGCAAATTGAGAAGGGGAAAATTTTAATTTTAAAGTCTCAGTACAATGGCTTAAACTTTCACTTTCCACAAACTAAATGCTTGATTCTGCGCTCCTTTTCACCAATGAGATTCTAATAGCTTCAGAGGAGCAACTCCAATGTAAAAGTGGTGCAACAGAAGGAGGAATCGAGACTTGGGCTTGTCTATGGGAAAAGAGTAATTGGGTTTTATTTTCCAGTGGCCCAATGAGTTTTGTGCTCTGGTTGGGGAATACATGGGGAGAAGGAAGCCTATTCTCTCGATACATTTAAAGTTTTACTGTGGTTTTCATCTTGCCATGCAAAATTTTTTCCGCTAATTTATGGTTTTGATCACAAAGCACCTCTGTTACCATGTGCTACTTGCTGACAAGGTGCTTCTGAAATACAGAAGGTATGTTGACATACTGGAAAAGTTGTGGTGTCACCTGACTCTGTCAGTTGCTGTGAATGATACGACAATCTGCTGTGTCTGAGCCTGAGAAATGTCATCCAGGTACTCAAGCCTATTGTGTCAGTATTGTCTAGCCCTTCCTGAAACACGTTGTTTACAGGGCTATCTGAAATACACTGAGAAATTCTTAATGGGCACTCAGATAATGACAGTAGTGAAGCTGCAAAGTTACCTTGCTGGTAGCAGTCTCCGTGAGAAAGTCTTCCTGCCTTTGGGATGAACCTTCCTGACTGCTGAAGGATACTCTGTACCATTGGCAGTAGATTATTTTAGAGGAAGTAAGAAATTAATTTTCCCCAGAGAGCACATTTCTTTGGCATTGGATTTCTGATTGCATCTTCTTTACAGCCTCCAGCTAGCTGAGAGGACTTGTGTTGTCACTGCTGCTTGTTCCTTGTGTGTTGCCCCTTCTTCTCTTTGGAATCGGCATATGGTATGTTATAGATTAGCTGCTGATCATATGAGTAATCTTAGTGACCGTGTAAGTGGAAAGGAAGCAAGAACTTAAATCATCGGGTTGAGGACGTCTGAGTTTGGGATATTGTATCATGGGCATGTTCAGGTGTCCTTCTTTGAGTTCGCACATGGAATGAACTGTGTTATTTAGTGGTGATACCAAGTTTGTGCAGTCAGTACTTAGAGTATTCCTTTTGAATTTATTTATTTGCAAGTCTGTAGAAAACACAGCCATAGTGCAAAGACCTAGTGGATAATTTAAGTGCTGTTGGCTGAGCCACATCATCTGCTTTGTGTATGAAACACATGAATGTGGTGTAGGACAGTTAAAGCCTGTGTTATATGTACCAAGAACAAAATTGTTTGGTGCTAGATTCCTGGGCAAGTTTTAGCATTGCGTTGTATGTTTTCCCTTTATGCTTTCAGTTAGTTCACAGAATATGGGTATTATTTTTGTGTTAACTTCCTAAATCAGAAATAACCATATACATAACTTGCAGCGAAGCAATGAGTGCATAAATCTTTCCTTTCTGTGTTATAGACTATGTTCTGTTTGAATATGTGAAAATTAATTGTGACCTGTAGTAATCACATTCAGCCATTTTTAAGAGATTAAAAAAATAAGTTAAACGAATTGTATTTAGTAATTGAGCTTCACACCTTTTTCCTTTTTAAAAGGGACTAACCGTTGAACAAAGGAGAAGCCTTTGCAAAGGAGAAGCAAAGACAATTGAAGAGAAGTGCTTTCAATATAATGGACAACTACACAGTTCATTTCTCCTGCAACCACTCCGGTTACATGGCCATTAACAGTTAAATTATTAATGAAGGATTGCTGAAGGAAGCTGCTCCTGGCTGTTGGCTATCCACTATCTTCTGTGCTAGTCACCAGGGTCACAGGAGTCTCATTGCACGTGAACCAGTGTGAGATGCAGACACACTTTCTTCTAGACTTGAAGTGGAGAACACAGCTGAGTTGTTGATGTCTTTCACAGAACTCAGTTTTTCTAGTTCTTGAATGCAAGGAATTTACTTTTACATTACAATTAATGATGAGCATCCTCTTGAATGCTGGCAAACAAAGGCCTGTTTGGAACGAATCAGTCTGGGAGGCACTTGCATGGGTGTCTGAAAACAGAACAGCTTGGTGCATTGTGTAATATATGAGGTCACAGGTTATCCAGTGACATGACCTGTCTCATGATGGTGCTTATCCTGTGTGCTAGACATTATTGCTTATTGTCTTCTGCTAATGTGTAGTGTCTCCTGCTAACAGGACGGTATAGCTGTCCTGTTAAATTGCTGTGACAGGCTGTCACTAAGCATTAGTGTTTATAAAGAGGAAATTGCCCTTTTTTGGAAGCATCTTGAAGGATAGTGACATTTTTTGTTCATAATAAAGACAAGGTTAAAAAAAGTCACGAATTCATGGCCTGTATGATCTAAGTACAGGTTTCATCTTCTTGGCCAAACGTTTTTGCCTTAGTAAGAGTGATATTTGTGCTGATGTACTGATCTCCATATACTTCAGTAATTTGCCAGTATTGGGAAGTATAAGTGAAGGGAAAACTTAGGGAAGATAATTGTGTTAAATGAAAGCCCCCTCCTACTTCTTTTGTAGGAGGAAAGTCTTTGCTCTTGTTAAATTTTTTTTCCCATTTGCTTTGCATCTTGTCTGAAGTATGTGGTCTCTTTCTGAAGTGTTTAGCAAATTTTCCAAAGTTACAGCAAGGTCTGTATTACCTCAAAGAGCTTTGTACCTCACCTGCGAAGCATTTTTCTCTGATCCTAATGAAGTGGATTCAGAGAAGAGAGAAAACCTCACATACGGATGATTGCAGTTTACCTGGCTTTCTGACTGGGAAGGTGGGAGCTGTGACTCTGCAGCTCTTTGATGGAAGATCTGAACAGAATGTGTTATCTTTTCTTTTAAGAAAAGTAGAAACTACTCAGTAGTTGGGAATCAAAATTAAGTAAATGAGTCTATGGAGAATCGTGGGTGACTTTTTAAGGATCTTTATTGCTGTTTCCCCAGGAGAAAAATGAGTTTTGAATGTTCAGCAAGATTCCCATTCTCTTAAATATGGGCCTGTGTGTTTAAAGCAAGGGTATGTGTGGCAGCAGCTCCAGTGCTGAGAGACTGCAAATCTTAGTAAGTCTGAAATAAGTCTGCTTAGGTACTTCATTAGAAAATCTAAATCAAAATGAGTAGCAGCCAGTACGGGCTGCAAGTGGGTTGAGACATTGTTCTGTCAAGTAAGAACTAGAGTTATTGTAACAGCAGTGATGCACAGACACAATAGCTCATGAAATGCAAAGGCTGGAGGCTGCTTTGCTTGTTCGTTGATGTTGCACTCATGTGTTAAGTGGAGTAGGAGAAACCTTGACTAGTGCCTGCATGCGTTACACTCAGTGGTCTATTTTGATGGCAGTGGCTGTCAGTCTGGCACTATATATTACCTACCAAAGCAACCTTAAAAATATCTATTATGTACAGTTTTCATTGTCTTCTGAACTTCTTGTAGTGTGTGGGAATGACAGAAAGGAAGGTGCAAATGTCTATGTGATAGTGGAGAGCCACACTTAGAGCTAGCCAGTTGCTGATTTCTTGGGGCTGTAAAAGAAATTTGAACATAGTTGTCACAGAGAAAATATGTTCAGCCTGTCCTTGTATTCACAAGATGTCTCTTCCTGCTTGCCTTATCTTACGCAGATTTGATAACTGCTTTACTTGGCACTAGCGATTCTCTGCTCATCGATCTGAAAGAAATGACTGTTGAAACTCAGAAATGCACACTTTTGAGCTGTGCTGCCTTTGTCATTATCCAGTCAATACAGTCTGCTTTTTCTTACTTCTTTCTTTCCAGAGATTAGGGGGGACAACAGACAAGCTTTCATAAAGTGTGATATCCTTCTTCTAATTCTGATTAATCAAATACAGGCTCTACCAGTAAAAAAAGCACGATGAGTGAGACCCACTATTCTAAATTTACACCCTGCAATTTTCAGACATTAGTTGCCACTAAATTGGCAGGGTGACTGGAGCCAAATATACCTGCTTTGCAATTATATCTGCTGGGTTGGTATTTATGGGAATGGCCACCTAGGCCAATGAGACTCAAAATTAACCCTTAATGGCAGCATGCTGAAACTGCTGTTTCATTAGTGTATTCATCAAGGGTCTCAAGAACCTCCATTATGGCCAGTTTCAGATGCTGCTGGAAGTGATAATGCTTGCTTCCCTAGAACCTTGAAAAAAAGACTGGCAAATCTATGAACGTAGTGTATCTTAAGTTTCAGTTTGGGTTTTATGTGAAAACGAATGTTTCCTGCCTTGGAACCAAGTAGATATGCATTTTGAAGATAAAACCTTTATTATTGAATATGTAGAAGCCATGTCTTTTGTCTGGGCATCTTGAGTTCTCTGGGTTACTGAGACATTATGGACTTCTGATTTTGTTGAAAATGTTAATGAAATTCCTGAGACCTTGTCTGTTCCTTCTGGTCCCCAGCTGTGTAACTCTGTAGGTGGTTCCCCAGCTCACTGGGTTGCTCTGCAGCCCTCCCAGCATTTGCCAGTTTGGCATTCTCTGTCTGGACATGTCTTTGCCCCAGCTTCTTCAGAAAATACACTTTGTAACATGCATAAATATGATGAATGCCAGGAGGAATGTGGAGCTTTCAGAGTCTGTTTAACTAGCAAAATGATGCACACAGTTATGGCAAGGTTTTAGAGATCTCAAGTTTTGATTTGGCTCAGTGGAAGAATACCTGATGCAAAAAATGTTGAATGAAGCCTTAAAAGCCAAGAATGGTTTTGTAGTTAACCAGAAACTTACTAATTTTTGTTAACTCAGAGTTTGTCCAGGGGTTGACCCCTTTGAGTAAAATACATCCAGGTTTGGAAGCTGCAAGTGTCTCAAGTGAGACACCCAAAATATTTGGCTTAGGGGGCTGAAGTATGTAAATGCTTATGCTTTCTTAACTAGACTGTACTGGGAAGTTTCTCTTTGAGACTTTTTGCCTAATGGGCACTTTGAGTGGGGTGGCATATTTTTTTTTTTCTTTTGAGGCCAGGATAGACTTCTAAAACGCAGGTGCTGCTTTTCTTTATTGGAAACTGTTCAGAGGATTTTAGGAAATAAAGGAAACAGACTTGGCAGGAATCAAAGAAGCAGCAAAAAATGTGAAAAGGAAGAAAGCTGGTATACCACATAAACTAAATCCTGGACTGTTTCTTCTGTGGCCCTTTCCAGAGACGTTGACCACAGTTGCCTCCACTGCTTCTGGGGAAACATTGATTTTTCTCATGCATGCATCAAAAGTTTTTCTGCTTTTTGCTAAATCTTCCTCTGTCTATCTTCATTCCAATATTCTTCACTCTTCACTCTGCTGTTAAACACAGCAACTGTTGAAAGAGCCAAAATCCAAGACTGCCTATATTGCAAACAAACTCCTGATTTTACAGCTAGCTCAAAAGCATGTTGTAATATATGGTGTACATGGATGGTGTCTTGCTGTGGCAGTATTTGCTGGAAAGAATTGGTCACCAGTGCCTTGCAGAAAGATTGCACAGCCACACTACACACCCTGCATTAACGTCCCATTTGTGTGGGGCCACTGTATATGTTCCTCTACAATGGAAAAACATCATTGCTCTCAGCTAGGGCTTCTGGCACAGTGAATAAGTGAAATAGATAAGGTGAAACGGAACTCCTGTGAAAAGAATGAGCCTCTCACTTCAATATAATCCCTGCCGTGTATCTTCCTAACAGCATGTTTCCCATTGACAAAATACAAATGCCATTTATTTTTCTGTTATTGATTTGCTTACAGAAAGCAGCAGAAATCCAATCCGTGCAGCAAATACTGAGTCACTTTATCTTCTGTATAAATTATTATTATTACTGTATAAAGCACATCAAAGAGCTCGGTTTGAATGGGAGAAAATCACGCTTTAGGTAGGTGGTTATAAAAACTGTTATTTTTCACTTGAAGTGATTATTTTCTAGATCTCTGGTAGTGATTATGGGAAATTCCCAACTTCAAATAAATAACCAGTTCTTGTATACATCTGTCATTCCTGATCCCCATCTTCTGCCCCCACTTAACTCTTTGAGGCTTGTCTAGTGGAGGACATGTGACTAGAGCTATGGAAAAAGGGCAAATGCACACCATCTTTTATAAAAGAAACCGCTCTAGTCTAAAGTGATGGCAAAATCTCTTCAAATAGACCTAGGGCATGACATTTGAAGAGGCTTGTGTCCTGTGATGTCTCACTGTTGAATTAGACCAGTATATTAGCAGTAATCTCCAAAATATTGTGAGAGTGGTGTGAAGTCTCGGACCATCTAAAGGGTGTTGCTGTGGCTGTGCTATGGCTTGTCATGTTTTTAATATAGGGTGGATGAAAATTGGCTGATTATAACCCAACCTGATGATACTCTGAAATCAAGGCTCTAGTTTGGCTTGTTATATTGAAATTGCTTTTTCTAAAAATGTGTATGTCCACTTCTGCATTATCATTGCAGCTGGAGAGGAATGAGTTTCCATTCCCCTTGAAGATTCAGGGGTGTTCTAAGTTCACTTTGCACCATGTTTTGTCACCCAACTCATGTGGTCTTCATGTATGCCCTCTTTTCAGTCTCTTATCTCTTTGTAGGATTTGCATTCCTATTTGAAGAGGTTATCATCTATTTCCACTTAATGCTTCTTTTTAGGAACAGTACGCAGTCTTCACTGTCTGTGTGCTGTCACTAGCATTTAGTACAGTCATTCTCTTCTTCTTAAACTGTTGCCTCTCCTTGTCTCTGGTTGTCTTCTGCTAATTCTTCTCCTAAATTTAACTGTTGCTTCAGTGTATTGTTTGGAAAACCATTCTTGTTCCTCTTCCAGATTTTTTAGGAGCCTCAGGAGAGATGTTTCTGGTCGTCTTGTTTTCTGTTCTTAGGGCAAGGCTTCAAAGCAGCAGCTGAGTTGCCTTCCAGGGTAGGGAAGTCTGCAGATCTCTCTCTCTGTGTCTAGGTTAAAATTGTGGTTATCTGTCATCAGTCTCCTCACACTTGGAAATTAGCTCAGTGTTGTTGAGTGAGAGGTTATGAGTTATTTCTTTACTGTTAAGGACATTGTTGATGTTTTGTTTTGTTTTGTTTTGTTACTCTGGCCTGCATCCTGGTCTTTCTTGGACTTGGCTGCTCTGCAGAGCCTCACATCCCAGCTGTGTCTTGCAGGTTCTTTCCAAGGTGTGGCCTTTTCATGTAGTCGCACAGGCCAAGTTCTTCCCTTGTTACTGATACTGCAACTTACTTTCCCCTTTTCCCTCCTGACGTGCTGTACAGACATGCAGTCAGATCCTAAATGCATAAATTACTGTCCTGATATTATCAGGAGGATATCGTTATCATAACTTCATCTTGTTTTGCTTTCTCTACCATGCTTACACAGTGAGTTTGCTTTCAGAGCCCTGCACATTCTGTGCCTAGCACAGTTATCAAATGGTCATTCACCAGTAAGATGTCAGCATGTGAGGTACCAGCCTTCGCCACCTACATACTTGCTGGGACATAGCGTGGCACGTCTGGTTCTGACATGCAGCTTTCCTTATTGGGGAAGACTTTGATATGCAACTGCAAAGACAATTATTGCTCTTGAAAACTTTCCTTTGCTGCTTAAAGAAGGAGTTGTGGCATAGTTGTTAGGGACACGCAACTTTATTAGACTAAATGATGTCTCTTAGAATTGAAAATGGCAGGAGTGTTTTGTGTTCAGGTTATCTGGTTTAGCCTGAGAAAAGGCTATAGTCCTTGTCTTGCTCTTAACCTAGGGGCGCATTTCCACAGCAGCATAAGGTGTTTGGTCTGTCCCTCCTTCCAGGGCATGTGTATTCCTCTCCCTCTCTTCTGTGATGGCAGATGCTCTTGAAACTTGGTGGTGGGTTGATTCAGACAACGCTGAGAACAAAAGTCTTTTAGGTTAACTTTTTGAAAGCTTGTTGCCCACCTGTGGTAAAGTTTATGCAACTGGATAGTAAGAGGGAAGGCAGGAATTTATGGCGGGGTTGGAGAAAGATGGGGCTACTAGCTCTGATTTAAATCAGCTTAAGCTGCTGAGGAGATGCACCTTTAGCTAATCACAGCTACGAACAAAAAGCATCCATGGTTAGTTTTGATGTAGTGCTTTTGCCACTGACGGGTAATATCATTCTGTACTGTCATCTTCTTACGTATTTGGACTCTTAAGGTCTTTGAAGGTGCAGAGGTTGTTTTTTTGGTGGGTTTTCTTTCTTCAGTTTTCCTCCTGCCTACCAGTTAAGAGTTTCTGGTTATGGGTTTTTTTTCTGTAATGCGTAGCTCTTGCTTAAACTGCATTCATTTGCAGAGGTTGATTCTGTGTGTGATCTGTGTGGTGGGATAGAAGACTACAGAAATATTAAATATTCTTATAAATGCTGAGTGACTATTCATTGGAGAAGGGGTAAGATGATACCTCCTTAGCATCTTGCTGAGGGATGAGACTGGCATTCTCCTTCATAGTTACAACTTTTTCCATGCTTTCTTCCCCTTCCACGTTTTTGTATTACTGCATATTTGGGCATCGTTGGTTTTGTATGCTGGGATGTAGAGAGGAATAGTGTGTCCAGTATCAGGTACCAACTCCAAAGTGCTTCAGTGCCTTTTATGCCTTTAAGTTATGGCATACTTTAACCACTGCCGTAGTGAAATGCTCCTAGAGCAACTGACGTTATAGAATATTTTTTCTGCAACAAACACTGACATTTACAGCCTCACAGTTCACTGCTGCCACTCCTTGTGATTACCTCTCATTGGAGCACCCTTTAAGCGTCATTGTATGGCACAACAGAACAGCTGGAAGTAGCACTTGCACGTGGGGAAATAAACTAACAGTGAATTCAGTTATTTTCTCCAGACAGAACTACTGTGGGATTTTTCTTACATTGAGTGTAAGACCTAAAAGAACCTGCCCTGCTGGTAAGGCTGAACATCCAGAGTTTACACAGCTAACCATCGTATTTGAAGGCCCCTAAGTACATGTAACTTAATACATGTTTTTAAGCAAGAAAATGTGGTTAACAGCTGCCTTTTATGACCTCTTGCATCTGCATGGTGCAAAAATGTCCTTACATAATCAAGTCTCAAAGAGCAATTAAAAAACTTTGACCTTTGAAAGTAAATGTTCAGATTCTGTGATTGGGAAATTTAAACTTAATTGTACTAGGTAGGTTTTTATTGACATGGAGTATCGTGTGAGGAAAATTTAAACCTAGCCCCTTCCAATTGTTAAAAAACCAAACCAACCCCCTCCAGCCCCCCCAAAGTATTCGTTGTTAAATGGAATTTCTGTTTATCACTTCTGTTGTAAGTTATCCCTTTAAATTTGATTAATTTTGGACATTGGATTCACTTTTGTTCTGGATGTGCAGCTTGCTAGGTATTGGTTGGACAAATGTTTCTTTACCGTCTTGTCTCAAATGTGTATACCTGAACCAAACTGATGGGATTTCTAACAGTTCTGCAGCTATGCCACAAAATCCCAAATATAACTTCAGTTCAAATTTGGTCGTTCTTTATTCCTTTTCTTACCTTTCCTATAATTTAATTGAATGATACATTCTTCTTTAATCTTGGTGTTCACTTTGTACAAGATTTACCATCCAGTTCTGCCATCTGTCCTTAACCAGTTTACACAAGCTTATGATTTATACTGGGTGATGCTGTTGGAAGTATCCTGTTGCCAAGGAAGATGTTAGACAAAGAGGTCTGTGTTTGCTGAGAGAACAAGTAGCTAAAACCTAACAGCAGAAAGTAACTATATACAGATCTGTATGTAGCAGTTTGGTTTAATCTCGCATGAATATTTAAAGGCCAGATTTATGGATGAGTGATTAGGCCCTGCATTGCGAGAGCATTTTAAAATTTGATGTTCTGTTGTGTTTTGCAGACAGAATTTAATTGTCTCAGCAGCTTTTGAAATAAAGGCAAATTTGTATTGAATCCCTAGGAAAGATCCTTGAATAAACTAAAACTTATTAGTAGTACTCCTCCCACCTTCAAGGTGTTTATCTGTCGATACGAGACTGTGTTTCTTTTCTTTCCTCCCTATCAATAGGCCATTCAAGATTAGTGCTCAGACTTCCTCCTTTTGAAGAAAGAAGATAAGATTCAGCTTGGAAATCTTATCACTAGGTGGATGTTGGCCATGAGTACATTTCTCTTACCCTATCTTATCAGTAGAGTAAGCAGTGAGATGAGACTGGTGGAGGAAGAGTTTCAGCATTAAGAGTTGTTGTAGGCAGAGGAATGTAAACATCTCCCTGGCTGTGATTGGTATCACTTAACTTTCTGGTCAGCTCTGATAAAAGCAGTGGGTCACACCAGCAGCCAGAGCTGATGTTGCAACCTGCAACAGTCCTGCTTCTTTAGAAAGTATTTCAGATATTTCTGTTCCTAAGTAGGCTGACGTTTAGAAGCTGTGAAAATCAAGTGGACTTTATCTTCCAAAATGATGGTGGGTAGTAATTTGAGCATGAGGTCTATGAATCCAAGATCTGCAATCGTACACGTGGGGGGAGTTTGATGTAAGGATTTGATATTGATGGTAGTTTGATACGTAAGAAACAAGACTGAGATTACTTAGTCTCTGTTTACTCTCTTTATGTCTGTGCCCTGTTGAGAATAATTTGGGCTGTGTTTTCAGGGTGGCTAATACCAAATGACCAGATAGTGCAGTCTTGATGCAGACAGCATATTTATTCAGTTTGGTGAGGTACAGCAGCATTGTCTGTGGGAGGACAGATGATACTCCATTGATCATAAAGTTTACCAAGGCCTCCTTCCCTTCTTAAAAAAACGGGCTTTTAAGGCATAACTAGCAGAGTAATCTGAGGTTCTTCACTGTGTCAGGTACTTGTACTTTTATTCATCTGACGCTAATTACGGTATAACTTGATTTACTGTTTCTTCAAAGCGTGGTCTGAATCTGTCCAAGAGGAGGACAATATACCTAACTGTGGTGGTGCAGAGAAATCTTTTCTCAAAGGTAGAGAGGCTGAGCAAAACAAGATAAAAATACTCTCTTCTGAGATGCTAAAATCAGTTATCTTTTCTGTCCTCTGTAGGTGCCTGTAGTTTGTAATGCAGTCTGTGAGGTGACTTACTGTTGCCTTTTGTTGTAGGGTGGCTGATGTGCAGTGATGAATGTATGATATACATGGTCCATGAAGAAACTGGATTCTTTTCTATATACACAGGTTCTGTCTTTTATTAAGTGTGTTGAAAGTTACTGAGTATGGAGGGTATAAAATAAAAAGGCTTAGCTTTGCTTTTAGCATGTTTGAATATAGAAATTACATCTTTAGTTTTTTCTTCTTTCTTGCTGTTTTTGCTGCTACCCTCATCAAGATGCTCAGTTGCATTTTTTGATATGTATTTATATTGTTTATCTTTTTGCCACCAGTACTGTCATGTTCTTCCATTATATTGAAGCTTGAAGTTAAATTCAAAAAGTATGCATTTCTAGCCAGGGAACATCTGGGAAAGGATCAGACACTAACCTGGTTGCAGTCAAAGCAAAGTTTCATGCAACAGTGTCTCTCCTGGGAAACAGCACCGTGTTACTCTAAGCCAAACTGTTGGCACTAGCCTGGACAGTAGAGCCAGAGCTGTTCAGAAACAGGCAGGTCTGTCACACAGCCTGTGAAGATGACTATTGTTCTCTGATGCTGAAGCTGAACTTCCAAATAATCTGTCTAAATGCAGGACTGTGCCTTCAGAAGCAGTGCCTTCTACTAGGAAGTGGAAAGGCAAGCGGTCCTGTTAACATGCTGATGTTTGGAGTAGAGCTGATAAATTGCTAGGAGTGATTTCAAGCAAAGAACACCACTGCCCTGTGACTCAAAGCACTGTGATAAAGGAGGCATCTTCTGAAGACTGAAAGCCCCAAGTCAGTGATCGTCTCTGACTGCTGTTTGAAAGCCTTAATGGTCTATAAATAACTGTGCCCACTGCCATACCAAAATCCGAAACATGAGCTTCTCCTGGTGCAGTAGAAAGTAAAAGAATCCTCCAAAGTCTGCTGATCTTAACTTTTCACTTTTCCTTGCTCACTATGCACATTACTTCAATAAATTGAAGATCCTGTAGACTTGTCTAGCAGCAATGGTTTCTCTCCTCATTCTGGTTACCAAGCTGTACAAAGATATACCTGGCTTTAAGCTGCACTGAAGTTAAAGTGATTAAGAATCTGACTGAAGCTGACGTGGAGACAGTCCTGGTCAGCTTTCCTCTGTCAGAGCGTAGGTTCCCTCTGGGGGTGGGGGGGTGCGTCCTGCTTTTGTTCTGTTGCACTGCTGTGGAATATTTTCTTGTGACAATGTCTTCTGCTATTTTTGTCAAGATGAGAAAGATAGTAATAATAACCTATGTGTAAGATGAAACGATTAGAAGAGAGTCACTGTTCAGTAACCTGAAGATAACAATTGGTGCAATATGTTCTTTGTATTTCAGATTTTTATTCTGGATTGCATTAACTTTCTGTTTTAAGTGCCCAGAGATAATATCTAAGCTCTTCTGAGAGTATGAGGAATACATAGTTAGAGAAAATGTTTCCATTCCAGAGGATGTTAATTATTAGAGGGTTCTGTGTAACTGCATGCTCTAGTTCATTGCACAGTAATGGTTTTCATAGTTTGCTTAAACACTGGCGGGGAGGGGAGGAACTGGAGAGGAGTCAGGGATAAACAAAACAGTCCTAAATTTGGAGTATTGATCTTGCTGTAGGGGTTGGGTGGATGAGTTGGTCTGAGTTGGTCTTTAGCGATAAGTTATCTTGAGGGTTTGAGGGCAAGCAGGATGGGGAAACTGTTCACTCAAGATAACTGTTCACTCATGTGGCCGTTATAGTCCAAAGAAAGAAGTTGGGGGTTATGTACTGACCCCTTTTGCCTGTGAATATCCAGGAGTCTCCACTAATCAAAATTAAGGAGAAATTTAAGCCATGTGATGACTCCGTTGCCTTGTGCCTGATCATAAACGTTATTCACCAGAGCATAAAAAGGGCTCAACTCCATCATTCTTTTGTTCTTGTCTGGAGCAGCATGTGCACTTCTTGGAGTTAAATGCTTAAACTCATAAGTGAATGAATCGGATTCAGTCTCGCTGCTGTCACAGTTCAGGCATAACCTTCATATTTTCCAGGCACAATGTCAGCTTGGCCTGGTCGTCAGGAGACCAGAGTAGTGTGATGGGACACATGAGCTTGTTGCCGCCTCCTTCACCCCTAGCCCCCATTTAATTTCTCTTCGGTACAGCTGTTTGATACAAACACTTCCGTTTGACTCCTGTTGGCAAGTAATTACAAGTGTATTGCTAAAGCAGAGACTGGGATCATGAAATCTAAATTCTGTCCTAAAGATGTGTTGTAGGTGTGTTCTGCGGTATTGTGCTTAAATCCTTTAGTCTTTTTCTTTTTGTGAAGACAAAAATAATGTTATCCTCAGGGTGGTGTTATAGCAATACATCCCTCAAAGGTATTAAGAATAAGATATATTTACCTCTGCTGCTTCTGTAAGGAAGTAATCTGGTTGGGTAGCTTCAGTTTGCATAAGAATAGTGTGTAATCTCCATTTGACCTTTTTGCTGGGGACTGCTTCTCTTTCAAGGTGCACCCAGTTCAGTAATCTAAATGGGTATTTCTTCCTCCTCTCCTCTTCCTCCTTTTTCTGTTTAAACTTGTACTAGTTGGCAGCTGTGTTCACTCTGTACTGTTAATGGCCCCTAGCCTGTTTCTCTTCCACCATGCTAACTCTGCTGAGAGTCCGCAGACCTCGGAGATGTATGTATTTTTGGTGTGCACTCAAGCAGCTGCACTGGAGACAAGCAAATGTGGGGGCTCTAGTGAAATGCCTGGTCCCCTAAATATAGAATCGAGCCATGATGGCTGTAGGATTAAAGTAAGCCTGTTCGCCTTAGCTCACTTCCTGCACATGGTGTTGCAAGGAGAAAGCAAATGGTTGTTTATTAGGGAATGATTTAGAAGATTATATTTAATTCAGGCGCTTGCATGGCTAAGTGCTGAAATACAGCCACCTGCTATAGGGGATGTGCCAGTTGCTTAAACTAACACTGTAAGATATTTAGAAAAAGATATTCTACGCGTATTGTATTATTTGTGGTGGAGATTATCGGCTTTTGCTGTGAGGAATTAATGGGTGAAGGATGGGCACCCAATAGTAGTCTGCGTTCCCACTGTAGTTTTTCTGTCTAAATTGAAAGAAGCTATCCTTTTTAGTGCTCTAAAAAGGCTTTTCCCGTTGATTTTGTCTTGCCTCTGTAATATTTAGTGTTAAATTGGAAGTAACCATAGGAGTTTCTGCTCTTTTGACTAGGCCTGATCCATTTCAAATCTTGAAAATGCTAGATATTGAATATATTGCATCTTATGGCTCACAGTTGGAAAACTGAAGGGGGGAAAGTTGAACCTGAACAGTGAGCAGTTCCTTGAATGATCAATAATTTACCTGCTGCTTCAGTGAAGAAACGTTTTTGAGCACTTGTATTGCAGTGGGACTGTCAATCTGCCATTGCAAATAACCTTCATAACTTCTAATGTTGCATAAGCAATGTAATAATCAGGCAGTTTAAATGAGGATAGGGGAGGATAGGGATTAAAACTGTTCAAGGGGATTTAAGTTGTCAGATAATCACTGGCAGGTGTCCTTTACTTGTGACAGATGGCTTAGGTGTTGTCAGAGGCTTCATGGCAGAGCACAAGAGAGCTTGTCTTATTCTTTGCTTCCCAAAGCCAGCCTGAATGTGCGCTGGGATGCTTTTCTTCTGTTCTGGCAAGGCACCAAGCCTACCTTAATTCCACTGGTGTTATCTTGCTGACAACATACTTCTATTGCCAGTGAAGTTTACGCATGCACGTGTTAAACTGAAGTTTATAGGCAAAGCATAATGTTTGGAGTTTCTTCATGCTCAGCTTCTGAATTCCTCTTCTGGGTGCATCATCTGCATTAGTAGATGTGGAGTGAGTCAGATGCTTCATGTCAACATAAAGCAGTATCATGAGATACCTCTGTCCTTAGCGGCTAAATTTACAGAAGCAACTGGACCTGAATATAGGCGTTTGTTTTGCAGTCTCTGAGGAATCAAGTCTTGCAGTATCCTACTGGGTGGTTAACACTGCTTATTTGCTATCTCTTAAGATGATGGAGGAAAATCAAAAAGTGTTTGTTCAAGTCTGCCATTATCACTTCCTTTTCTTTAGTTGTGTTTTGCTGGTGAGCAAATACTGGCAGGTATTGAAGCTATGTCTTTTCCATGCCATCCTGCTGCAAATTCCAGCTACTGACTTGTTCTGTTCTCTCTCCTTTTGTTTTCGCAACACATTGCAGATTTCAGTAGAGTGAGAACAGATTTCTTATGTGCTGAAAGCAAACCTGGTGTGGATTTACACCCAGCAAGGGGATAAGCAGAAAGAATGAATTCATTCAAGTATGGAGCATAGCGTGTGCATTGTGTGACAGGAAAGTATCATGAGTTCCCCTTCAGCCTCACAGCTACATACCAATCTGGATCAAAATAATTCTCTTCACATTTGAAAAAACTTTAACCAGTGATCCACTGAAAGTATCCAGTGAAGATCCCAGGATTGCCACAAAATACACACCAAAGGTTTGGGAGTGAAGAGTTCGTGCTTCATCCTTGATGATAGATCCTCTTTGGAAAGAGGCTGGAGTTACTGACATTGTTCATGAGGGTGTTCAACACACAAGTGTCCTGTATTTCTTCCTCAAAACCTCCTTGGCCAGGGTGACTGCCTACTCTTAGTGATTACACTTCCTGATACAGAGGCAGCAGTGTTATCTGTTCTGTACTTTGCACAGTTCTCTGGAGTGCTTTCAGGTAAATGTTTTGGTGGGGTTTTTTTGTGAAAGATATCCTTGACTTGCTTTCTTAATACAGTGTGAAATGCTCAGTATGACTTTTCCTTTTATTTATTTTTCCCTGACTATTTTTTCGTGAGTATTAAATATTTAGATGCTAACATTTTTGGAAAGTGGCTGCTAAAACAGATTGGCTTTCCTTACTCAGTCCCCTTCAAAGTGAAACACGAGTCCCTTTTTTTTTTTTTATTCAGCCCAGATGGTATGCTTCTTAAAGTGAGCAATGTGTTGCAGTAAAAATGGACTACTTCTTTCCCCTTTTTTCCTCTTTCTCCTTTACTTAACTGAACGCATCCATGTAGCTCATATTTGGGTTGAATTCAAAATTAGTCAAAGAGGCTGCAGGGTAAATACGTCAACTATTGGAAAGCCAGCTCTGCCAGATTGAAGGAATTTCTGCCCTGCCAACAGGCAGCATAGCAAGTTGGCAGCACAAAACGTGACATCTGTATCAACCTTATTAGAAAAAATGGACAAGATGATCTAGTTTGGTCCTTTCCATGTCTGCCTTGTGCGTGTCTGTAACACGGCTCCTCCTCATGTGCGTGCACAGAGCCCCCCTGAGTTATGCAGCGGGCTGTGCGCTGAGTGGGCAGGAACATCGCATTCCTGAGGGTTGGGAGGTGATGACCGCACTGAGGATTTCTTCGGGGGTTTTTACATCCACTAAAGGAGACTTACAAAGTGAAGGAAGCAAAAGGAGCAATATGATTTAAAACAGTTCCACATGTGTAATTGTTTTGACAGTTCTTTATCCACCAATGGATTTTTTGGAGATGGAGTAATGCATGTAGCAAGTTTCTAGATGGATTGACTATGACTCTCAAATTGCTGTCTGTAACCTGCAACTCTCTTCTAGCACCTCATGAAGGTCACGTTTTAAGAGAAATAGCTGTTGCTTTGAAATCAGATTTAGTCAGAGTTCTGTGTTCCCATTCTGCAGCACAGCTTGTGTAGGGCTGTTGGCAAGTAACTTAATCTGCCAGTATCTTTTGTTTCCTGTTTGGTAAAAAGGTTAATAATACATCCTTGCTTTAGAAGAACATTGAGGATAAATTTATTGTATGACAAAGGAAATCCTATAAACAAACAACAAACTGTGTAACAAATAAAATTTGGTATCTCTTCCTTGAATGTTGCTTCAATTTAGTAGGGTAGAAGTATAGCATTTATTTAGAGGAGTTGTTAAAAGTAACAGGGACTCTATAGCTTTTTTTGGGAGTTTATTTCTTTGTTTGTGTTTTTTACTTTTTGAAACTCTAAAAATTTCTTAAATAATTTGGCTTGGTCTAAATTTTTTCATTAAAGAATTGTGGAGATCATGGCTAAAGCTTTTTAGGCAAGATAACAGTGGTAGATCTGACAGGAGCTGAACTTTGGTTATTCTCCACAGGAGGTGTTACAGTGCATGAAATGCATCCAGTTATCATGTTTTCTCAGGAACACTGTGACGCTTAGAGGGGAGAAGATGGTTCTGTCATTAGGATGGGTAGCTGTGAGACCTGATGCCGGTTCTTAGCTAGTAACTTGCTTGCCTAAGTCCAGAAGAGGTCTCACTAAGTATTGATAGCAGGATTTTTCATTTTGAATTGGTTCAGCTTCCATGCAGAAGTGGAGCAGGTTGGCTGAGAGATGTAGGTATGAGGTTAGACAAGAAGTTAGCACAGAGCAACAGAGGGGAGATGCCATGAGAATGACGCCTTTTTGATGTTTCTGCCTAAATGTACTGCCTAGGTGCAGTTCTGCTGTTGAAGCTCTTGGATGCTTCATAACTTGAGAACATGGCATATTGACTGTGCTTTTACATTGCAAAGAATATCTCATCTCTTTCATATCTTGATCTGGTGGTGGCATGCTGTGGTGTGTAATACTGCAGTAGGTTTTCTCCAGTTGCGGGCAGAGATGTTATTATTGCATTGAGCGCTGTTTGCTAATAGGAGGTTGTGTAACACTGGCAGTTTCACCCTCTGTAGCCGTTTAAGAGTGGCTATTTTAGTTTGGTGATTACTTACCAGGTACAGGTCAACGATACAAAGACTGATGTAAATGTGTTCAGCCACTGGTTTAAGGAAAAAAAAAACAAACCAAACAAACCCTTGCTGGATGAACGTAGAGCTGCAGAACTTAGTTGTGATGCTGTAAGGCTGCACTAGCCCGTGGTGGTGGTTATTGACAGTACCATATATGTTCAGTGTTTCATGGCAGGACTAGCCAAGGACAAACCATTCCATTGCTGATCTACTTCAGGCATGTAGGGTTGGGTACAGTGTTTCCTTGGGAGCTGCAGGGAGCAGTGAAGGCCCTGCCTGAGTAGGCTGCAGCCAAGGTTCTTCCAGTATGCTCTAGGCTGTAGCCTTTTCCCATCGCAGTGCAGAGGGCAAACCCCTTCTTTCTTGATCAGAAGAGCAGTGGTGCTGGGAATGAAACTGAGGTTTGAATGAAACTGCTAAAAGCAAAAAGATGCCAAATTGCCAGCTGCATAGCCTGGGCTTGCTTTTTTCTGGCTGTCACTTTCTTTCTTTAAGGTGCTATAGCATTAGAGTTACAGGTGGCTCTGGGTGTGTGGCCAGTGGCTGAGACTGGCCCATCTGCCTCAGAAGACCTTATTTCCAACTTTTTCTGAACTACCTTGTCTTTTAACAGCTCAGAGCAAATAAGGTATCTGCTCTCTTATGGCAGATTCTTAAAACCTCCCCAGGAGAGCCTGCCATTTGTAAGAAATAACATTTAAGAGGAAATATGTTGTTTGGGACAGATATAGGCATAAAAAATACTTCCCTGAAGTATTCCTATCGTGTATCTTTTGAAACAGCGAAGTAAAACTTAGCAGTTTTGCCTGTGTCAGGGATGGAGCATTTTGCTACGTGGTGAGGGACGAAGGGAACCATCTGCATTTTGCTGATTCAGGAGTTTCTGGAAAGCCTCATGCTTAGACCTGTTGCTTTGGCAGCTGAGTTCTCCAAAGATGCCTGTACGGACCAGGTTCCTCCCCAAGACTGCAGGAATGAGCTAGGAAAGGGTCTTCCCTGAAACTGCTGGTCTTGGCAGCTGTGATCTGCTTTGCGTCCTATGCAGGAATAGTGGGGCACACAACATGCTGGTTTTGTAGTGCTTCTCCTTGTCCCTGGAGTTCAGGCCTTCCCTGGGAGAGGAAGGAGTCGGACTCCAACAGGAGCACGAAGCAAACTGGTATACGGTGGGCAATGGAGGGAACTGACTGCAGCTCTGCCACTCCCCTAGAGTTCCAAAAGTCATGCAATTATCTTCAAAATAGGTAAATGATAGATAAATTATTAAGCTGCATGTTAGCTTAACTTATTTTTCCTGGTTTTGAACCATGAAGATATATGGGCAGGCAGGAAGGGCATATTTTTGTGACACCTCCACCCTTATGTGGGAAGGCTTGTATTTTCTGATTTTTGCCTGGTCAAGCGTATGTGGCCTGGGTCTAGTCTGAAACACGACAGAGGAAGACAAGGGGAAGGATATTCTTTCCCTCATCTGCTGCCTTGTCCTGCAGCTTCCCCCCAGCTCAACAACATGACGTGCCATTTTGGTGCTTATTAAAACCATTGAGTGTCATTATCTTCCTTCCCCAAAGTCTGCATTTCTGTGATATCTGCATTCCAAAACTAATGCACAAAGTGGGAAACACAGTAGATGAAAATGAGTGCCTAGAGCTCTGTTTAACCTTGAAGGCGTATCTCTAGGTTTCCCTCCCGCACTGTTCTCTTGATCTCCAGTATCCTGCTACTAAATCTTCTCCGCTTGGCAGACTGAGGCGTGCCAGCTGCCTTACTAGCTAGCCTGTGGACTGATGTGTGCCAGGGGACTATATTAACACCAAGAAGCTCAATTCTAACACTGATCAGCAGCATTATCTTTAAAATTTAATTCAAAACCTAGTATGAATTAGTCAATGTGTTAACCTAGTTCCTAACCCTTGGGTAACAAAAACAACAACAAAAAAATATTCTGCAACCTAAGTACTGATCTGACAAAAACATGGGAATATGGAGCTGTATTCTTGTAGCCTTGTCTGTTTTAGTTGTGTTTAGACTGACCCTGTGAAAGAGAGAGATTTTTTTTTTTAAACAAACTTTGTTTTGACCTGAGGATACATAGAAGGATGCATGTATGTTCCTAGAAAGAAAATAGCAACAAAAAAATCTGTAAAATGGGGAATGTGAATGGAGAACAGGCAAAATTATAATTTGGGAAAAAGAAAGTGCTACCAAGTACCATACTCAGGATACTGATAGAATAATGGCAGAAAAACCAGGTTCAAGATCCATTTGTCTCATGTTCCTTCAATCACTAATAAACAGCTTGCTCAGTGACTTTTTTGCTGCCTTTTTTTAAAATCCCCCGTAAACTTTCCTCTGTTTTGTTTGTCGCAGAGAGCCAACTGTTGCCTGGGAATAACTTTACAAATGAATGCAACATTCCTGGAAACTTCATGTGCAGTAACGGGCGCTGTATCCCAGGGGCCTGGCAGTGTGATGGGCTGCCAGACTGCTTTGATGACAGTGATGAGAAGGAATGCCGTAAGTGACCATTGCTATGACCTTAACATGCTTAATATCACAAGGCTTGGCTAGGTAGTGTTACTGCTGTGTTTTGTAGTGTATTTTAGGTAAGTAACAAAGCTACTGCCAGTTTCTTAATTTAGTTATTCTTAGAAAAAAGGTACAGCCTTTCTTATTACTTCAGGTCTTTAAGGTTCTTCAAATTGTCCAATTTTAATACAGCACTTGGTAGCAGGTACCTAAGTCCCTGTTCACAGATGGATAAATTGAGACAGACTTGACTACGATTCTTCCAGTGGAAGAGTGATGCTCTGTGATTTTTAGGGATCCTGCGTATACTGCTTCAGCATACTGACCTAGTGTTATAAGTTGACCTCCACTACCATCAAGATTAGTTCCTTTCATTTCAAAATTGTTGACTGTATCCTGTTATTTTTGTTCTGTCCTGACAAAATGTAATCATTCTTAACCCTTTGAAACTTAACACTTTCTGGAAAATAGACCAAATGAATTGGCTACGTAATGTTTACATGTTTTAATCCTCCCTACAGAACTCCCAGTTCTAAAGAGCTAAAAAATGTCTGATCTGGTTCTTTGTGATTTCATCCTTTTCTTAGCATTGATTAATGTTTAGTTAATCTTATTCAGCCGTTAGTTAGCATGAAACTTTCTAGCCTACACGTTTTACCCAGACAGCAAGATTATGCTGCAGCATTACACTATCATTTGAAATCCAGTTGGGAGTGAAAAAACACTGGAACTTCATGTGATTCTAGAGCAACTGAGAAATTTGAGAACTAAGTTTTACTGCTTTTTGTCTAACAAGTGTTGCTCTTTTACCTTTATACTTTATGGGGGGTTTTATTAAACTTAAACCAAATAGTAGGAAGCCTACCTTTCCCAGGATGCTTCCAAGACATCATTAGCTTTGCTTATGGAGAAAGAATAGCTTCTTACAAATTAAATGACTAGAAATACTATGCTTTGTTAAATGTTCTTGCTTTTTAACTTGGTGACTCTTTAACTCCAGTTATCCATCCCTTTTAAAATAAGGGGGCTTTAACAACTATGCTGTGGAAATCTCCATATATAGTTCTGCTTTAAGCCAGTGAGCTTTTCTCCCTTTCTAAGGCATTAAAGGCATAAAGTTACTGTATAAAATATCTGATGCTTTGTGGTCTTTATAAAGCATCAAGCTTGTGTTGCAACATTGAAGACAGGTTAATATTTTGTTTTTCTTACTTAAATTTTGACATCTTGAGGAAAGGGTGGACCTGTTGTAAGGATTGATCGTTGTCATGCATGTCTGTTGAAACCCTAGCAGGATTTATATTAGTGGGAGCTTTGGCAAGAATAAAAAATGTCAAATGTTCCACCTGTACCTCTCAGTGAGATGTTCCTGATGACAACAGCTGTGTGACTCAGGTTCCTCATTAGCTGGCTCCTGAATATGCTGCTAGCATGACTTCTGGTGTGTTGTTTCTACTTTTAAAAAAAGCTGAATGATGGCACTTCTCTGTACTTACAGGATACAAACCAGGAGGTTTTCTGTCTCTAAGAATGTTGTCATCCTCTGTCTTGCATGAATTTTGTTTCACCTGGTACAATTAAAAAATCTTAATGAAGATTTTCATTAACTTTAATGATTAAGATTTTCTTAAGGAAGGCTGGGCCTGGGTACTTATCCATGAATCGGTAACAGGAAAATATACTTTGTGACTCTGTTCAAAAATTTCCTTACCAAAATCAGTTGAATCTAATGAATCGCAGGCAGTAACGAACGTAGTAACTGACAATAAAATATAAATAGCTGCAAAATGACAGTTCATAAAGTGTTCTTGTCACGACAGACTCAAATGAACCACACTGATTTAGGCTATGCTGCAACCATGAATTTAAGTTTCTCTTTGTAGAATTGTCCTTTGGGTTTTTTATTTAAATACTTCCATTCCACTTGATTGGCTAACAGTTTTCTGGATGAACATCCTTTTGGTTCTGTGCAAATTAACTGAGATAATTAGACTATTCTTTCCTCTTCCAATACATCTATCTGCTGTCTGATCACCTTCATAAATGTAAAATTAGCATGGAAAAGAGACAACAGGGAGAGCAAGGGATTAATATCCTGTGCTGGCCTGCTGTTAACAGGTCAGATAAGCCAAAACAGGATGGAGATAGTGCTTATTTGAATCTCCAAACAAAAAATTAATATTCATGCAAACATTCATACATCCAGAGGGATTCAAGCAGCCTGTTCTGCATCTCCATCCTCTCCATTTTCGTAGGCAGCTTTTAACTCTGTGTATGCTGCCACAAGGAGCACATCTAATGAACCAGCCAGCCTGCGTGTGGGATGCTGATATTCACTGCAGCCTGTGTAGCTACAGTCTGTGCACCATGGCAGAGACATGGGGTGTGAGAGGAGTCACTGGGAGAAAGAATTACAGCATTAGTAAGGAGGCTGGGAAGGGTTTGCATTGTTAGTTGCTGGCTTGTGTGAATTGAGGAAGTTGGCTTAATGTTTCAAGGATGGACAATCCTTCTAACCCAGGAAATACCCCCTTTTGAGTCCTGCTAAGCACCTAGTCTTGCTAATAGCTTCACAGGGACAGTTCAGCCACTTATGCATGTGGGTACATACATACAGTGTGTGTAGCTAAAAAAGTTTGGTTTGCACTTTTGATGAATTTTGAAAATGGTCCCATCCTTATGGTGTACGGTTACGGTGTTACCAACAGTCTTTTACATCAGAAAGTAATCAAAATTGGGATGGGCTTATACAGCCCGAATCTGCTCCAGCCCTTGTAATGCTAGCATGACACTTTCAAGCACGGCTGTCCTCCGTGGAGTTGCCTGACACAAGTAACACAACACACGCTGGTACAATGACACAACCAGATGTGATGCACACACTTACACATTTTGAATGTCAGCTTTCTTAGTTTTCAGCTCAGACTTAAGGCATTGAAAGGCAGCCCTACCGTGTTGTCTGAGAAGGACAAAGAAAGAAGGAAAATCACTTGTATCTTCTCCCCCCCCTCCAGCTTTTGTCAATCTGTAAAGATAGGTTCCTAGATTACTTTAGGCTGGAAAGGAATATGGAGGTCATTTAATCCAGCTGCCTGCTCAGAGCAGGACTAACTTTGAGCAGGGTTGTTCAGGGCCTTGTCTGGCCAGGTTTTGCACACTTCCAAGGATGGAGAGTCCGCAGCCCCACTGGATGCCTGTTCCAAGGTTTGAGTATGCCTACTGGGAATTTTTTTTTCCGTAGTACATGATCAGTTTCCAGTGATGAGATAGAAGCTGAACAATTTTTTTTAAACACTTTTTAAAAGAAGTGCAGTGTGATTAAAATTCAGATCCTCTGGCCTTAGTGAGTGGGAGAGAGGAATGTAGGAGCCCAGCAATTGTTTTTCTTGACTGCAGAAACAGCAGCTGAAAAGTAAGAACAGTTGACATTCAAAATGTGTAAGTGTGAGCGTCACATCTGGTTGTGTCAGTGTACCAGTGTATGTTGTATTACCTGTGTCAGGCAACTCCAGGGAGGACAGCCATGCTTGAAATTTTCATGCTAGCGTTGCAAGGGTTGGAGCATGTGTGTGTTTAGATATAGATATAAAACATTTTTTTTTGATTGTTTTAGGCTAGGCTTTGTTACCTTCCTCCTATCAGAATAGGGCTCTACCTACAAAAAACTTACCTTGCAGCAAAGTTGGAGTCCTTTGTTTTCTGCTGTGATGTTGCTCTGCATTAGCTGAGCTCTTGATAGTGAAGACAAAGCCGTAGGAGTTGCATTAGCAGCGTGAGATGGCTGAGTTCCCAGTGTGTTACTACTCTGAGATGTGCTTTAAGCTGCTTTGTGTGTGATTCCTCATAGACTAACTAGTTCATATTGAAAGGCTTTAACCTTGCTTTAAAGTGTGAATAGGCGTTTGGTTACAGGATTCATTTGGTACTGTGGACTGTGAAGACAAGTATGCTGTATTTTGGCTTGCCCACTGAGGAAGTTTCATGTATGCATGTGTGTGGTTATGTGCAAAGGCTTTCTCTCTCATTTGGGTTGCCTTATGGTTGAACATAGATGTCCAGCAATATTTTATCAGTTCTGTTGCTGTAGCATCTCATCCTGTCTGTTTCCATTCAAATAGGAAAACGTAAAACTCACGATCGGGTTCTCATTTTCTGTGGCCAGCAAGTGAAAAGTGCTGGTCTGGGTGTGAGCAGGAAATAAGATGCGAAGCAGAATTACCTGCACCTTGTCCATTCATGTCTTATCTCTTTCCTCTCCTGCTTTTGTCCCTTTTCTGTCTCCTGCTTTGCAGGACCATCTCTGTTAACCGTGTCACTTTGCTTGTAGGCTTTCTCCTCATCTCCTACACTCACCAGAATCCATACCATCTGTCATCATCCTTGCTTCCTCTGTGCCCTGACCCGTGATCAGTTTAACACTTCCCGTGCCAGCTGTCTGTATGCTGTTTAATGCACAGAACAATTTTTGTACTCTTGCCTTCTGTCATGGCAATGTGATGACAGAAAAATTTTATCCCTTTTTATCTGTGGAGGAGGGTTGAGGGAGGGAATAAGCTGAGACAGTGACTTCTCATTGTCGTAAATAAGAACTGCTTCTCCTTGAAGCAGAATATCTCTGGCTTTTCCACCAAGCCACTAATTGAGCTTGAAAAAGAATTAATTGACCATAGCAGTGTAAATGTTTTGTGAGTATTTACAGTTCTCCATAGTTTGAGTAATGTGCTATCATCAGTGCATTTCCCAAAATGGAGAACCCTTTTATAGTTCATTCCCCTGGCTCTGCTTGTTCTTGTTGGATTGCTTCTCAGCCTGTGTAGTCCAATATCTGTCACGCAAGTTTCTTTTCAATGTTAGTGGGCTTTTAACTGCTACTACTGCTTTTTAGCTGTGTACATGATTTATAATGGAAGGTGAGGCTCATCTTGACAAATGCAGAATCTTTACCAACAGGACTTTCCTGTGGAGCGTATAGGTGTTGTTTGCATAGCTCCTAATTCCTGCTCTGGTTGCATACCAGACATACATCTACCTGGGAGTAGTGCTTGTGCTGGTCAAGGTGGGAGCTGCGTGTTGTCAGCCACTCTGTTCTCTGTCTGTTATCAGATATGGAAGATCCAGAATAGCACAAAATAGAGAACCTGAATGGAAAGAGCCCAGAAGTATGTGCTTGCGTGTTTCAAAACATTTTGAGGTAAATGGATTATCTTTAGTGCTGACCTGCTGACATATTCCTTTAGGGCCAGGACCTGCATCCTGCTGTTAGAAGGATTCTCTGCTTGAGATTTAGGACTACACTAATATTCTTAGTTAAGCTCATAATTTACTTTGTCATCTTTGTTTCCTCTTTTCTTTGCTCTCTGTAAATCTTTGTATTAGATTATTACAGAAAGAACAATGTGAACACTGAAAATGGCTTTTGTCAGCTAATGAGCAACAGCTAGTGGAGAGATGGCATGTTGCTGCCTTTGTCAGCTAACAAGCAGCAGATGGTGCAGATTCAGAGCATGGCACATCATCCGTGCTAAGTGCCTGGCATGACAGCAGCCAGAATTAGAGACATACCAAATACCCAGAAGTGTAGATTTTCCTTTATTGTTCTTCAGAGAGCTGTTTCTTACATGCCAGGTTTGTGTGTTCGGCTATGAACAAATAGTGGCACACAGTGTATACAGTTACTAGCTGTGTTAACCTGAAGGCTAAAGAGTGTAGGCTGTGGGCTAGAAAAAAAATTGTATGCGATGATAGCCTTGTGGCAGTGTGTTATTGTGTTAGGAACTTCTGTCTCTCACATATTTCTGTTTCCAGTTGCCACTGTTGCTCATTCAACACAAACATAAAGGTAAAGCAGGTTTTTGAGTCAATGCTAAAGGCTGTGTGATGGGAGTATATAGACGTCTGAGCAACAGGGCACCATCCATGTTTGTAAGCATATGCTGCCAACGCACTTCTGCACCGGCTAGCAAGAGCTGGCCTCTGTAGAAACATCTGAAACTGCAGTAGTAAAAAGCTCATTTCATCACCAGCAATCCATCATCATCAGACCTTGCTCCAGTTTGTCCTTCAGACACTCTTTATGAGCAAGTCTTCTCCATGGGGGAGAATGTCTTCATGAAATGAAGTGCTGCATGAAAATGGTCAATTTTAACTATCACTCCGCAGGCAGGTGTTGAAGCCACCTGCTGAGCAGGCTTCTGCTTAAGGTCAGCTTTGTCTCTTGCCTGAGACACATGTGCTTGCAGGGGACCCCTTGTAAGTCAGAACTGAAGGGTTTATAATGTCTGCAGTCCTGGGTTACACTCAGCGTGGTGTGATGAGCCACGCTTTTCTGGAGTCCCACACCAGCAAGCTAAATGGCATAGCCCTGAAGGCTGTGACTCCTATTTGGGCAATCTGAGAAACCAATTTAATCCAGGTGCCTAGCAGATCTGGTAAAAGCCTTTCTGTATCAGGGAATTGAAGCCCTTGGGACCCATGCTGAAGCCAGGGTCCTGGTGACAAGTACTCTAAGAACTCATGGATCTCGTAGGCTGCATGTGATAGTACAAAGATGAAGGCCTGAGAGAAAACTTAAATTTTCTTTTTATCTTCAGTTCCTTAAAGTGTTTTGGAGGGCTTTTATTAACGCGTGGTGGGACTGTCTTCTGATCTGTGTCTTTATGGTTGTAACCATGCTTCTGTTGTTTTTGCAAGCATTTTTAATTGTCTTTGGCAGGTTAGTAGAATGATATTTGAGAAAGTGCTGTAATTACTTGTTCATTGCTGATATGTTGGCATATTAATCCTTGATTTCATTTTTTCTTGTGTATCTCTTAACCATGTTCTTGGTTTCACTGTGTAGAGTTTGAACTCTGTGTTTATATATAATAAAGACGCCCTATTTTTTTACATTCCTTTCTGTGTCTGTCTTTTCTGTGTTGGTGTCGTCGTTTATCCCCAGCCAGCAACTAGGACCACACAGCCACTCGCTCACTCCCCCCAGTTGGGAGTAAAAGTGATAAAAACCTCATGGGTTGAGATAAAGACAGTTTAATAGGTAGAGCAAAAGCCACGCATGCAAGCAAAGCAAAACAAGGAATTCATTCGGTACTTCCCGTCGGCAGGCAGGTATTAGGCCACCTCCAGGAAAGCAGGGCTCCATCATGTTAATTGGGGAGACAAACACCATAACTCCAAATGTCCCCCCCCTTCCTCCTTCTTCCCCCAGCTTTATACACTGAGCATGATGTCATATGGCATGGAATATCCCTTTGGTTCGTTGGGGTCAGCTGTCCTGGCCTCGTCTCCTCTCAACTCTGTGCGCTTCTGGCCTACTAGCTGGTGGGGCTGTATGACAGGAGCAGAAAAGGCCTCAACTGCTTAGCAACAACCAAAAACATCAGTGCGCTACCAACGCTATTCTCATCCCAAATCCAAAACATAGCACTACACCAGCTGCTCTCAAGAAAGTCAACCCCATCCTAGATGAAACCATGACAGTTGGGTATATTTTCAGTTCCATGTAATCTATCTAAATGCACACAGCGTTTTGTATAAATGCTTTATAGTCCCAGAAGACCTTATAAATCTTATGGTGTTAACAGGGGGGGTGGGAGATGTGGCACAACTAAGCTTGCCTTATTCAAAGTGTTTGTATCTGCACACTTGCTCTTATTCTTCATTGACCCTGCACTGGTGGGGAATTAGACTGGATTAGCAATATATTGTAGTTTGAAAATTCAGCCTGTGATAACTATTTTTAAGTTTCCCCAAGGTTTCCTGTACCTTAATGTTCTATCTCCCAGTTTAATACCTACCAGCCAAATGTTTACTGCTCCCTCTGGTGTTCATTTGCAAGAGGTTTTACTGCTCTACACGTTCAGGAATAATGGAGAGTCTTCAGGAAAGTGTTCGTAACAAACAATTACACACAGTCGTGGATGAGATATGAAGAGTCTTTTCACAAAAATGCTAAATGAAACCCACACTCTGCAATTAGCAGTCTGGATTTCCTAGATTGCCTGAAGAATCTTTTCCTGTGCTCTAAAACTTTTCAGCTGTGAAACTGAAATTCTCACAGAACAAAGGCAGGTCAGTTAGGTTTTCATCTTCAGACTGGTACTTCAGATGCATTTTGGCTGACTTAATTGCATCCAGTTTCTACAAAACAGGTAGGTTTTGAAGAACTGTATGTATTTAGAGCTTCACAGCATCAGAGACATGGAAAATATTTAAAAATGAAAAAAGCCCACTGAAACCGAAGCCATGGCTGAGGAAGTTGCTCTGTCATTGGAGGAGCTGTTGAATGCAAGAACTCCTACACTGCCTGCTGCAGCCTGCAGCAGGAAGGGAGAGGATCGAGTGGGGACTGCACCAACTTCAAATCCATGTCAAATGCCTGGAAGCCTCAGATAAGGATTGTTGGACTGCCTTGTCCTGCCATCTCTGATGTGGAGTAGCTTTCAGAAGAAGACCTATAGATTTGTCACTGTTCACTGCTTTAAAAAAAATAATTTAAAAATTTTATGGAGTTTGCCCTTGATCAGGAGCATGCTTTGGTCTGCCCTACAGGAAGATCACAAGCTGGAATTATATTAACGCACATTATGTACCCATGCTTTTCCCTTTGTAAGTCCCAAAATTAAAATGAAGGCACTGACAAAATTTACTAATAAATGGTCATTACTGTCAACCCAAATCATTCTGCTGACAGTCTGAATTTAGATGTTTGTCCTCACCTTTCCTTATGCTTTGCTGAGAGAGCAGTCAAATTCATGACTTTCACACTGCTAAGAATAAGTAACTGGATCTAGGAGCCACTAAAAGACAGAGAGAAAAGGTCTTGTAGAGACGATGAGTTCTGCAATCTCTGTAAGCTATTTAATGACTGCTTATTATGATAGTACAGTTAGTACAGCTGAAGATATTTTGCTTGGGTTTAGCCACTCAGCAGAGTCAGTCTAATGAATGGCTTTCATGTACAGGAACAAAAGGCAGAAAGTAACTCTGGCTGCTATCCTTTTAAATACTCGGCTTTAGGCTCAATAGCCAGAGCTTAGTGCACCGAAGAACGAGATGCAGCGTTTTGTTAATAAGAAATGTCTGCCCAATTCAGAAGTAACATCAGTAAGCTCTAGGGATTGTCTAAACCAGCTGAGATCTCCTAGAAATACAGCAGCAGGCCAAGACCCCGGATAGGACTAATCCTACCCATCTGTAAAGATTACTGACTTTGAATTGTTTAATATATTGGTGGCCCCAAAAAATGATTCTCAAAGCATGAGTTAAAGCCTGGTGTTAACTAAGGCTAATGCTGAAGAAGACCAGGGTCAGGGTGGTGTTTTCGAAAGATGCATTCAGATTCCTGGGGTTAAGATTCAGCTTTGCATACCTGCAATAATTTTTTGGACTGGCCCATCATGTGTAAAGGTAGTCATCTCAGTCTCTTGCTTCTAGCCAGGTGCACTCCTAGCTTTGAGAAGTTTCCACTGCTGGTTTCTGGTAAGTTTGGATTCTCTCTTGCTAGCTAACAATTTGTAGTAGTGTGAGCTAAATAGCTGTGAAGTGTGTGTTGCATCAAAGCTCACCACATTTTGGAAAAGATAAGTAATGAATACTTGCAAGTGAGCAATTTAGCAACTTGTCACGTAAAAAAAAAACCCAAACAAATTCTATCAAGATTGCTTTGTCATGTTTGAGGATTTTTATCTTATGATTCTAACACCATTCAAGAGAGAGCTGAGCTTGTACTCTTTAGTTCATCAGATCTACATCCGCTACTTTGGAAAGTGTGGAGTGGCAGTGCCATGGCTTGTGGTACTTTCCAAAGGCTTAGCTGGCTGTGAACTTTGGTTGTTTTTCCATGTGCAGTTTTGGAGATGGTGACAAGCCTCTGCTGCAAACGGATGCGTCCATAGATAGCTGAATGGTTGATCCACATTAACTGAGCTAGCTGTCAAATACTGATTGATTTAACGTGCTCTCTGATCCCCCATGAGCATGAAGGAGGATGATACAGGCACAAGGAACAAGATAAAGGCATACAGATAAATATAAAAGCAGTGAGTTAAAATAACTAGTATAATTACAGCAACTTGGATACTTTAAAACTCTGCATTCCTGCTAAAATCTATGTGAAATTGTGGAAGCTTGGGTCTCAAGTTTTTTTTGAGCGCACGAACTGGGAATTTAACTCTCCCTATAAACAGGACTAACAGTGTACCTTTGTGGTGCCCTACCTTACACTACATCTAGTACATTTTAAATGTCTGTGGAGAAAACACAAGTCTCTAAGGAATCCTGTAAGTATTTTTTTTAAATTGAGTACCTACGGAAGGAGGGATTAATATATGGAAGGAGAAAACAAACAACAGCAGGGCCAGAACTAAGGAAGAGAGAAGCATTCTACCAGAGCTTGCACCCTGGAAGGGTCATGGCAATGAAAAGTTGCAGTTAAAGTAGATTTTGTGTATTTATATTAATGGAGTAAGCATTGTCACATGCTAGGATTCCTGGCTTCCAGGTGTTGTGCAAACAACAATCTTACAAAACTGTGCAAATGCAATCTTTAGTGGTCCTGTTATTATTTATAATCCAGTAATAATTTGTGTAAAAAGCTAATGAAATTAACACTTTTTTTTCTTTTTCTAAATGACTAGAATATATAGCAGAAAGCTAGGAATTCCTTCTAGAAAAGTTGTATGTATTGTAGTAGTGGTATGTATACCTATGGGAGACCTCTGGACTTCTATTCACAACTGATGATCACTGAGTGGTTTTAAGCCTCCTCCTGTTTTTCTCACTGTTTCCTGTTATCTCCTGGTTGACCTGCAGGTAGATGACAAACATCAGAATTCTTAAGCAAAGCTGAATATTAAACAGTGCATGAAATGAGCATCTGCATTAATTGGGAAGATGCTGTAAGCCAGCTGCTGATCTTTTTATCACTTACTCAGACGGCTCTCGAACTTGGAATATCAAACTGGAATTAACTCTTGTTTTCACTTGTGATTAAGCAACCAAATACTTAGTAGTTATGATAAGATTTGTAATGAAGTGACCATGGTGAATGTTTCATTTGAAGTCAATTACAGAAATTTACACATGAGTCAGGGAAAGTGCAATAGCTATTTACATTCGATAGCTTGTTATGCAGGAAGATCAAGAGGGTTTGTGGTGCTAATTATTTAATCCTCTTGATGGTCTCCTCTGGATGGGGGTCAGTAAATAGCCCAAATGGAGAACTTGGAATCGAGACAGGTTTAACAGTTGGATGGCTTCAGTGGCACAACTGAAAGAAAAGATGAGGTAGCTGGTAGTCCAGGATGGGGCATGGAATGAGAGGTTATAGCCCATTGGGCACACTGATGTCCTCTGAGGAGGGTTGCCCCTGCTTCTGAAGTCCCTTAAGGGCAGTATTCTGTCCTACCTGTATGCATCCTGAGTAGTTTAACAACTTTGAAGTTGTGCTTAATTTGTATGGCGTAACAGCTAATTTAGAATTTGTCCTTTTGTATGATGTTATTGTTCAGGTTGTTTAATGAGTAGTAACTTCCAAAATACGTCTTTTAGTGAGAAATCGCTTTACTGAATGTCTGTAAAACAAGCTTTCTGTCTGTGCTCTCTTCTGACATCTCATCTGCTTTGTGAAACAAACTTCTAGACCTGGAAGGATTACTTTAAGGCCTTACTGCCTGGCAAGCAGTAAAGACCACTGAGCCGTAGTAGTCCAACTCTGAAGAGCTTTCTCTTTTTCTCCTTTTCAAAGGAAGCAGCTCACTCTTCATGGCAGCAGACTCCATTGGCTTTTTTACTTTAGCATTGTCCTTTCTCTCTTACTGTAAATTATAGTGTAAATATTGCCCATGTAAGTGGGTGATAGTTTACTGTGTTGGAGGCAACCTCTGATGTTTCCTATGGGGCTAATTTCACTACTTTAAAGGCAGCATTTTTTTTTTTTAAATAAAGTAGGTTTTAGGCTCACTTTCCCTGAGTTTACATTAGCAGTTTATGACTAGCAACTCTTTTCACCTGAGTGGTTAAACAGGGAGCAGAGGTAAGAGTGACCCAAGGGCTTTTTGTAGGTGCAATGAATGCTCTGCAGTTGGCTGTGTTTTGGATCAAAACTCATTAAATTAAATAGTTGTTTTGTCTTGAATTGGATAACTTCTGGCATAGTAGACTGTTGTGTGGATTTTATACTGGTAATAGTACTGAAGCGCTAGCTTTTTTCTAGGTATGAGAAAGCAAGCAGAGGAAGTGAAACTTCTCCATGTCATTCTGCGAGACAGCCCTGTTGAAGAGCTCTGTGAGCCAACAAATGATGCATTTGCCTTCTGTGCTGAGGCAGCTGAATGACTGCACGTAGCGGTGGCTTTCCCACTGGGAACTGAACTGAAAATACTGTAGGGTCCAAACAGCAATTAACTAACCCAAAATAGCTGTTGTATTTACTGGGTTAGGGTTTATATCAGTTTTTAGGGTGAAAGGGGTCATTTCCTGGTGCCATCCTGCTTGTGTTAAGTAAGCGTTGTAAAATCGATCCTTCTTTGTAAACCGAAGTTACAACCTGTTTTTCAAAGAGCAGGGACAAGTTGAAAAGATGGCTACCTTTAACTCCTTCACATAGAGTCTTTGCTCAGATCCTGTGCTGCACCATGAATGCGTCAAGAGAGACTGGATTTACAGTGCAATCTGATGTGGCTGTGGCATCTCTCAACATAAATTAACAGCAGCAAAGAGGTTTAAGGTGGTTCATTGTCAAAGTCAGGAAGACAATGCAGCAGCTGCACGCAGAAGTTTTTGTTTGGAGAGTTGCTCTTGTCACATGCAAGTAACTGAGTTGTGATTAGCTGAATAAATCATCATCTGTTGTTGGATTGAGATGTGTGGGTGTGAAGCAGCATAAAGTTATTTTGTGTGATTGCTACCTGGAGGGGTTCTAACGCAAAAAATTGAGTTCAGAGATGTTGATGCTGAAATACTGTGCCATCTACTTCTAGCTACACGTTGTCATAAAATGTCTGCTGTTGGATCTGCTACAGTCCGTTTCCCTCACTCCAGATTGAAAATAACTGAGAAATACTTCAAAATAAAAATGTTTATCGAGTTAAAAGAAGGAAATGTGCTTGTCCTTGTGGCCGCATCATGTGGGGTGCCTGTTGTGTGCTGTCTCTGCATCTGTTGCATGCAATAAGCAGTGCCTAGTTCACTGTAACTTGGTGTGAAGTGCTGGAGGTGTGGACTAGCTGGCTCAACAGTAAGGACTCAGTCAGAAAGTTTTTTCCCTAAAGTTTCATTAGCCAGACCGTGTACTGGCTTCTGTAAGAGAAACTCAGCCTGTTAAAAATGTATGTCTCCTCTTTAAGCGTTGTGCCGTTATAGTGGGGCACAGCTCTAAAATTTTACTGTGATATCTAAACAGTAGGTTAGTATCTACTTACAGTTGCATATGACAATTTTTTTTCCAAGAAGTTGGGCCATGCCAGGTGCCACCTTGACCTGGCTATACTCCTCAAACCTGTAGTCCACAACTGCACTTCACTTGCTGATAATTATAGAAGACATTTGATTTTTTTGCTGCTCTATCTATGGAAATAAAAATCACTTGTCCATGACAGAAGATCTGTTGTAACCTTCCAGTCAGATTTTAAGTCCTTGTAGCCAAGTCAAGAGTCTCAGAGTTGCTTTTATACAAGGGTGTGTATCTATATACAGTATAAGGTTTTACACAGTATATGCCAAATCTGATTTTTTTTTCCCCTGCTGAGAAATAATAAAACGGATTACACTTTTTGAAAAATAGTGCTGTTTCACACTTGGTACCCTAAAGATAGCAAAATGTTTTGCTGTTAATGCTGTAGAGCCGTGCCTGCAAACTGTGACAGTGAATGTACAACTGGTCCTGATGGGAAGTTACTATTTTTTTAGAGCCTTAAAAGGAGGGGGTGGGAGGATTGGTTTCTGCATAGCATAAGGAGCGACATCACACACTCACACATAAAACTGCCAAAATAGTTTTCTTGAACTTAAGCAAACCAACCTGGGGGGAATGTTTGGCAAGCTTATACCCTGTCACCAGCATTTCTTTGCCACCATCTTCACAACTTGCTTCACGTTTGATTTTTCAAGAGATGAGAAGAATATTTTAGTGAGGAGCAGTTTCTTCCAATGGCTAAGGAAGTCAGAGGAAGCTCCTCCAGCACATGGTGGTTCACTGGCATCTCTTTCTAAATGCCACAGCAATCCCCTTTTGTGTAATGTAAATACAGATTCATGTTAATGTTTCAGTCCTGGATTGCTTCTGCTGTGGCTAGGTAACAAATGAAGAGTGGAACTGGAGTGAATCAATCCTTTTCTGCCATGGGTTCACAAATTGGTTGAATGTCATTTTATTTGGGGTGGGTTTTGTACTTGCTGTGTTTCTGCAATTGGATCCAGACTGGATGTGCTATTTGAGTAGCCTTTCTTTAGACATGGTTTTGTAAGCTGCTGTGTGATTTCTTGCTGTATGTTTCAAGTGTGTCTGCCAGTCCTCACCCCTTCCCCACCAGCGTGTGGTCTCTCAGTTTCTTAGGTTCTGGAGACCTGAGCTCAGGAGGACCTGCCAGTTCCTTTAAAAACAACCAACTTCTCCCTTCCCTTTCCTTTAGCTGATTATAACACCAGAGGTCAGATGATCCACGCACAGCTGTGTCCTTTTTCACTTTCTTTTGTCAGTTCCTGATACCCCAGTAATTTTTGATTACCCTGAGCCCGTTTCAGCCAAGGGTAACAGTAGGATATAGATTGCAAAGATAATGCTGTCCTTGAAAGCTTATCAAAGCTGAAGTCACTGAAGGAGCCAAATAGGTAGCTGCTGTTAAATAAAGGTAAAGCTTTTTGCATACAGATCTGCCTGAAAACTGGAGATCTGTGCAGTAGAAGATACAATGATGAGCAAAGGAGAAGAAAACCTTTTTTGTAAGTCATGCAATGGCAGTAGGAATTGCAGAGGAGTGGTGTGAATAGTGCGGCACGTGACTGGAATCTGCTACAGGCAGTCGTGATCCTGGTGTACGTATCTGTTACTTGTGAGGGTGCTGAAAACCTGAAGAAAACGGATAGCCCCTTCATGTTAAGGGTATCTCCAGAGATCACTGCAGAATGGGAAGGTGCGTTTCTGCTCAGAAGGAAATGATTGTGCTTTCCGTAGGAAATTTGTGAGCAATAACCAAGCAATGCTTGCTTGAAAACCTTGGGAAAATTGTGCCAGAGGACAAGAAGGATGTCAAATTCAAAATAAAATAGAAAGTGCCCAGTGGAGTTCTCCAGAGTCAGAAGACGTGGCTTGGACTAAGACATTACTGGTTTCTCATTTTTCCTGGATTTATGCACGGCATATGAGAAATGCATTTTGTATCTGGATTTGGAACTTGGAAAACTGAGTTCTGTTTGGGAGTGAGACTTGTGTCTAGTAAACTGCTAGCTGTGTGACTAGTGAATCACTATGGTGTTTGAAATGCTCTTTTATCTTTTCAGGGTGTCTAATGTAAATGTAAGTTTGAATTGGCATTGGTTTGTGTATATATCATACCTGTTGCAAATACGGAGAATTACATTTGGGTTTTGTTTGTTGTTTTTTCCTTCCCTCCAGTTAAAAAAAAATAAAAATCAGTGGACTACGTAAAAGGGAAACTTAGGGATAATTTGAAGGTGTTTAGTTTCTTGTTAGTTTTTGGTTGTCATTATTAGTATGTGCTCTTCCGATAAACAGTTATTCTAAAACAGAATTTTCTTGTTCTCTGACTGCGGTTTCAAGAGCAGGAGGAGATAGGAAGAGGTCTGGGGAGAAAATATTGAACTAAACATTATATAGCTATCTAAGTAATCCTTCCATTAAATTATTGTCCTGAATGGTTTCTCCTTCTTTTTGATGGGGTATCAGGATGCTTTGGACAGAAGAAAGGGTGCATTTTCCAGAAACTCTACTTTGTTCATGGTCATTCCAGCACCTTTTTCCTCCAGAATTGATCAAACATTAAATATTGTTTATGGTTTTACTGTGGTAGCTCAAGGTAATGTACCAGATGTGCAGATGTGCTTTGGACCTTCTTGCTTTAGTGGCCAGGACAGCTAAGGTTAATGTGACATGTGTCTATCGTACCTGAAACGGAGCTCCTGCAGCATTTGCCACAGCTTGTAGCTCTGGTCAGGAACGGGCGGACACGTGACTTCAGCTCTTCAGGGGGCCTGAGGTTCAGGTTTTAATGATTTTCAGTCTGAGGTGTGCCTGGAAGAGTAATGCTGTAAGAGTAAGAGGTGGCCATATTAGAAATTTTACAAGTAAATAATTTTGAAGCTTTGATTTGGCAGGATTTTCAGAGATGGAAAAGAGCATCTCTGAATGTGATTTTCCAGAAAGTTGATAGCCTCTCCATTCAGACCCCAAGCGACTGAAGTAAACCTGCTTGAAGAAGTGGAATTCAATAAATGTTAACAGGGACAAAACCACAGTTGCTTCCCCCTTTTCTTATTTCTTCTCCCTCTCCTCTTCTTGGAGCTGTTGTGGCTCAAAATACATCCCTAAAAAAGGAAGCTGCCCAGAGGCAGTCATTTGGTCCAGGGAACATAAATGCACTGCATGGTTTCAAAAAGAAATGCAGTTAGCTTTTAGAAAAAGAAAAACACCAAAAACGTAACATGTGAAGCATTGGGCACCTGTTAACATACATGTTTTATTACCACACGTTCCCAGCAGAGCCTGGCTGGCTGAGTAGTGAGCTGCATGTTGGTCAGATGCTAATACAGACTGTTTGCTTCCGTGACGGTCTGGGAATCTGTTGGTGAGGTGTTTGTTTTGCTGCTTTTGCTTAAGGACTGGGGGTATGGTACTGCTTCAAACCTTGTGGTTACTGAATTATTTAGCTGAGATCAATCTGCCTCAAACCTCTAACACAGAAGTTACTCTTTGAAGTTGCGTGAAGAATTGCAGGGGCTTGGATGTCTTGGCTGAGGCTTTTTCATTGCCAGTGGTGTTAAGCACAGCAGCTACTTCAGGATAATTTATCACCTGTTTTTCTATGAAGCAGTGGTTCATTTTTTTATTCCCCAAGTGGACCTTGGATACTTTTCAGAAAAAGTGGTAGTTGAATATGTGAAATCCAGTGATACATCCTATTTTACACTTCATAATCCTAACTGAAAACTACTGGTATAATAAAGAAAAACATGTAAGAGAGGAACTGCAGGAATTTGCTTTTGGAGGACACTAAATCAAGCGAGAGTTACTGTAGCTGTGGTTTAAAACAGTTTATATGCACTCTGCTGAGTGATGGAAGAAGGTTTTGCTACAGCTGCACTTAGTTTTTAATCCTGGAAGAGAGGATTCCTTCCAAATTAATGCTGAAGCTGTTTGTCCCAATTTGATGTACATTTTTTTTGTCTGTACTCTGGTTGTCCGTGACCTTGTCCTGGCTTTATAATACTGTGCAGGTTGGCGTATTGATGTGCCATATGGCTATATAAAAAGACTGCCTGTTGCTGTGATATCCAGATCCGTTGCATCTCAAAACCTGGGAGCTGTAAATGCATCTTGTAGATTTGATATAGGAGTAGGAAACATCTACTCAAAAGGCCTGCAAGTTATGGAGCTGGCTTCTTTTCTGGTGTTCCCCCATCAATGGTCTGTGCATGGTATTGCCGTGTGTTCGCATTGCACTTTATACACACCTTCCTGCAGTTACCAGCATGCTCTTCCTGCAGTGACTGGGTTTGCTTTAGAGTGGACTTTCTGAAGAGTTCAGCATCCTGTGATGTGGTCCACTGTGCCATGTGCTAATTTGAAAAAGCAAAAGGGAGAAAAAGAATCTCACCGTACATCTCATTAAGTTGATTTTTACTGTGGGAGTTGCTTTGTTCTACGCTGGTGATACCGCAAGACTTAACTGGTGCTTGCCTTGAGCATCGTGGTGGAAGCATCTGCATCACTGTAGCTGAGGGCAGTGTTCTCTTCTTGCCATGCAGAGTTGCTGCGCAGTGAAGTAAAAGATGTGAAGTACTTGAGATCAGAATGAGATTCTGTAATCATTTGTTAAACACATTTTGATGCTACTGTTAGTATTTAGGGATATATGAATAGCTGGTGCTATGGAATGGATGTAGTTTCTGTCCTGAAGAGCTGTATAATGGATGATAGAGAGAAGTACGGCAAGAGATGCAGTTCAGATACCTCATGTTCCTTTTGCATCCAATTTTATATAAATTGTGCTGAATAAAGGCAGTGTTAATTGTAGCATTTTCTTTTTTGAGTTTGATTTTTGCAGCCTGAACAATACTTTAATGAAGGTCTCTTGTGCTTCTTATTCTCAAAAAGACACTTAACTGGCTTGATATCTCTGTATTCCTCCTTTCCTTCTCTAGATGTTTCTTTACTCTTTGTACACCTGTCCTTGTCCAAGTTTGCCTCCAGATCCCAAAATCTCTGAACTGGTTGTCATGTTCATTATCTCTGTCCACCTTGGGTTCTTCACTGCTTGGCTTCTCTGAGCAAGCAAGAGAAGCTTGGTGATGTACAAAATCTAGAATTTTGCTGCTATTTAGTGTTTGTGGACTTGGCATGACAGGTTGGGGGGTGTGTGTGTGAGCTATGACTAGTCCAGCTAGACCTTTGCCTCCAAGGGTTGTTGTCTGCCACCTGAGGACCTACTTAGATGTCTGCCTCCTGGACTTACGCCTGGGGCAGTGACATTTACAACAGACTTCCATGAAAAGAGGAGATAGTTGCTCTTGTTTTCTGTGAAGTATATCCTTCTACTTTAATATTTTTCCTGCAATGCTTCTAAATTGGTCAAATTCACATGAGTCTTTAAGGGACAGTTAGGAGTACCTGCTTGCCAAATGTACAAGCTTGTACTCCAGAGCACTGAGCAAATTTAATTTGGTTTGAGAGGTCATGTGACTTGTTTTAAGATTGAATGTTTCAGTCATTCTGGACATCATACAAATTGGCAAAAACTCAGCTCGAGCAAGCAAAATCTCTCAAAAAAGAAAACTTAAAGCCGTTGAAAGCAGGCCATAGGGAACTCGTAAGGTACCTAACATGGGTGCCACCAGCACTGCCTAGAGTACCCTAACCTGTACTGCTACAAAAGTATCTCTAACCTTTGTAAATTGTTTCCCTCATCTTTGCCCTCTTCTGTCTGTATCTTCTACCAGCGAAAGCCAGATCCAAATGTGGTGCCACGTTCTTCCCCTGCGCTAGTGGGATCCACTGCATCATTGGCCGCTTCCGGTGCAACGGCTTCGAGGACTGTCCCGATGGCAGCGATGAGGAAAACTGCAGTAAGTGCCCGCCTGCTTGCACTTCTTTTGCTTTCAACTAATTAATACTACTTAGAAAGGAAGCATTCATTAGACTTTAGTTTCTGAGTCAAATATTCTCACTGTCATTTATGACCCAGATGATCCTTGTGCTTTTCACTTTGTAAATGACAGTCTTTTTTTTTTTTTAAGGTCCAGCTCAGTCTTGTGTTGAATATAATGCCGATGTGGTACTTCAGGCCCCTTTGTAACTTTGAAATGAGATTTAAGCTGCATGTTTGCTTTGAACAGGTTCTCTCTACTCAAATGTAACTCAAATTGGGCAAATGTTAAATGTGACTTAAAATGGTTTAATTTTCATTTGCCTCTTTCTAGCCACTGAAGATTATGACTTATTTGTTCATCAGCGCATTTAGGTTTCTCTGTTTATAGATGTTCTCAAGCAACAAAAAAGCAAATAAAGGGTTGTTTAGTGAAAGAGGTTCTTGGAAAGAGAAGGAGGTTCTCGAAGTCAGACATGCCTGCCAATGCACTAACTTGAGCTGCTTGTTCACATCCTCTGAAGTACTACTTGACTGGGGCTAAAACCCCTGCGTGTGGCTGCATAGATCTGTAAGTCTAGCAGGGATGTATCATAGCAGAAAGGAAGGGTTATGTTTGATCCAGCCGCTCTGTTGCTATTATCACGAGTTGGTAAAAGCATCAGTCTGTAGGCAGAAGCTTGCAGCAAATACTTGTTCATTCTCTTGTTGGAGCACTATGAATTTTTCCATTTAATGACATTTAAAGGTCAGGAGGAGGACAACAGACACCAGCTTTCAAAGATAACAAAAGGGGCCATCTTTACAGTGATGTATCACTGTCTGCTTCTTGGAGAACTTGCCTTTCTTGTTTGTCTGCTTTCCCCCACAGCATGAACATTGTCTTAAGGTGCCATCTGTTGTTGGCCGAGAGTCTGGTTTGGGCCCTGCGACTGTGGCAGGGAGATTGCACCTCTGCGGAGCAAGTGAAGCTAGAGAAAGAAGATTGAAGGCTAACAAAATTACTTTGGGTTATGCTTAAAGAAGTGGGCTAGAAGAAAGGTTTGACAAAAGTGCCTTGAATATTCTTGAGGTGGTAGAATGACAAGTGGCGTGTTCTCAACTGAAAATGCGCCAGCTCATGGAGTTGGTTATGAATGACGTTATTTCCCATGAGCTCGTAGTGTGTAGCTCCAATGGGACCTTACAGCTGATGATAACATGCTGCTGTGCTGATCTCCCTGTTTCTCCATACCATTTAAGCACACACTTGGTATTTCCTAGCATATCTAAGTGTCTAGTCACTGCTTTGTTTATGTAGAGGAACAATGCAGTAGGCCCTAAAGTGACCTGGAAAATCAACGTGCTGTGCAAGTGTGCAGCAGTTTCAGACCAAAGGAGATTTAGCATGTTTGTGATAAACATGCTTTTGGGGAGCTGGATGAATTGGGAGTGTTTGTTATCTATACTGCAGGTTATATGCATGGCAGATTTTAAAGTTTTATGGATTTGTTTTTTTAAAAAACTCTTTAAAGGCAGCTCTTTAAAGAATAAAAAATAGGAAGCCAGTTAGTATTTGGGAACTGTAATCCCCTTTGTTATTGTGGCAGAGAAGCACTTTGAAGCAGACAAGGCATCTAAACAGTTTTTTTAAGGTTTTGAATTGGAAAGTTGCGTTCTGTTTCAGTCACCTCATTACCAAAAACTGGCAGGAGTTCAGAGAAGAGTGCCAAAAATGATGAAGGGACAGAGAGATTGATTTATGAGGAGATATTAAAAACTGCTAAATTATGCATATCTCAGCAAAGCGATGACTATGTTAGAAGATAAGGCTGTATATGCTGTATATGAAGGGTGCAAACACTGTTCAAGGAGGGATTGTATGCTGGGCTATAGCTAAGACTAGAGGGATGAAATTAGAAAAGAGAAAACTAAGATGAATATCAAGGAAACCTGCTTAACAGTTAAGATGCACTGAAGCTGTGATGTAATCTACGAGCAGAAGTGGTAAAAACTGCACTGCTTGAAGCTTTAAATGAAACTAGACATAGCATCTTGCAGTATATTTACTGCTGGGTTTGGCGTGGGTGAGGAGACTGCTCTATCTAAATGAGTGTGCTTAAATACTATTCTGCTTTTGCTCTGTGTGCAACAGCGTGCCTTATATGAAAGGACTTTCTGTATGGCACTGTAATGTGCATGTCACCCTTAAAAAGGAGCTGAAGTTCAAACACATGTCAACATTGCCATTGTATCAATTCAAAATAGTGAGGAGAATGGGGAAGGTGGAAAAGAAGCAGAGGTAAATAAGCCACTGCCTGGCAGTTCTCAGCCAGGGTTGTTGGCTTATGATATGAAAATTCAGCTACATTGAGTTTGTTGTAATAGGAAGCAACAGGCAGTATTTATGGTAGGCAGTGCTGCCCTCCATATGTCGTGAGTGTGAGCAAATGCTGAGCACCAAACAGTGATCATGGTAGGGGCTCTCATGAAAGTGAACAGAAGGCTTATCACAACTGTGGGTGGACTAAATCTCTGCTAATTGTAACGAATCTTGCATGAATTAGAAATTTCAGCGCCCTCTGTTTAGAGAGACAAGGTTGGTTTGATTGCCAAGTTAATCCCACGTATTCAGCGAATTGACCAACTGTTGAGTTGTGACCTGTTGTAGTTGACTGCTTAACAGCTATTTCACTGCCTGGGTAAGAGAATTTCTAATGAAAGATCTCACTTTCTCTTTTTGCAGCAGCAAATCCCTTGCTTTGCTCTACTGCCCGATTCCACTGTAAAAATGGTCTTTGCATTGATAAAAGCTTTGTGTGCGACAGTCAAAATAACTGTCAAGACAACAGCGATGAAGAAAGCTGCGAAAGCCCTCAAGGTAGGCACAGGGTTTTTATTCTATCCTGCAATATTATACCAACTCTGATTAACACAGAACAGGCTCAGTAGAAAATACGAATCTGTTGGCGTGCTGTGTGTTGGCTAGAGCTGTTGTTTCCTAATTCTGCAAATAATGAGAGTGAAACATGTAGTGAGCGTGTGTGCATGCGTGCACACATTTCATTCTCAGAGCTCAGAAGATTGGTATCTTTTTCAGAATAGTAAAAATGCACTTTTGCAGGAAGTGCTTATGATCTGTGATCCAGCGCTCATTGAAGTTGCTGGGAATCCATTTAGTGACTTCTGTGAGAGATGGACTGGACCCAGAGGGATCAATAATAAAACTTCAGTTTGAAGTAGTTCAGTGGTCTGTGTATTTATCAGATGAGTACATCTGTGTAGGCTTAAAGCTTTAGATCCTTATTGCTCAGTTACGTTCTGAAAAGCATGTTTCACTGCAGGACAAGTCTACAGTGAAAGAATTTATTCCTACCCTTCCTTGTTTCTGTATTTAGAGAAAAGGATGAGGAAAATTTTGTTTAAAAACTGTTGTATATTGAGTCTTGTGAGAATCTCAGAACACAACCTCTGACTTTTTTTTTTCTTTTTAACTTAGAAGTCTACATCTAGTGCTCCTCGGTTTTGTTTCCTGTAACTTAATGCCATAGTATTTTATAAAACATGAAGTATTTACGAATGACTTGAGGTTAATAAATTATGTGTATTGGGCATCAGCTGCTAACTATTTTCATGTCTGAGTCACTAATGAGAGATCAGAGCAAGCAAAAAATGGGAGATGGTGATATTTGCAGGGGAGATGCAATGTGCTTGGGCCTATAGAAAGCAGGACACATGAAGAGAGATAAAGCAGGGAATGAAGGAAGAAGAAATAAGGGAAATTGAAGGAGAGCAACTTTAATCCCTTATAGTGGCCTACCAGTATCTTAAGGGGGCCTACAAGGAAGCTGGTGAGGGACTTTTTAGAATGTCGGGTAATGGTAGGACTAGAGGGAATGGATTAAAACTAGAGATGGGACGATTCAGACTGGACGTTAGGAAGAAGTTCTTCACCATGAGGGTGGTGAGACACTGGAACAGGTTGCCCAGAGAAGTTGTGGATGCCCCATCCCTGAAAGTTAAGGCCAGGCTGGATGGGGCTCTGAGCAACCTGGTCTAGTGGGAGGTGTCCCTGCCCATGGCAGGGGGGTTGGAACTAGATGATCTTTAAAGTCCCTTCCAACCCTAACAATTCTATGATTCTATGATAATATCTAGCTGCATTGTGATTTAGTCCTTTGTGGAAGAGAAAATAATTCTGAGCTTAACATGGTGATTAATATTCTTGACAGTTCACAGGGGAAGAGGGAAAATACACAACAGAAATGCCAGCAAACAGGGTTTATAGCAATGGTATGCGACAATCTCTTCTGTGCCATTCCTCTGCCTAAGCTATGACCTTGTTTTGTTGGCTCCATATGTTAGGGCTGAAGGGGTCATCCCGGTAACTGGCCTGTTTGCAGGGCTACCTTGAAGCCTGGAAACACAGCCCTTCTGAGATCAGAGCCGCGGAGCAGGGGTCTGGCCTGCCCCTACCCTCTGTCCTGGGAGGGAGGAAAGGGCTGGTGAGGGACTGGCGCGTGGGTATTGCTGCTGCAGCAATACTGCTGCGCCCCTGCGGAGGGCTGAATTGTTTTTCACTGCGGGCCTAAGGCAGTCTAATAAGATTAATGCGGGTGGTAAGGGTTCTTGTTGGGTTGCTTTTTTTCTTTTCTTTTTTTTTCGTTTGCTTCTGAAGCTTAAAGCAGCAGTGTTCTTTTCCAAGGTTGGGATGATTGCTTCCTCTGCAGATTAATTGGCTGGATTGCCTCCAGGTTGTTTGTTGTCATGACAATCTGCTATTGGAAGTGACTGTCAGGCTCAGGAGAAGAAAAGAGCTGTATTTCATAAAGCCGTTACTTTTGTCTTTATCTTTGGTCCTTCTGGAAAAGTCAAATTCGTAAGAGGGTTAAGCAAAGTAATTCTGGCTTCCAAAACACACCAACTACTTTGTGATTCTATGCATGAAAAAGCCCCAAACAAGGAAGAAGGAACTCACTCTCATTAAGACCAGAGCAGCAAATGTTTGTGCGCTTTTTTGTTAAAAAAAAGGAGTCCAAATACCGGGTTGGGAATGAGGAGTTCCCAGAGTGAAGTGCTGGTTATGGGGAGCGTGCGTGATTGCCTTTGCCCTTTGGCAGCCCAGAGCCTCCATGAAATGCCATTTTGCCACCTGTAAATGGGCAATGCTCATGTACCTGTCTTTCACAGCGAGGATTAAACCTCCCATCTGAATGTAAATGACGATTCCCTCTGGAGTCTGCAGCTACGGTACGTCTGTCCTGGCTTCCAAACACACCAGCTACTTTGTGTTAATTGAGAATTAGAGGCTACTGTCGACAGTCTTTCATTTCTCACAATTCTTTCTATAGGAGATCTAATTACTGTAATTACAATGAGGTTTGTGTTAACACAGTACCCAAGAATCCTGCTCATTAACTAGAACTCAAGTGCTCTGTGTACTTAGTCACAGAGCAAAGCAATTCTGTAGGGTATTATAAAATCCAGATAGAGGGTTTTCTTCCCACTAGCTATGTTATCATGTCACATGTGGTAGCTTTAGTTCAGTGTAATTGAGTGTAGTCTGACATACGAGATCGCACTTGTGTGCTATTTTTGTATCTAAAAATGTGTTGATTTAGAAATCACTAAGCTTCTAAGCCACTCTATGATAGTGCCATTATCACCATTTAACAGATGGGGAAGAGGGGGCATAGAGCGGCTAAACGAAATGCTCCCAGAGTGACATCGTAGCTGGTAGGACTAGAGCTTCATCCGTGCTTGTCTGCTGCAGGGGATGTCATGAGACTTAATCAATGTTTGCAAACTGTTTTGAGATACTATAATAACATGTGGAATAGAAGTGTGAATTATTAATTGGTACTTTGCTCTACTTCTGCTCTTGGGTATACTGACAAGCTTTTTAAATTAACACCTCTTCCTACTCCTCCATGAACTTCAAAGGCCTCCTTTATCCTGCTGTCATTACTGGAAAGCTCCAGTAGCATATCAGGTTGATTTGTGTCAAATATTCCTCCATGCATAAAGATCCTTTCAATCAAGAAGGGCCACTCTGAAGGCTAGGAAAACAGGAATGTGACCCCCTACTGAAAAACATACTGACCCGGGTTTGACATGGAACTCTTCAAAATGTGCCATCCTTGATGAATAGTAGTTTGCTAGCATGCTGCAATTTGAGATGAGATGAGTCTGAAGCCGTGGGTTTATAAAGATTAATTTTAATCATAAATAGGGGCAGATTCATTTTTGGGGAGGAAGACAGAGGCCCCAGGATTTAGTTGTGAAAATGGGAGGAAGGTCAAATTTTTCAGAACAAGTTCCTGCCCTGCTTTCTCCTTAGCACTTGTAACTGAGTGTTGCACATCTTACAAAGGATTGTATGTCATGGGGAAACTGTCAGTTTAAAAACTTAAACTATGACAATTTAGCAGCAAATCAGATAATTCTGCTCTAATTCCCGACAGTAATTATTTGTAGCTCTTGTAGCTGCCATGGTAAATTTTAAGCTCACCCCAGCTACACTTTGGTCATCTCCGGTTTCTGGCATTGAAGTAGTATGGCCAGACTTCCCTTAGTCTGAAATGTGCCGTATTCATCAAAGTATGTGCCTGAATTTGGGATTGGATGGAGGATGTAATTGCTTCGATAATCCACACGAGTTGCATTTATGAATTGCTCTTTCTAGGAATTGGAAATTTCTGCTCCTGTTCCATAATGAATCTTAATCCAGGAAAGTTCCTCACCCCCATACACTTTTTTCTCTTATTTTTACTTTAAGATCTCTCCCTGTGCCTGGAATTAGCTGACAGTGGTAATCATTCACAGCAGCCACTCTGGGTGTACTCGTGCCTGCCTCTCACTGAGGGGATTTCCTGCTCTGCAACAGGCATCCGCTCAATTGGAAGGGAATTCCTCCTCCTTAATATTTTTCAACAACTATGCAAACTTGTTCAGCTCTAGGACTTTATTTAATTTATTCTCTTAATTGCTTTTTATCTAAATGTGTCTTCACAGTGCTTCTTCCTTTAGTATATCCTCCGTTTTGTACTTTGAGTCTAGAAAGCTTTAACACCAATAAAAGCATACTAGGTATTTTAATTCTAACTCCTTTTCCTTTCATGGCCCTTCTTTTCTTTCCTCCTGAGTTTGCTAAATACCTTTATTAACTTTAACCCCGTTGCCTAGGAAAGGGGGTTTTATTGCTGCGAGTCTATATTCACTCTGACTGGTGCTGTAGAGAGGCCCTTGGCTTCAGTAGTGTTCCTACAATTCTAGATCTGCAGTTGTTAGTAAACAGTACCATTGTGGTCAAGTTATAAACCAAATGTTTTGCAAGTGTCCTGAAGTTGATTCCTGCCCTGTGTTTCTACAGTGTATTCGGTAATGTTCACCGTTGCACATGTGGATACCTCCTTTTTTTATTTTTGCATATTTTTTCATTGAATTTGTGTTTGGATTTTGCTAACAGGTTTAGAAACACATACAGTTGCCAGAAGTCTCTGTTCTTTCCTCTATTGCATGTATAAATTCTATAAAAATTTAGCAGCATATTAAAAAATTAAAAATCTGACCCTGTGTCAAACAAGGGGAAAACAGTTTAAAAGGTTGACTTATTAAAATTAATTTCTAAGTGCTAATATAAATTCTGTAATGATAATTTCTGTGGATTTAGGTATAGGTGAGATGAAGCTGGAAGGGGACTGGCTGTAATGGTAAACATTATGGCCCATTGCTGGTATTTGCATGATTGAGTTGCAATGCAAAGTGGGTTTTAGAACTGACAGCCAAGTGGAACAGACATACTCTAAATTTCAATGAAATACCACAAAACCTAATTTATGAAATACAAATAGCTCCCAGAACATCCCACTCTGTGCGGAACTTGTACTTTGCTTTGCACATGGCAAATTGAAATTCTGAAATTCCCAAATGCTGTGGTATCACTTAGACATCCCAAAACTTTGTAGTCTGATCCTAGCTGAATACATTTCCTTTTATTGAGTCTCTGTGACTCATTATTGACTCAGTCTTTAAACCGAAGCTCAACTTGCAATTATTGTGCATCACCTTAGCCCAGATTCAGCCTACAGCAGGAATTTAATATTCAGAAGCAGACTGAATAGAAGTAGGAATTTAAGGAAGGATACAAATAAAATGTCACTGAGTGTTTTATTAAATGAAGGCTTTGCCTGAGCGTATTTAGCTCTCTAATATCCCCGTTTTATAACACTTGCTAGATGGAAATGTTTTTGTCAGCTGTGAATTCCTTCTTTCCTCTGTTTCTCCATTCCCTGATTAAGTCCCGGCTTCTTCTTCTTTGCCTTTTTCTCTCCTCATAAGATTATTTATTTGAGAGGATTCTTGTCAAGAAAAACAATCAATCCATCTTCATGGAGACTTAAAAGGTAAGGTGAGCTACAGTAAGCAGATACTTGTATTAGTGGGCACTGGTATTTCACATGACCGGTAAGTTCATCTGTGCACTTACTTCAACCACATCTGGACTCCACGGTCCCTGCTGCCTCCCAGGCCAGTCTGTTATTCGTAAAATTGATTGTTGATCACTTCATTTGATCAGCAGATAATAACACAGACGTTATTGTAGGTGGTCACAGACTCATTCAGAAGCATGGGACTGAGAGAGGAATTCTTACTTCACTGTGCATGCAGGCTTTGCAGTTAAAGTAGTGTAAAATAGATGTGGGGATCCCAGGGAGAGGTCCGGGCAGCTGGTACAAGTGGATTTGAGTTGCTACATCTCGCAGCGCCCTCAGCTTGTGAAGATGCCAGGGTTTTGTTGCAGAACAGGCATATGTACCTGAGGACTAGTTTTGTGGATCAGCATGCTGCTGCTGCAGGCACTTGGGCCTAGCATTTTGGCAAAATAAACATGCTGCCAAAATGTTAAGTTACCACTGTTTGGTGAGCAGCTATTCTATTAAGAGCAACTATAATGTTGCAATAGACAAGCAATGACTTCAGGTCTTCAAATGGACAACATACTTACTTAAAAGGGTGTTTGTAGATCTGGGAGGTGTCCAGCCTCTTCACCTGATCTCCTGTGGAGCCCACCTTTTGTAACTTGAAGCTCAAAGCAGTTACCAGCAGATAACGACTTGGCTAGTGTAAAAATCAATTTTATGACCTAGGTCAAATCTTAGACAGGGTGTTGTATCACTGGGGGCTCACCGTGTTTGTCAGCAGCTCTAGCAGGGGAAAAAAGGAAGAAAAAGAGGATCTGGCAACTATCCTTGAAGACAGTAAGGTCAGGGAACTGACTTTGTGTCTCCAGCTTATATTATGCCTGTTCTGTAGACAGGCGTACTTTAGGATGCTCATGGTAGCCTTCTCTCAAGCTTACTCCCACGATGGAAATGTTCTTATGGGAGTGCCTTATTAGACTCTTGCTGTAATCCCAAATAGTTTTTTGGTGGTTTCGGGTTTTTTTTTGGTTGCTGGGGCTGAAATTGCAGTTCTCAAGCTGGTTACAAAAACAGTAGGGGCAGGAGGTAGTAACTATATATCAGCTACTTTCCTTTCAGCCAGTGGCTGATGAGGGGAGCTGGGAATTAAGACTGTAAATGGCATGTTTTTTTCTCACCTGTGCAGGAATGAAATATGAGCTCTTAACAATTGTGTCCAGATACTTTTACCTTCACTTTGTGGCATTTATGCCTAATTAACAGTTCCAGGAAAAGGTGATGACATGAATATCCACTTTCCTTGCCTGTGCTTCAAAAATGCAAAAACAGATGAAGACAAGTTTAAAATAAAGGACATTCTTTTTCCCCGTTGTTTTTGAGGCTAATTAAATTCTTTCTTGAGCTCTCGTTAGTAAAAATCAGTTCCTTTAAAATATATTTCCCATAAGTTTTTAACAGCATATAGGTGTTTGAAATGTACCATACGTATTGGCATGTTACGCCATGTCCTGGCGGCTGAATTGCATTAACTTTTCATAGATGTCAGTGTCATTTGATTGTGCAGAAGGCTTCTGTTGCTGGACCGTAGGTGCCAACCCCTAGTCTTTTTGCTGTCAATGGAGGGACTTAAAATAAAAGGCACAGATGTTAATCTTTGACTTGCTGTACAACAACATCAATCCCAGGTAAGGTGACCAAGTGCTTTTTCTACAGTTACTGTAGAAAAGGATTATAGCGTTTGTATTTAAAATGAAACCTTAATTTTTGTTAGTACAATTTCAGTACTGGGGCAACCTGGTTTTCGTTGGATAATGGTAGTTGTCATAGCAAATACGTGTCAGGGAGGAGCCACAGCACAGGTTTCCTGGGTTAAGTACTGAAGAGAGGCTCTCACTAGCAGAGCAGCAGTTAGCTTGTCTGTCTCTTCTGTTTCTAGTCCTAACCCTCATTCACCAGACCGGCCTGCCCCAACCTGTAATTCTGCTTCCAGGTCCAGCTGGGGGCTGGTCTGCATGGCTCTTCCTGACCTGGCCCGTCAGCCCTGCAGTTTCAGTCAAATGGCAAACCTTCTTTAGCCTGATTATTAACATTAATCTTAGCTAAGTGATAATGCTTCAGCCTAAATCTATCTTTGACACCTGCCTGCATTAACCAGGGCAGCAAAAGGTCTGAGGTTAATTTATGCTTCAGTGCCTTCACAAGTCTGGGTCTGGCATTGTTGTGTCTGTAACCACTACTTAGAAATTACTTCCCACGGTGAACTGTTGAGGAAGCTTGTTATATTCAGCAGTTTGCACAGCGACTTGGGCAGAGGGCACAAGAGTTTTCTTTTCTTGCTCTTTAGGAGTTGGGCTGTTCTTTTTGTGCAGCAGTGGAATTGAATAGAAGACCAGTTTTGCTGCTCAGACCTGTGTTGAGTGGGAGAAACAGATCCCAGCATCCTCTGTGTCAGACTTTGGGTAGGGTTTGAGTTTTTCGTTTTGTTTTTTTCCCCCTGCAGCTGCCAGCAGCAAAGTTGCAAGAAGTCTCTTATAAAATGTCAGGCTACAACTCTGTCCCCAGCTGAAACAAGCTTTGCACATGGTTAAAATGTGTATCTTTTCACAACTTCAGTTATATCTGGGAATAATTTGTGACATGTGAGCTCTGTCAAAGCTTGTATATGTATTCTTACTCAAATGTAAAGCCACAAGCAAAGCCAATGTGACCAGGTGTAAAAGTGCCTCTATTCAGATGTTGTAGCAGTTTAATACACAATCAATTATGTAATTGACCTAAAGCAGCATGCTTTCAGTGTAGACAGCCCCCTGGAGCAGGGTTACCATGGTCTGTTGAAAAGTTTTCCTGACATCTGCTCAACAAGAATAAATGCAGGTCAGCCAGATGTCTGTGTAGCTAGAAATTGTGCTGGTGCTGTGCACTTGACGCGTCGGAAGGAGAGCAGCTAGAAATGCAGAATTGCCCTCAGAAATGTAGGTGACCCCATGTGTGCAGGACCTCAATAGGTCTGGACAGTTTGTGTCTGTTATTTTGAGAATCTTTGCTTAAAGTAATTCCCTTTTTTCTATAAGTGGTTTTACTGTGCTGCATAACTACAATTTTAATCTGCCTTACAGAAAATATTATTTTATATCATTTTATAGGAGAAATAAGGGTATGGAAAACCGCATCTGGGGGGGGATGCCTCACAACTGAGGCGGTATTAACATCAAAGTGTGTGTACCCAACATCATTATGTCTCATGCCCACTCCTTCCGAATGTTGGTCCCAGCCAGGTCAGTGGGAGTGTTAACTTTCTGCAGATGAAGCAAATGGCATTTGTTTCCTTATTGCAGGTTACACTTAAGTTGCTGTATCAGTGTGCTGTATTCACTGTGCAGCATAAATCGCTTCCGGGTGATTTTTAAATCCCGAGCAGGTTGCCAGCCAGGGTTCCAAAGAAAGGTGTTCCGTACTGCCTGATCTAAAACTAGCAAATGAAACTTGGTAAGCAAATGGATTACCACAAAAAAGAAAGTTTCTTGCCAGGCTTTAGATTAAGCTGAGATTTATCCTCAGCCAGGCATTTCAGTACCTGTAAATCTGTGAAGGATGAGGCTGTTGAATTCTAGCTTTCCCTTCTTTGCTGCTCTTGCATTAAAACTTGTGTCGCAGAGTCTGATGAAGCTTCCTTGGAAAGCTGGGCACCACTGTGGATTTTCTTCTGCCTGCCAAAAATTGTGAAGTGGTGAGAGAGATTGTGCCAGTCTTTAGTGTGTGTGCTGTTCCCTGAGCTTGCCAAACAAACTCATACTCCATCTCACATTACCAGATATTCTGTGCTAATTTGCTATAAAGGATTGTGTTAAAAATCCATATTTATAAGGGATGTTAAAAACATAAAGCAATTATATGGTTTTCAATTACATAAACATCAGCATGCAATGGGAATTAGAAGCTGAATAATAATTTTCTGTTTATTTGTAACATAGAGTCTATGCAAGTGGTAAAACCTGGAGGACAAGCAGGAGGAGGAGTGTGGAGGGTACAGTGCCATAAAGTACTTTTTCTATCTCTATTCAAATTCAGTTCAGATATCAAAGTAGGTATTTGCTGTTAAGGGAGGTAGCAACTTGGTGAGGGGGAAGCACTGAGTGCAGGAGTCCTGTTCATACCTATGCCCTATTGATTAAGTAGTGTTTCCGCTAACATGGCTGAAGGTTGGGAGAGGGGGGGTGCCCGTTGATGTGTCCTGAGCACAGAGGTGGCAGCAACTAGAGCTGCCTGATGCTACTTGCTATTAGCATGGTAAATGACCTTGGGCATTTTGGGTTAACGTCTGTCGTATGCCTGATCTCTGTTTTACAGATAAATACCAAACTTCTAACTCTTGACAGCTTTATGAAAGATTATAAAGTCATTTGAAGAAAAGAAATATCATTAATGATTTCTGAATATTATCTGTTACCTGAAGTGCACCAACCAGTCACTGCGGGGTCTGGGCATTGGTGCTGAATTACATCCTCTGAGGTTTCAAAGCAGAAGCTTTCAAGGCTTTGTTTATTCTAAGAGCATTATTGCACCACAGTAAAGGCAGTGATTACCAACTAGTTCTTAAGTGGAAGTAATTTTGAGGATTTGGTGTTTTTGTTAAGAGGTTAGGAAATGTGTTACACTGCGCTAAAACCTGTGGGAATTAAAAACTAGGTTGTTCCATTTGTTCAACTCTTTATTCTTAGATCGTCATTTCCCTTTGCCTCCTGCATGCTGAATAGCTAGCAAACACCAACGTTGTTTTAGTGATAGCTGTCCAGGAAAACACTTTTAGACTTTTTGAGACAGGTTTTTCCACGGCAAATGCTGCTGGTGATTTACCCTCTGCAGGAGAAGACTTAGGACTGTCCTACAGAAAGAGTTCTAGAGTTGAGAATTTTCTTCAAGAAAGGTTTTTCTGGGCTAAAACTTGAACTATTGTGTCAGTTAACTTTGAAGTCCGTGATGGCTGGAGCCTTGCTGAGTGGTTTGCAAGGAGGTGGTTTGGACTTGGCTTGAGGGAAAGGGATCATTATGTGCAATTAAATGGAAGCTCTGCAAGGTATTTGGCACTGATGCTTGTAAGAACCCACAGCTGTAGGAATATTGTATGGGAAAGAGAGTGTCCTTATGGTAAATGACTAACTTGCTGTCAAATTTAATTTTCTTTTTTCACACTCTAGAACCAGAAAACAATAAGCATGTGACTTCAGGAAAGCAATGGTGTGGAGGAAGTTATATCCTTGATTAACAACTGGGTGACTGTGATCAACCAGGAAAGGGCAGATGAGAAGACCATATGTTCTGTTCAAAAGCTAACAAATTCCATGCTGATTTTTTTCTGTTGTTTTTGCTTGTTATCAATGCCAAATTTGTCTGACCAGATTGGAACAGGTATGTTGGTGATCAGTGAGATAGAGAGGTTCTTCAGAGATGGGCTCAGACATCAGGGTGGCTACAGCAGGTGTGAGAGGACTGAAACAGCTGTTGTGATAAAAATGAGACATGATGGCAGTGAGCAGAGCCTGACTTGCAAATAGGGGGTGGAGATCATAGGTAGGGGCTTAAGACATGCTCCTACTTCTTTTTATTTATTTATTTATTATTTTATTTTATGAAAGGATCACTTGGCCATAGCCTTGTCATTTGCTGTTGTGTGGGAGGCAGTTCGTATAATTAAGACTGAGATGGTCGTAACCTTCTGCTCTGATGCACACATGATCAGTTTTGTGATCAATCATCTGCCAAGGTGTACGTTCCTGAGCCGAAATTCTTGATCTTTCCACTGAGCTCGCAACAGAAGTGTGATTGAATCACTGAGTGTTTGCAGAAGCCACGGCCGGTCTCTCCGTTGTTTTCCAGACTGCCTTTTCCACCACATCTTGATATATAAATCACAGAGAGTTGATGATTAGTTGGCAGCCATATGAGATCAGATTCTGGTCATGACTGACAATTGCAAGAAATTATCCAGAGAGTACCTTTCTGGCCAAGCTAGATGTAATTCAAGACTCCATATGTGAAGGAGCTCTGGCTGGAGGTGCCTGAGGAGACATTCAGAAGTAGTATCATGAGCTTGTGTATTGTAGAGAGATCACCGCACAATGCCTTTGCAAGCTATGTGGCTCGTCTGAGGTGGAAACCAAGCAACACGGAAAAACACTGTGAAAGGAATTAAACTTTGAATAATGAATTTCCCAGCAAGGTACAGGAGTGCTTTTGGTCTGTGCCTTTCTTATCTATACATCAGTAATATGGTTAGTCTTTCCAGAAAGCCTAGTGTAAATACGGAGTAGAGAAATCATAGTGAACCGGTTCCTGTGCTCTTCCACTCATCATTTCACCCTCACCATATTTTCTGCTTTCTCTGTTGGAAAAACGCCTCAAGCAGTTTATTAAGTTTCTATTTGTAAAGAAATTAAGTCAGATTTGTGCTTCCCCCTGTTTTTTTTATTGCCTTCTTTCCTGTGAGCCATCAGCGACTTCTTATCGCTTGTTCCTGTTGTTTGTTTACTTTTTGGTTTCTTTCTCTCTTCAGTTTTTGTATCATGCTCGCTCTTCACATGTTTTTTGGCTTTTCTGGAGGTATCAAACAAGAGGAACTATACATTAAGCCATATTCAGACTTCGATCCACTACTGACAGTTAAAATACTACAAGGTTTTGTTGCCCTATTCAGGTAAATCTTTCCTACTCAAACACGGTTCTCATATTTTAGTGTCGCCCTGGAGGGTCAGAGAGTGGTCTAGGCTTAAAACACACAAATACAAAAAAGCCCACATGCAGGAGAAACCATCTATCTCCCTGAGAAGACTGGCTATACATTCCTTTCTGTTCCATCCAGCTGTCTGTGGTGGACCACATCTCCTCTCTGATATGAATGCCAGATAGTGGCCCTCTACGAGAACGTTTCCAGTTGGCAGTACTCACAGCAACTGTGTGTTTCTTGATTGTAATTTCAGCAGAGATTTAATATTGCAAGTTTAATGGTGCCTACAAGTCACAATCAGGTGAGAAAAGAGTCAGTTTCTGCTCTGGTTGTGCTAAAGCTGTTAGAGCAGGAATTGCCTTTCCACCTACTTTACCACATGATTTTTATTGCTTATATTTTCTGGCCTTGATTTATAGCGTATGTCATAAGTTTGACACTGCTAGCAGTTCCCTGCCTGTGGTTTGCTAGGTGCGAGCAGTCTCCTGATGCTTTTGACATGAGGTGTGTGCGTTGGCTGCAGTGCATTCCTGTTGGAAGTGGAAGGCGGGGGGGGAGTCTTGAAAGAAGTTACTGCATTAAACATCTGCTGGAGGAGGAAGTTTCCACATGAACCGGGTTAATAGTCCACTTCTGGAGTGTAAGCTGGGAGTGATCATTTGGCCAGTCCCCTGCCACGTTCAGCACATGGCAGCAAATGCAGCACTGCAGCAGTTGGTGCGTACAGCAGGAGCTGCACTAGTTAAAGTTGCCCACTCATATATTAAAGGGGAGGAGGGAGAGGAAGCCTTTGCACTGGGTGGAGGGTAGGCTGCTGCCAGCAATTGTCCCGAAGCATTCCTCACTGCTGTGAGATACATGAATAGCGCTTTGGAAAAAAATCTCCCCTGGGTTTTTGATGCTTTTCAACCACAAGTCTGTCATTTGCAACAGGGTGGAGTTGTCTGCAGCACTCTTCCCCAAGCTTTTCAGTTGTGGGAGCTGATTGAGGAGAGGGGGGGGAGGAGGGGCGGGGAATCAGACTTTTTCAGTTCCTTCCTTTCCAGGGGCTACAGGACCGCCTCTCCAAAACTGTTATATTACTCTTATGGCAGTTGCCTCTGGAATTGCAATTGCAACATATTCTGTCTCTTCTGGTAATTAGAAGGGGCTTCTTTAGCTTTTTCCTTTTTGTCTCTTTTCTTTTCCATACCCTTTTTCCTTCTGCTTTTACTACACAGTGAGAGAGACAGGGGAATGAAGAGGATGCTGTGCGCCTCTGCCCTTTTAACATTGAGAAGGGAATGTGTCTCTCGTGTATGCTATGGCTATGTCCCAACGAGAAAGCCAAGAACTATGATGGTGGAGTGTTTCCCAAAGTGTCTGTTCAGATGCATGAGTAAGGTCAACTTTTAGTAGGTTCTGTGCTCTTAGGCATATTTGAAAAGGTCACCCTTTTTATGTAAAGTCAGTATTTTTTTTTTAAAGGAGTTAAATAATGAAACACCAAAGAAAATTTAATGCAAGCAAAACTTCTCCCTGCTTGCAAGAACATTGACTTGGGCAGTTATCACACAGGCTTTATTTTCACTTCCCTCTTTGTTAGAGGCTTCAAAGGGGATCTCCATTGCTTGACAATGCAGCGCAGCTCTGTCTGCACTGTGTCATGCTTTATTCAGTGTACGTTTCAAGGCCTCAGGTCGTGAAGATTTCATTACTGTTTCCGGGTGATTATTGTACCTGCCGTTCTCACAACAAGTTTTGCTGTTCTAAGTAAAGCCAAGAAGTAAAACTCTCCAAGTATTACATTCCCTATCTGGTTTCTGGGTCTCTGCAAGCCTGTAGTGCAGGTCACTTATTGCAGGTACAGAGTGGCTCCCAACCTTTACGTTTCCTTTCCATTTTGCATGCAGAACAAACTCTCCTGTTCTTTGATTTCCCATACAGGGGAGTGGATTTATCTCAGCTGTTGTGGGTGAAGACTGATTATGAGATTAGAGAGCTCTGCCCTACACTGGGCTGCTTCTGCTTTTTCTGTGAACTGTACAGTGAACGTGTGTCCTGCATGTAATGAACACTCAACCCCGTCTGCATTTTTTATGAGGGTCTTGTGGACCAGTTGTTGCTGAGTCTTGCTAAATAAATCTCTCACAAGAAAATTTTGCTTGTTCTGAGGTAAAATAATGTTGTGGTGAGCTTGTCTTCTGGCTTGTTACTTTTCCAGTGGTTAGAACAAAATTAATTCAGGCACCCTCTGTCATTAGGAACTTATTAAACTACTGCGTTATGGCTTCATCTTTAAATGTTAGCCTTTCTGTTAACATTTTGTGTGTGGTTCAACCTGCCCAGATCTCCTTCTGTCTTCTGCGTTTTATCTGTTGCAGGGGTTTTTTCCCCCAAGTCTCATGTGTTTGCATAGGTGCTTCATTTCAGAGGAGTACAGGAGGGAGGCAGATGTTATGACTTAATTTATTTACTATACTGTTTGGGCTTTTTTGATCTCTGGAATTCAAAACAACAACTGAATAAAGATTCTCTTTCATTTTTCTTGGCACTTGTTTCTCTCTCCAGGGATGGAAATGACTGACATTGGTTTTTACAGAGTCAGTGACTGGTAAATCACATGAATTCGTCCTCAGTCCAGCTGAACTTATTGCCTATTTCTGTTTTTGCTGGAACTCAATTTCTAAACCCTTCTTCTGCCCTACGTAGTTTACATTCAGTGTTTCAGGCTGACAGTGTGTGGGAGGGGGAAAGCCTGCAGGTTTCCCCCTTCCCGTTTTCCTTATCCCTTGGGCTGGATCCGGTTCCTGGTGTCCAGCATGGAGATGCCTTGAGGAGCAGGGAGGGGAGCAGGGTCCAGGCCCTTGTCCCCAGCCTGGCCCAGGGAGCAGCCAGGCCCCTCTGCGGGGGTGGCTGTGCCTGGTGTCCGGCTGCGGCTGGTGGAAGAAAGGCACTCGGCAAGTGCTTGACAGCATCTGTTTTCTTAGGCACTTTCAAGCTGCATGAAAATGATTTCAGGAAGCAGAAACATGTTTTACTTGCCAAGTATTGCGTGAAACGTCCAGAAAACAGATCTGGTTGGGAGTATTCTTTCCTTGGGAGGGTAGAAGGAGAAGAGGAAGGTAACAGTTGTGTATTTTTTACTGCTTTGAAACAGCACCTCTCACCACTTACCATGTACTTAAGGCTGACTGCTTACTGTCTTGTTCCCATTTCGAACCTGCATATAATTAATATAATTTTATAAACATGAGTGTATAGAAAAAGTAATACAACTGAGGGACCTTGTTCTTCAAGGTGTTACATATACTGCTTTTTCTGGCAGTTGCTTTTGTAGATGAGTTTATATGCAGCTTCAAAGTATTTATCCTGCTTAAGAACAATGTTAAGTACCTTAATTAGCTTGGAAAATGTTCTGGGCTTTTTTGTGTTTTAATATATTTTAAAAATATTTTCCATGGTGAGACTTCAAAGGGAGGTTTCTACAATTCCTTTAACTGTGCAAGTGGGCTGTCATATTCTCCAGAACTGGGTAAGCTACCTGCTGACATTGTTTTGCTTGCAGGACATCTCCTCAGATGAGATGAGGTTTTTGCAGATAGGCCCACGAGCCAGGTTTGAAAGTGTTGAGAAGAGCTGATGCCACATTGCCAGGCCTTTCATAAGGGGAGGGAGGGAGGGAGAAGGTTTGAGGAAAGGCATATGTGCTTTACTGGGGTGGAACACATTGACATGCTGCGTATGTCCCCCTTGTACGTGGCCCAAAGAAAGAAGATAACCTGCCCAGAGGCTGGGGAGGGAACAAGCAGTACAAGCCCCATCCAGAGCTCAGCTGGGGGTGCTGCGCCTGCCCCCTTCAACCCTCAGTTCTCTGCACCGCTTTGTTTCATCTCTGTGCAGCTGGTGTGTTTCTCCTCATTAAAATGCATTGCTGGAAGAATCTGCTGGAACGTCAGGCAGAAACTTCTGCGTCTGTAAGCGTGTAGACATCAGGAGCTGTCAGAGGGAGTTCAGTGAGGTGGAAAGGGGGGGTCTTGTTAGCCAAAACAGTGAAGTCTGTTAGAGTCCCCCTTTTTCTTTCTCCCCCCACCCCAGTGTCTCTTAAAACTTCCAATTGTTGCTGCTGCTTGTTAAAAGGTATTTTCGTTCTGTCGTTCATTGCTCCATGTCACATTCGTTCACTGGTCACACTGCACCAGTCCTCTGTCTCACCACTGTTGGTGAAAAGCCTTTCCTCTGCCCTTCCAGCAGAGTGCCTTGAAATGCAGATGGTTGTTCGTGGCCTTCCTTTGCTGAGTTGGGGGTGATCTGCTGAAATGAGGGAGTACATTAGCTATTGTACAGCACCAAAAGGAGAGGTTATTGCTTGTATTGGCAATCCTGAAGGCAGTCTGTTCTCTTGTTAATTGGGCAAAATTCTCAGGTGTCCTCACACCAGCTTATTCAGCCGTTTCTGGTGAATCTGAAAGGGATGCTGCCTGTTAAACAGCGTGTCTCAGTGACTTGAGAAGCTCTGGGCTTTTCTGCTGGGCCCTGCGAGCTTGGCGATTTGGTGTGACCCTTCCCCAGGGCCGTTTTCCAGCTCTGGTGGTAAATGGCCAGCGGGTAAAAGCGCTGTTTGGCTGATCTGCTTTTGGTTATGTTGGTGGAGAAGCGGTAGTGGGAAAAATGGGAAAGTAGATGTAAGTGGGAGATGTGGCCCTTTACCACCATGCAGTCTGAGGGAGGGGAGGGAGGGGGCTATTCTGTGACATGAAAGTGCAAGTGAGGAATGTCTGCAAACTTCGAGTGAATGTGTTTTCAGAGGAGAGTGTCTTTTTCCTCTTGATTTCATGCTGCATCTTCGCCATATGTTCTGTCAGGCCTAGAGAAAGCTGCTGCCTTTTCTTGTTTCACGTGCTTAGCTAAGGTTCCGAACATTCATTCCTCTCAAGGATGAAACTCCTGTCTGTTGTCACTTAAAAGCATTTACTATTACGAATTACAATGCCACCTCTGCTCTGCCCAAGCGTGCTTTAAACGAAGCACGGGTTTGTTTCATTGAGGGGGATCTGTCACCGCAGCAGGACGTAGCGCTCCTTCCTACACAGGACAGAGTGAACTTCCCATTCTACAGACTCACCATCAGTTCATACAGCCTATCACTTTTGCCATCATAAGCATACATTTTTAAAATGCTTCATGTAGTCTTCCAGAACTCAGGTTGTTCAGTCTGTGTTCTATAGGTGCATCCTACCTTCGGTTTTTCCTTGCAAACTAGTGAAAGCCAAATTAATTACAACAGTTTGCTCAGAAGAGACATGTTCAGAGAAGTACAGCAGGCAAATTGGGAGTCCTCAGAGCTCTCACAGAGAAGCTGCTTTGCTCTCCGTGAACACGTAGTGATGTGGTGGCGGTAGTTCTTCTGGTACCTTTCTAGAGGAATTGCGTTGAGGGCAGTGGGGCACAGACTAAGGTAAGCTATAATTTGAGTCCTGTGAAAAATGCCAAGTGAACTGCAAATCAGGTATTGAAACTTGAAATACAGGACTGTATTTCAGTCAGGACTTTGTGTTTTCATCTGAGGTGAAGCCTTGAATATTGCAGAATCTTCTAGCATGGTGGTGCGGCAGTGTTCCTGATAAAAGTGGACACTTATCTTGCTGAATTCCTATTTCTACCATTTGTGGTAGCTTTTTTCTTCCCTTTCTTCCTCTCTTCTCACTGTCACAGGCATCTCAGGAAACTCATTTACCCTAATCCTATGTTTGACTCATGAGACCCAGTGAGCTAATAGCTTGAGAATAAATTGCTGTAGCAATTGCATTCATAAATATCATGATCAGCTTCCTTAAAGTGGTGTTTGATTACTTGAGACAAAGCTTTCAAAACATTAAAACAGCTTAAAAATAATTACTTGGCTAAAGCAATAAAGTTCTGGGGATACATTTCATTTTTCATTACCCTTTTTTTTCCCCTTTTCAGAAAATAGGCAAGAAGCCTGTATTAAAAGGTAATTATATCTGCAACCCGAGCAAGACACAGAAAATCCAAATTTCAATGCTAATGCAGTTTTTTCATTTTGCAGATGATTGTTGCCCACTCACATGCACACAAGTATGCACATCATTAGCATTGACAAAGAGCTGACTGTTAACTTTGAAATTCTTCGTTTCCAGGAGTTTATCTCACAATCTCATTATGTAAATGTGTTGGTTTTTTTTAACTTGAGCAGTTGCCATGAGAATAAGTGTCTGTCTAGAGCACTGCATGGGATGCATCCTGCAAAAGACAGGCAGAACTATCTGTTCTGTTGAAAGAGAGTCATGTTGCTTTGATTTATAATTAATCTTTAAGACTCTAAAGCATCTTGACAGTATCAAACAAACAAATCTGACTGTCTGACAGTGGTGTTTGCCAGATGAGACAAAGTGTGTCCCGCATTGTATTGTACGTATCGCACTGAGGCTTGGTGGTTTACTGCTATCTAATTGCTGGCTTTCTTAAAGAAAAGGTTTGTGTTGTGTGAGGCCATGGTCCTGTTGAAAATGTGTGGAAAGGAATATGCTTTAAGAAAAAGCACTTCTGTCTATCTGGTAAAAAAAAAACAAAAAACAAACAAACTAAAAAAAATATTAGTATTAGATCCCTAATTTTGTCTAGCACAACACAAGGATGTGTTCAGTGGGGGAGGTGAGCTTTGGCAAAACCTTATTCCCGTTACTTCTGGAGGCCTGATGTATTTGTTTACACGTCTGATCCAACATGAGGGGAAGAAGAAGGAAATCCCATGGAGCACCCCTCTGCCTGTAGCTCTCATGGCAGCTCTGGGAATTCCCACATCAGGTAGAAGAGAAGGCTCCTTAAAGTCTACTTTGTGAGTGGTAGTGGTGTACAGGCAGGAACTGGTGGGGACAGGTGATGGGCACGGAAGGATTTATTTGCACTGGAAGAACAGTGTACTTCTGTGAAGTTGCAAAGTACGTTGCATGGTGCCAAAATTACTTTTTGTGAGCGCTGTCAAACGCTTTTGGAAATAACATACACAAACTTGTTCCATTCTTCTGTGAAAATAAATTCTTTCTAGCTTTTCATGGTGAGGAAAGGGATTGAATAGGCAGATGGTTCAAGATTGTACTTCAAGGCATGTAAGTTAACATGTCTTTAACCTTTAAAGTTGTTAGTGTTAGTCCATGAATTCTGACTTTGAAGCTTGCAATGGGTGACGTGTTATTTTACCAATCTTGTCCTTTTTAAAACAAAACAACATACCCTTAGGTGGGATTGTTGCTCAGGACAGATGAGGTTCACCTGTTAAATAGAGAATTTTGTGTTTGGTCTGTGTTATGCCAAGGACGTGGAGAATGGGGATTGTTAGCACCACTGGACTCGTGTCACAGAATGTTTAATAAATGATACATGCAGCTAGAGATGAGTGTTGGTTTTTCAAATACGGAAATCTGTTCACTTTCGTGTGGCTTTAAGCTTAGAGTAAAATGCAGTAAATTGATGAATACTCAATATAATCTCTGCGGTGTCTTTACAGTACAGCCTGTTTTCAACACTACTCTGTTAGTCCGAATCCTACAGTGGATCCTTCCACTAATGCTTCACCTTCCTTCATCCTCACGCCAGCATGTTAAATGAATTGCATTTTGTTGTCCTGGCCTTTCAGACAGTTACTGGTGAAGATAATTATTCATGCAGAAGAGGTCAGCCATCACAGGCATCTCATCAACTGCCATCTAGGAGAGACATGCTAGCTACAGCGTTGAATGTTCAGTGGTAACGCCTCCCATCTTCTGCCAACGAGTGCGACCTTGTGTTCCAGGGATCAGCAGATCCAGAGCATCTCTGCTGGTGGTGGTTTCATTTTCCATGATCTGGTTCATGCATATGCAAATCACCACCATGGGTTTTAATATCCAAAACATTTTTTCCTCCTGGTCCAATACAGAAATTGCTTTGAAAGCTGAACTAATGTTTGGAATGCTTCCCATATTTTGCCCCAGAGCTGCGGAATGCCTGTTTCATCGTATTTTTATGACTTGAAAATGGGCCACTTTGGACACTTTCCTATATAAAAATTGAACTAGATCTTTCTCAAGATGAACCTTTAAAATGACAAACTTACACTTGAATGTCAGAGTTGTGTATAATTTGCTATGATGACAATCACGTGGCCTCTGTCACGGAAGAGTGAAATGTCTTGAGCTCTTATTGAGTAAGTTTATGCCTGTTTCAACAGTTTCTGTTCTCCTGTAGTACAGATAAAGAAATCAGCTCTGGGCTGTGTTGTGGACAAGCTTTTCTGGTGTGTTACAGTCACTCTGCAGGAAGTTATCAGCCTTTCATACAGTTGTGCCATGGCAGGGTTATTCTGGTTATATTTGTAACTTCTGTTTTGCTACTAATGGTATCATGTAAATGCTGAGTTTGGTTAAAATTAGTAGAGCAAAGGGAAGATCATTCTTCTCTGGGTGACATATAGAAAGCTCTGGAATACATTTGATTTCCTATCAGAAAAACTTGCCATCGCCTCTTTCACTCCAGAGGCTAATATTGTCCCTTCTGGTTCCCATTACTATAATTAGATATGTTCAGAGCATTCTGTTTCTGTCTATTAGCATCTAATCATGTGATTGATTCTTGCATGCCAAGTAGATACTTTTTCCAAAGGAAATACATACTTTACATGAGTTTTCAGACCAGCTATGTAAACTGAGTGCTTATGAGGAGTGCTGTGACATGCAGCTTGAACGCTAGTTTTTCAAACTTCTGTCCTCTGCACCTTCTCCTTGCGTACCTCCTGGTACTTTAATTCTTTGTTCCCCTGCTACGATGCTTAGATGTTCAAAGCACTGGCTACTTAAATTGTGAAGAGAAGATGTTTCTGTATTATGTGGATTTTTTTATTGATCGGGATTTAGTGGGAGACTGACTTGCCTTTCTGAATGGCTCGCTTGTGTCAAGGAAAGCTGCTGACCAAAGATATTTTTAGACATTGTTAGTAATCCAGAGAATGTACTGTCAAATATTTTCTTTTCAGCCTTTTTTCTTTTTTTGGCATCACTGCAGATTAACATTCAGCTTGTTGTTTCTGCATCCTTTGGCACTATGAATTCTTTGCATACTTTGGGATAACTGTCCACGCAAATGCTGCATCTCTGATTATTTTGGTACCCTCTGTTTCTTTTGTTGCCTAATGGAAGGGGATAATATTGCCTCTGAACTATAGTAGAATTTCTGAAAGTATCCAGTAGCTGTGAAAATAAACAAACCTAAAACACCCATACAAACTGTTTTTCAGCCCCAAAGAGTTAAATTGTATGCCCGTGGATAAGGCATGGATGATCAATACTGTCTTCCTTCAGACTGCCTTGTTGCTAGGGTATAGGATCGGTCTGAGACCGTTATTCCAGAATCATTAATTCTGGGGATATGTGCTGTTGTATCAGCCGCTGGTACAGATTTGACCAATGTGTTTGTTGGTAGCCACGACACTGGATTTAGGTCAGTTGAAGGAGGGACAGATGATACCTATCCAGTACAAAGACTTCAGACACAGTCACTTACTTGTTTTTAATAAAGTTCCTATCCCAAACTAGCACTTTGCATAATATGGCCGAGGTATTTTTGATTTCAGATTACAGACTGTGGCTCCAGGACTTGTGCCGGGAATGCAGTGGCTTGTCAGAATGCACCTAATCTAAGAAGGGTATTGAAGCCCCATAGGTGAGCAGATAATTCACTTCATGCTTCATTTACTACTATCCCGAGCTGAAACAGACCTTCTCACCTAAAAGCAAGAGCTCTCTTAATCGTCAGAGATGTAAAGAAGGATGTTTTAATATCATTTCTTTATCCAGAATTCTCCGGTCCATTATGGCTTCAGAATTCATTGTGGCTTGTGGTATAGGCCAATTGCAAAGTAAATGAGAACATCCCAGCTGCTTCTGCTAGCGAAGCCCATTGCTTGTGTTACAGACTCAGGAGCAGGGTATTGGTGATAAATCTTGAGATCATAATCTGGTTTTGTACTGATATTAAAATGATTCTAATGATTCACAGAATCACAGAATGGTAGGGTTGGAAGGGACCTCTGGAGATCATCTAGTCCAACCCCCCTGACAGAGCAGGGTCACCTAGAGCAGGTTGCACAGGAACGCGTCCAGGCGGGTTTTGAATGTCTCCTCTATAATAGAGCCTCTGCCTGGGGAATGAGCATTCACTAGAAGTATTCGTGGAGTTTAGCTTTATGAATGCATCATCTGAAGAAGGAAGAGAGCATGCTGAAGGGAGTTTGACATTTAGTCACACATTTGACAATGCGACTCAGAGTGCTTACTTGCTGAATATGTGGAGGTGTTCCTTGTTGTTGAACTCCTCAGTGTTAGTAAGAGGACCTGCATTGCTGGCAACTGACTGTGCAAGTCAAAGGTGTTGGTTTTATTTTTTAAAATACTTTTCTGTTATTGTAGCTAGAGTATAAATATAGGGATAATCTGTCTGCAGGCTTCCTGACGTACTCTAATTGTCACCAGAGATCATAAAATTAAAGATCAAAAAAAGCATCCGTGCCACTTGGGCCATCCTAATCAAAGAACTGAGAAATTGAGTGCAGTTCCTTGATCATCTGTGATCCTACTATGTGACTTACAGCAAGTTTCAGTCTCAATAATTTTTTTTCCCCCCAATTTTTATAATAGCAGTAGTGCTTCCTCATCTTCCAAGGATGCAGTTGGAGATTATAGAAGATATTTGTTGATTGCTTACTTAAGACTCTGTCTGAGGTAATGAGAGTCACAGAAGTAAAAAAAAAAAATACAAATTTTTAACATGCCAAGACACTGAAAAGAGTGTGTCCTGGGATTGACTCATGCTTGCTTGGTGTTTTTCTCTGTTTGTTGATATTCTAGATGCACCAGATTTAATAGTGTCTCTTAGTCCCTGTGCTGCTGTGTTTGTTCAGTATTTGTCCGGTGATGGATGTCAGCAAAAGCAAAGGTCAGCCTTTGCCCTGTTCACTAGACAAGTCACAAGCAAAGCACAGACCTGCCAACCCACCAGCGCCTTTTCTAAGAAAACTTTGAAAAGAGGCAAAGGGGAGTTGTGTTTCTGAAAGTGACGTGTGTGTTCATGGCTCTTAAACGGGTAGGTGGGGAAGCATGCAAGTACCGTGACACAAACTGCAACCTGCACTAATGCTCAGTTGTGCGCAGCTCTGGGAAGCCGTTGTGCTGCTGCAGAAAGATAAGCACTTCTGGTTTACAGCACTGCAAAATTCAGCTGTTACCATGACAGCATTCTGATGTTTCAGCTCTCTTACTATAGGAAGAGAGCTTCACTCTCAAAGTTGATAGATTTTATGTAATGCCCATCTTCAGCAGACTTGCATTTAATCTTTGGAAGACTATGGCCATGTTGGTGTTTTACATGTGTGTAACATCTGCATATTCTAAAGAAGTGGGGCTGAGTTTTGGTGTTTAACAGAGCTATTTTCACTACTCTCCGAATTGTCAGAGAAGAATGATAGGTGATAAATGCACACTGTAATCATCTGATCATGGGCACTTAACAGATGCATTATTCGATTTACAGTGTTTTCAAAAGGCTGCATAAATCATTTTTAATTGTCAAACTGATATGTTAGTAGAAAACAGTTTTGTTCTTTGCAATCCTGAGATTTTTTTACACTGAATATCTCTTAATGCTTGTTACCGTCATGGCTTATTTTTATTTGACAGCATACATATAAAAATAAGTTCAGCTCTCTTCTTAAGGGCTCTTACAAGTTTCAAGGGAGGAGGGGAATCGTTTATGTAATTTTAAGCTTGACAGAGTAGCTATAATTCCAGGTAATTAAAAAAAAAACACAAACCCACCACAAAAATGCATGCTCCATTGTAAGTAGTCAGTCAATTGTATGCTGACACAGGCAAAATCTTCAAGTCATGGTATTTAGGCAATGTTGTTTGCATCTTAAGGTGGTATGCAGAACTTGCAGTAGATTACCTATTTGCTGAAAGATTGTATCCCTGTCTACTTTTAGCATGGTGTTTTGTACTACCTACACAAGCTGCAAAGCATGAAATTATTGTCTAAACATACTAAGACTTCTAGGAAATGGTAAAAATACATTTCTTCCTTTATTTTTTTACAAGTGAATGGGGTAATACCTTGCATTGACACATGAATGGATTTGTGCCAGTGGTCTTAAACAGAGCCTTCACATGAATTTTAGTGAACTAACGATCTGAGCATTAGCGTCTTGTATTTTAGTATCCAGCAGGGCAGAAACATACTGTCACGAGTTCCCTTGAAAACACTGTTCAGGAAGAAGTTGGGAATCCATTTCACTTTTGGATGCACCCTTGGGTTAAGAGTTAATTCATGCAGTTCCCCAGGGCACCTACAACAAGGTATTTTGAAATAGGGTGATCTTGATTGGATCCTGCTGTACGTTTTGCGGTTTGATTCAAATTGTGCTTCTCCTAGAAGATGATTTCACTAGGAAGGTGGGGCTTGTGAATGTGGAGTTTCCCAAAAGAAATCAAAACTTTGTTACCTAAAATGCTAGCAGAATGCTGCTGTCTGACCTCTGCACGGGTGAAATGTGCATATTTCTTTGTGTGGAAAATGCGTGTATCACTCAGCAATTTGAAGTGCAACAAAAAAATGTAGTTCCCCTTGTGATCAGTACAGTCTGATTCTAGCCTTTTTGTCGTTATTTTTTTAGCATGACTCTTTTATCCCTTGTTAATCCTCTTGAGCAGCGAGAAGACAGTTTAATACAGGAGACCTATTTCACCTCTGAATTCCTGGAAGCTAACACTTTAGAGTTGTATGAAAAAAAAATAATATGGGAACAAGAGGATATTTGCAAAATAAGTATTTACATTCTAATCTCAAAATACTCACTTTGGCCTCTAAATCTCTCTATCAAATGTTTACTTATCTTATCTAGCAAAATATGAGAACGTATACTCACTTACCCCTTTTCATATTTCTACGTTTTCATTTGAAATCAGCTCAGCAATTGGTAAATATAAGTATCAGAATATCAGAACATAATTACATCACTGTTTCGCTTCTGCTGTGCAAGTAGATAATGATGAAGGGAAGTTTATCAGTTGTCTCTTATTCTTTGTATGTTTTTTTTTTTGCTTACATGAGTAAGAAATGTATCAATTTGTGTCTCTTGAGAGGATGAAGGGCTTAGCTAGCCTTTTCCTAGTCCTGGCATATACTTCTAATGAGTCTAGGTATATTATCCTCTGCTTTCAATTAAGTCTTTCCGATTTTATGGGGTTTTGGTGGTTTTGTTTGTTTGTTTATGTTGTTTTTTTTAAAATTAAGCTTTGTGTGTATTAGGCAGATTTTACTTCTTTGAAAGACTGCCTTTATTAATCAAATCCACCGCTCATTGGAAAAAGTACCTATTAGCTGAAGTAATGCAATTAGTTAAGAGTGTTTTCACAATGTTCTTCAAGAGCTAAATTTATGTTCATTCAGGGCAGCTCTTCTTGGAAGTCAGTGATACAGATAGAGAGGAATTTTAGCTGTAAATCAGTGATGAAGGCCAAAACATGAAGTAAACATGAGGCGTAGCACAGAAAGGGCGCTGAGGTTTTTTCATTTGGTAAAATGGCTTTTGTTTTATTATAGGGATGGGGGAGGATTTTTCACTGTTGTTAATTAACAGCATGAAAAAGCATCTGGTGTTCTGCAGAGGGTTTTTACTTGGAAAGAAATTTCTTTGTTAGCATCTTCATAATGATCATGTTCACACGGTTTGTGTACATGCCAGCCTCTGTTCCTCTAAAGTTACAACATACAAGCCCCTTGGATTTTGGGGGATGACGCGAGTGCTGTGGAGATACTAGAGATAAGAGACTCGTTGCTTCTTGATTTTGTGATGATTTGAAGCCTGTACACATATGAAGATGCTCCTGGCCCCCCTCAACTCAACAAAAAACAGCTGTTGTTTGCTAATTGTTTCTAATCTATATGCGAGAAGACACTGTTTCATTTTGGCATCTCCAAAAGTTGTTTGGGTCTGAAAGGATACTTTTAAACAATTAAAATTAAAAGCCATTTTCCATTCTGAAGATTATTTTGAATTTTATATGTTTCTGTATATACTGAAAAGAATTAGTACATATATATAAAACCAAATCATATAAAACATTATGTGGGATATACAGTTCATTGATGTGAATTCTGTATTCAGTGCTGCTCATTAAGCTGCTTCATATCTATTTCTTTGCATAACTAAGTGAAACAGTCCTCAAGTTTAAAAGATATCAATAATTCTTTCGTGGATAAATGTGATGGAAATACAATCTCTACCACTTTAAATTATCAGTTCAAAGAAGAGACTAGTCAAGCTGAAAATTCAGCAAATCCGGTCAGGATGTTGTATCAGGTGAAAACACCATTCCATTAAAGAGTGTGATTTTCTAAATAGAAAAGACCAAATGAGACGAATAGAGACTGGTGGACACACTTTCCAGTTAATATGATTTACCACAGAGCTTCAATACTGTAATACTAAACTAAGCAAAAACTGGAGCAGTGCGGTAATGAGCTCTGAGAAGATATGGTGGTGGTGGTGACAGCAGTTTTTCACTTACCTGGTTGGGTGCTGGTGGAGGCCATCCTGAGCTCTTCTGGGTTGTGTGGTCTTAGAATTGCCCTTTTGCTTGAAAAGTAGTATATTATTAAAAGTTTTGTACCAAGACAGATTTTGGGACTTAAATAAATTAGATTTGTTTCATATCTGTAGAGGTGTGGGGGTAGGGAAGAAGGAGAAACAGTGCAAAAAAAATTGTATTATTTAAAATTTCATGAATTCCAGATCCTGAGTCTTTTTGTTTTTTGTAAGTAAATCTGCAGTGCATGTCATTCCCACCAATTTTCATTTCCTTTTAACCCAATTAGAGTAAATGCATACAGTAGCAGTCCCTGTGTTTTGAGGGGAAATGTGCTAAGAGGAAGGATCCTGATGTTATCCCTCTTGCGATCACTCCTCTCACGGGCCAGGTTAATTTTATGTATAGTATAGAGAAGAGCTGGTTGAATCTTTTCCTTATTTTTCCAAAATTAAGCATTGATCATCTTAAGATAGAAACAAGTATTGGGCATTGCAAAATGGAGCCCAGAGGTGAAGGAAAATGGACCTGTGCAGGCTTGTGTATGTGAAGACATGCCCAATAATGTGTTGCTACTGGCATGGTAAGTTAAACTCAGCTGTACAGATATATATACCTCAGCTTAAATATTCAGTTGACAGCTCTTGGATCAATTGATCTCAGCAGGAGGGGAAGAGAATGCTTCCGTTCCATTACCTGGATTGATTTCTGCCAAAGGATATCTGTTCTTATCCCCATGTTCTAACTTAAAACTGTTAGCTAATCTGTAGCCTGCGAGATTGGTATCACGTTCAGATGGAGGCTGTCTTATTTCAACAGCATGGTATGTTAATAAACTTACATTGACATCAGTCGAAAAAATGAAATATCTCTGTCATTTGTTTTAGCAAGTGCTTGAAGTTCAGCGTTAATATTGGAGCATGAAACTGTTACTAAGTTCTGATCAGTGTGACAGTAAGCTTCTGATTGCTGTAGGTGTGTCTTCAGGGGGCTGGGGAGAAATTCCCATGGCCAGTTCTGCTGTGCGAACTCTTTTCTTTGTTCTTTACCACGTTTGCTACCATGCTTTTCCTCCATGCCTGGATTTGCAAGGTCTCATAATCTGGAGCACTGTGGAGTTCAATTGAAGAGATCTCCTTGGGGGAGAGTATTTCAAAATTGTCCGCTAATCTCCACTGGGAAAGATAAACCTGAAGCCAGTGCAGATGGTGAAAAATTATATTTACTAAGAAATAAATGTTGCAAAACTCAAATCTTCCTGCCTAATATTGGTGGAATTGGCTTATATTCTTACTCTTCTTTGTCAAGTCCCAATTCTGTCTGATTTTCTTACAGGCTTGCTTTATTGTTCTGTGTTCCTTGCATTCAGGTTGCAGTACAGCTGGCTGACAGATGAGGGGGAATTGCGTTTGTTTTTCTTTGAACAAACTGTATTAATTAAAATGCCTCCCACTGGGCTTGCAGTTTGCTGTAAGTAGCACATATCATTAGCTTTAAAAACCAACAGGATCATAAACTTAATATTATTTTAGCTTAAGTGCTGTATGATTTAAAATGCACAGTGTAACCCAAAGGCAGAACAGCAAACCTGGACACACAATTCTGGGTATCCCATGGAAGAATGTATTTTTTTGTTGATGGAGAAGAGTCTGTATTAACTAGAAGGGGGAGAAAGTTACTTTTTTTTAGTCAGCAAAGCAGGTTAATTGTTTGACCAGAGCAATCAAACATGAAAATTAATACAGTCTTGACAGATACATTCTTTTTTATATACATGTGCATATATTACTGGAGTATAAGGTGCCTGGCATATTTTCTTCCTGCCAAAATATTTTCAGTAATGAACAGCAGGCTTCATCTCTGGACAGGTTGTGGCTTGAAAAGTGTACAGCTGTATCTTGTTTCCTGCTTTTCAGCCTAGGTCAGAACATTCTTCTACACAGGTGAAAGCATTTGCTTGCATATTTTTAGGACATTTTAATGATCAGGAGTTTGCCGAAGTTACACTTAGAGCATGAGAAACTTAGAAACTTTCGATCCATTACAAAGAAATTAATTGATTTCTCTGTGAAATGGGAAGGGGTAAAAGGAAGATTCCAAGGTGCTGTCTTTGCTATAAGAGATCAAGAACAATAGTAAGGAACATGTGCAGTTTGTTTTAGGAGAAAGTGTCATTAGTTATGGGAGAAAGTCAGGGCCTTGGACTATTTCTGTACAATTTAGTTTGGGTTAGGGTTTAGTGAAGTGACCCTGTTAAAAATGCGCAGTATACAATGGATGAATGAATAGGAGCTTTCTTCTGCTGGAAAAGAAGGAATTTGCATATAGTTTTTATATATAGAAGCCCTAGCACTGAATGTATTGCCATGGCAAATGCTTGTGCTTTGTGGCATGCATTCATCAGATATAAGTAAATAGAACGGAATGAAGCTGGTCTGTTGGGCTTCAGATTAAGGGAAATTTCACTTATTTAAGAAAGTGTTGGCCTTGGGTGATGTAATGCAGTGTATTTTTTTTTTTTCACTCAGCCCATTATTAAAAATGCAGCGCACTATAAAGAATTCTTAAATAAGGATGTGCAGTTCATTAAATGAAACGCCTTATATCCAGTTAGCAGTGAAACAGCAAGCAACTAGTAAGCAAATTAATAATTATATTTAGAGTTTCAGCAAAGAAACTATGCCAAAGACAAACTTTCAGGAAGAAAGATTGTTGCTAATCTGTCCCCCATAATTTAGAACTACACTGATGATAATGGTGGAAACAATAAAAGGAGAAGGGTGCATGTCTGACCTACAGCCTGGGTAGGTTCAGTAACTTTAGGGTGGTAAAAGAACATTGATTTGAACTCCCTTGACCAGGTAAGATCACACAACCCCAATTTCCTTTGCTATCAGATGCTAGTGAAGGAGGAGAATAGAATGCTGCTTTTGTGTTAAATGCCATAATGCTGCAGTTTTGCTATGGAATTAGCATGCAATAAAGACCATGCATAATATTTGTTTTGTACAATGAGTGTTAAGTTTGGAGTCTTTGTGTAAGATGCAGCATTGAAAAGAGGGTGTGCAGCACAGAAATTGTCATTGTTTTCTCCTTCATCTCTGCAAATTCTATTACCTCAATACTGGTTTAATTATTTTCCTGGGTATGGTCTTTAGCTACTCATCCTTAAAGCATCATGGTTTTATTCCCAAGGGCAGAAAACCTTTCCTTTACTGAAATTTGGCAAGTCACTTTCAAAAGGATGCAATTTTTCTGAGTCTGCAAACCTGATTTATTGGTTAATCCCCACAGAGGACATAGAAAGTGTCATATGTTATATGTTCTATGAGTTTTTTGTCTAGACAGAGTATTAGAGTAGGGTTATAAAGATACTCAGGAACATCTGCAATTTTTAAATGCAAGAGGACTGTATTACTAAGTACCTTCTCAGCTGCCAGTTGCTTTTCACTGAATATTTACGTTTTTTGAATAGATCAAAATTGCTGAAGTCTCTTTAGGATGTACCTCAGGAGAGAATAGAACTTCTTGTCGACATCACGTTGGGTGTGTTCTTGGTCTCTTCCAAACCCATGATGTGAACAGGAAGCTCTGCAGAGGCTCAGCTCAAGGTGACAATCCTCATTCTCGGTGTTTGATGGGAAACACTTCGTACTGATGCTGTGTGGCCTAACAGACTCTTCTGTCCCTCAGTCACCGCCACTCTCACTTCTGGCTCAAAGTTGTTACCTAGGGTTCCTCTTTTCTTTCCCCTTTCCTGTACCTCCCATTATTGCCTGTGAGAGCTCTGACTGTTTCACTTTAAGTGACCTGACGTTGCTCCTGTACCAAGGTGGCTGGGTGAAATGGCTGGTGGGAATCACAAGTCGGAGGAGAAAAATATCAAACCAACCTGAAGATGTTTAGGGACTTCTGACATCAGGTCCACTCTTACTGAGCTGAATATGCCGTTTCCCTGTAACAGTCTGGTTCATTTATTTCCATGAAATGTTCAGCTGTCATAGATCTCAGGTATGTTTGGGTTAAGCTTGTTAAACCAGTACTTCTTTGTGAGCATTGTATTACTGAGAATGCTATTTGAACTATGCCATAAGGGACAAATTCCTGTCCAGCAGTCTTGCCAGACTGAGGATTTTCCATTAGACCGAGGTCATCCTGCTAACCTTCACTGTTTTCAAGGGGAAACAAGCTCATTTTAAACGGCAGAAGTAATTAAATCTGCACACCTACTTGACCGATTTGATATTTAATTAAAGCAGAAGTATTATGGTGGGGTAGTTCAGATAAATGACAGTGAACATTTGCAAGACTGCCATAATCTGATTTGTCTTCTTTTATTTTCTTTTTTTTTTTTAGGTTTTAAAAATGTTTCGTAGTATAGTATGTAGGTATGCATGGAGAAATCCTTAGGAAATATGCATTAGACTGGAATGTTCCTAGCAGGTATTTTCCAAGTTTTGGATAAGACTATAGAAGACTTCCATCAGACGAAAGATGCAGAATACATAAAAAATTCCCAAGTGTTTCACAGCAAACCATTCATTGTGGTTTTGTGTACATATCTGTGCAATACTATTGGTAGCCATTAGCAGATAGAAGAAAATCTTTCTTTGGTTAAGAAAATTTTAGACTTGTTTACAAAGAGCTTTGCAATTTTATGTGATTAGAAGTATATAACTATAGTCAGTCTATGAAAGTATGCAACTGATTTATGTTTTGCTTCACTTTTTAAATTGGACACGGTAAACAAGAAGGGATTTTTCCCCATTGAATTGCAAATTATCTGTAAAACAGAAATCATTGCTTTCTGACAGTGTACCAGTCTAGTTTGTACAGAACCTCCTAGTTAATAATACACATGTGGCTCACAGGTTCAACAGCTCTTAGACTATTGAGACAGAACAAATACTGTATTCATTTGCTTTACTGGTAAGGGATCGCTAATCATAGGTCTTCGTGACACTTATGGAAAGTGCTTTTTTGGCATTCTTGGGCTCTTGACTTCCAATGCTTTTTCTTTTTAATTACCTTTTTAATTACTCCCCATCCAACCTTGGAACTCACTATTGGCTCTTCACTCAGGAGTTTCAAAATGAGGAATTCCTCTTGGCTATTAAGTTTCCATCTTCCTTATTACAGCTGCTCTGGTGATTATGATGTACACCTCCTCCGGACTTGGTGAAAGTCCCTTTCTTGTCTCTGTAGATGTGGTCCAAGACAGCTTTAACACTGTGCCCTATTGTACAGCTTTGTATTGCTCAAACCTTTAGCACTGTTGTCACGTGCTCTAATAAGCAGTTTCCAGCACAGGTGATGGGATTAAGTGTCTGGGATTAGATTTTTGTTGCAACAAGATTTTGAAACATTCTGGACATTTTCCAGATGTAGCTGCTCTTACCAGTCTTTTGGAAGCTCTCGTTTATTGACGTTGTACCATATCTGAGATGTTCCTCTTCAGCCTTTTGCTTTTTGAGAACACCAGTCTTCATTCTAGATAACTGGAAGAAAAGTTAGCTAGCGGTAACAGTTCCCTTCCTGGCAGGATAGCCTGCGCTGTGGATTTTTGTGACAAATTTGTTGTGGACAGATCTCTTGCCCTGTTGGAGCAAGGGGAATTTTTGCAGAATTGCAGAATCGATAAACTTGGTTTATTCCCTTTAGGTACTGGTGTCTTGCTCATGGGGCAGTTGGTAAGTAAAAGTCACACTTTTGAGAAGAGCTTGCTTTCTGAAGGAGTCAGCCTATAAACCATCCACCTTGCATTGTTGCCGCTCACTCTCGTTCTTGTAGTGAAGCCTTGAAAGACTGTAAGAGAAAATTTACCTATTGAGTTAAATAAGTGGCTTATAGAGACTGTGGAGGAGTAAGGAACAAGTGTTCTGTTTGAAAACTTCACTTGTCCTGAAAATCTACTAGCTGATCAGACATTTGCAAGATTTCTTGACAGAAGAAAAAATGTAATTAAATTAAACCCAGCAGGATTGAAGCTTCACAGTTAAGCTAGAAAAGGTGTTTGAAAAAGAGATTAGCTGACTTTGTTGTTGTTTTTTCGGTTTAAAAAGTAATGAATTATTTTAATGGGTCAAAAAGCTAGTATTTAAATATCTGTTATTTAAAAGCTAATATTTAAATATCATTATTATAAGGTACTAAGGACACGGGTTTAAATGAAAATAACCTTAATAATTGTTTGATTTACATGGGGCTGTGTGGTGTGGGCCTCTGAAATGTTCTCTGGTTTGCCGAGACATATTACTGGTCCTGTTCAAGTACCAGTTGTGTTCTGGAAATTGCTGGGGCCCAATCCAGGGCTTGCATCTTGCATGGAATTTAGATGCTTTTTAGTAGACAGCAAGATTTTACATTGCATGGTGTCCTTCTTAAAAGGCATATCCCAAATCAGTAAAACATCATGTGTACAACTGAAGTCGACTACCCTAGCAAATGAAGAGGCCCTGTTAAATGCTTGCTTATAGCTTTGAAAGACTTTGACCTGATGATTTAAAAGTTTGCCATGCACACCATGTACTCTGGGGCAATTATTTCTCTAGGCTAAGTCAAAATTTTTTCAGACAATTATTTTTCTAGGCCAAGTCAAAATTTGGCTTTCCTGTTTGCTTCTTCCTCTTCCCCCACCTCTCAAGAAAGGTTTATTACTTTTTTCAAATTCCATTGTAGAACTGGACATCCGAAATCGTTATTCACCCTTGAAATATTAGGCACAATGTTTGAACCACAGTCACAGAAAATTGCAGGTTTGAGCTTGATCTAAGCTAACTGTGGCACTGGTGGAGTAGCCTGTGTCTCAGGGGATGGCATGCTAATGTACTGCATGAGATGCCAAGTGGCAGCAGTCAGGTTGAATATTCTTTGAAGAGTGTATGACTAACAAGCGTATAGTAAATATGCATTAGGGCAACGATCTCTTATTTTAAATGATAAAATTTACAGTACTCCTCTATGCTGCGTTACTAGTACTCTATGCTACATTACTTAAAGCAATTAAAGAACATTTTTGTGTATGGGCCCATCTGAAGTAAAAGCACCGTGCTTACAAGAATGACTTGGTTTGAAAAATTCTAATTTTCAATTGAGCTTGAAAGGACAAAGTGCAAAATTAACTGACTTGCAGTTAATTTCAGTAGTAATTATGTAAAAAATTCCAGGCATATAGAAGATGAGAAACATGGCATAATTGGTTGTGGAGTTTTTTCTGCTGTAATTAGTGATGAATATGCATGCGGCTGTTTGGGGAAGGGAAGCACAGCAAGCAATTGTATTTAATTAAACTTTTAGCTGGCTTAGTTATGGAGGCTATTCTTTGTTTTAATCCCTTCAAAACTGCTGTGAAACTCCCAAGGCAGGGTAGTTACACCCCCAGAGTGTGAAAATGACTTTTCAAGATCTGTTTTTCCTATGTAGAGGTCCCCCAGGTCATCTGTCTCTTCCTCAGTTGTAGGTAACCGTCATGTTCCAACTTCCCAGGTCTTGAAACTTCTATGAAAAGCCCAGTCAAAGCAAATTGCATCTTTTATTGTTTGTGTATTCAAGATGTTCGAAGAGAAAGGTGTAGAGTTGCACAGGTGAGCATGCGATGGAGCAACCATCTTGATCTTCTATAGCACAAGCAAAGAGTGACTGTACACAGCGACGTTAAGATTGGAGTCAGGCCCTTAGCTTCCAGAGGTCTTTTTTATGGAGTCCTTATCTATAGAAACATAAATTAGCCGAAAAATTCAAGAAAAATGTTTTATAAAGGGAGCAAGGATTCTGGTTTGGGTTTTTAATTCAATATTTTCCAGATATTTGGTATGTTCCACTTAGTCTAGAATCCAGTGTGATTTTGTTGTTTGTGTTTTTTTTTAATTTTCTTTCCTAATTTGTGTTTATTTAAATTTTTAAGCTGATGCATAGGCATCTTAAATCAATCTCTGTCTTGAATGTGTGGACACTGTAGATGGCTTGTTAAAATACCAAAGAGCTCTGGGGAGGACAGTACTGAGCTGCTCAAGGATAATTAAGTGCACCTTAAAAGTAAAGCAATAAAGCTACCTCCTTTATAACAGTAAAGAAAAAGTAAATAATCTCTTAAAGTGTGTGTGTGAGCAGGGTATGGCTGATGGAAGCTGAGAACTCCCATTTCTGATTCTGGCTGACAATTTTTAGCTCTGCAACTTTAGGTGGATCATTTTATTAATTTAAGCCTTGCTTTTTAGGTAAGGAATATGTTTACCTATCTTGTTAGATTACTGTAACATTTCTGTGATTTTTCTGTAAATACTTGAATGAAGTGTACTATAAAAGAAATAGTATAGTTAATTATTTGCATCTGTACTATAAAGGAATAGTAGTAAATATTTTTGTTTCTTCCTGTTTGAAATTAGGTAAACTCTTTCCCTTTTTTGTTTTAACAATGATTTTTAAAGTAGCTGCAGATTCTCTTATGTGTGTGTGTATGGAAACATGTCTCAACTATTAGAAAAGATGCTCCCTAGATGCTTTTCCCACATGATGTGGTTATTGTCCAGCACATATTCTATGCAGTCACACAGCTTTTGTTTGAATATAGTCACAAAACATCATTTCACTTATTTTCTCATCTTTCTGTGAAATGTATTGTTAAATTTGTCCTGCATCTATTCCCGTTTACCCTTGTTGCCTTTAGTTCTGGTCTGCCCAACAATCTAAAAATGAGTCACTGACCTTAATTTTTATAACCCATGGCTATTATAAATACTTCAATCATGTCTCCTCTTAATCATCTTTTCTCAAGACTAAATAAATCCTACTTTTTTCTCTCTTGATATTTAAGCCCAGTTTCCCCATTCATCATCTTTGTTTCTCTTGCCGTACTCGCCAACCTAATTCTGTCTGTCTTCAAATATGCTGGCCAGCGTTCAAACGTGGTTTCATTGGGGTTTTGTAGAATCGTGCAACAATATGTTTAATATCCTTTGCTTGTGATAAGCCAGTTTTCTATTAACCTTCTTTACCACTGCTATGCATTACACCAAGATTCTGTCAATAAAGGCTCATTTTCATGTGACACATTAGCTAATTCAGTGCCTTTTAAACTATGCTTAGCTGTACTAATTATTATTTGCCTCCAGTCTTTCCATGCAGAATGTGAACTCTAAGTATGCTACCAAAAATCCCTTCATTTGTCCTTGCATACAGTAATTATCTTGACATAGTGATTAATAATTATGATTCTTGCCTCTTAATACAAATTTTAAAATACATTTTTCTTTCTTGCATTGTACACATGCTTTTCATATCAAGAATTGCACAATTCAGTATGGCTAGTTCAGTCAGTTAGACAGGGTCAAAGGGAAAAGAAATGTTTCCTCAGTCTCTGTGGAAACAAAAAGCCAGACTACATCTTCAGTGAGAGTACAATGTGGCACTCTCCCATTCTTTAGGCTGCATTTGTCAGTGCTGAATAAACAACATTTCGTCAAGTGCAGCAATTTTCTTCGTTCTGTAATTAAAGACATTTTTTTCCTTAATTTATTTATATGAAAACTTGCTGAAGTGAGACCAAAATTTTTATAATGCATATTTCAGAAAGAGGAATGAAGGTTCTGGATAAAGTCCCAGGTACTATGATGTCTTGATTTACTATCTCAAATGTTATGCTGAGTCCATGCAGTAAGGAAAGCTATCCAAGTTTCTTCTACACGTTAAAGGACGACATGAGCTCCTTCTTCCTTTGTGAATGCATGGTTAGCTTCTAAGGCTTTTAGAATTTATAGATTTGTCAGTGAAGTATGAACTTCTACTGAACTTGGCAGTAGGATGGAATCATGCAACAAGTGAGATAAAATTCTTTAAAACAGGAGATCTATCCTCATTGTTAGATGGTGTTTTCATTCTTTTTTCCCTTTATCTGAAGTCAGGCTTGGTGAAACTAATTCAGGTTTGTCAGCTCACTTGGAGAAATAACCCAGATTTGGGGTTTATGGGGTGTTTTGGGTGATTTGATTGACAGGGGTGGAGGTTTTCTTAATTTTTTGGGAGACTGTAGGCCAGCGTATACATTCTGTAATATTGGAGGTCTCAAGGTACCTCCAAAGAGGCATCTAGTCTGTTGTTGTCTCAAGGCAATCTGTTCCAGTGCTTCATTGTCCTTGACACTTAGCAAGCTCCATATGACACCAGAGCTACACACATGCTTAGGATATTGCTAGTAAGTCGTTGTGGTGCTTTGTCTTTGGGGGTAAGTGGTTCAGATACAACTTGGCTTGTAGTTACTTAAAATTTGTAGGATTTTTGATATTCTGCAGAAAAACTTTGGGAAACTCTCCCAAGGACATAAAGGGATGATAAAACCATAGAAGTGGTCAGGGTAACTGAAGATCTAAAGGCACGGAGGCACATGGTGCGACTACTGTTCACCCACAGACAAAGGTAGCAGCTCTAATCAATTAGGTGTATGAAATAAAGCTGAGATCTCTCATATTAGTCATTTGGGACGCTTTCCTGCAGCTTTTGAAAGCACTGAGTTTATATTGTTAGTAGGAGCAGGCACTGTTTTGATTCTCTTTAATTTCAAACTTCTGTATTTGAAAATACTGAAAGCTTCCTTGCAATCTTTTCTTCAGCCTAAACAACTCTGATTCTTACAACCTTTCTTGTTAGTGTCTTACGGACATCTGATAAATCATGTTGTTCTCTACCAAGTTCTGATTGAACTTCGCTTTTTTTTTTTTTGGAAGTGTGATGTCCTGAGCTGGATCTGAGCAAGGTGTCCCAGCAGACACCTTGCTAGGGCTGGGTACTGTTGGGGTTGCATTTTTCATTGCCAGTTAACACCCTATTCTCTTGTGAGACCTGACTACGTGTGATCCTGACCATCTCTGCTATTTGCTGGTCATTTTGAATTTTAATCTTGTCTAGCAGGGTGCTTGTGTTGCCTATCAGCAAGCTGAATAAAGATATTCTCTCTACTTTGTCATTCAGGTAGTTATTGAATAGTACCAGAGCAGAGCCCTTAGGGTCCCCGTGGAAAGCTTTCCATTTTGTAATGAAACACTGGCAGCTACAGCCTTTGAATGGTTCCCTCCCACTCCCTATTTTCAGTGTCACATTTTCTGATCAGGTGAGATTTTTAGCAGAGAATGAAAAGCACAAGTTTGTCTTCTTCCAGTTGTTAATGCCTTCCAGATGCTTGTCGGTGTCCCATTTGTGTACACTAGCTTTCAAATGCAGCTTTTTTCCTTTTTTTCCTCACTTGCTTCTCTCTTTTTTTTTTCCTTGCTTGCTTCTCTTTCTTTTTTTTCCTTCCCTCTCTCTTTCTCTGATGTTCGATAGTCTGTGTCTTGTGATCATGAAGGCCAAACAGAGCTATGCAATAGCTACTTTCACAACCAATTGTTGTCATCTTTGCTGTTGTGTTTTGTACTTCATTTCTTTTTGTATAACCTTAAAGGAAAGATTTAGAGTTTGATTTCCAACCGAGTATGGTGTTTGTTAAGACCTTCCTAAAGGTGTAACCTGAACATAGTGAAACGACCAAGGCCCCTGTTTGGCAAGACTTTCTTGCTGTTTACACTGAGTTTACAGAGCTTGTAGCTGGAAGGGAACACTAGTTTGTATGTCAAAACAATTGTAATGCAAAGCCAGAATAGCTTTAAGAAGCAAAGTATCTCGTGATGTAACTTCACACAGGTGCTTTCTTTGGTGCAAGCACTGAGGTCCATCTTAGTTTCAACTGCATATCTGACCAAATCCACTCAATTGTCTTGGTCTTGCTTTCCTCTGCAGTCTGCTTTTGCTTCCTAGAGGCAGACAGGACAGCCTCCAGGTCTCTTGCTAGAATGAATTTGCCACCCATTTCCTCTGTTGCATCCTAGAAGCAGTCAGTGAAGGGACATTGGGTAGGTATGAATGCATGATGTGAAATGTGACCCTAGGAAAAGGATTAGGTGACCGAGCAGGTGTTGTCTGCCTCTGCTTTCTGATTGGGTTTTTTACTCAAGATCACAACCTGCTAATGGTTCCTAAATCATTAGGATGCTATCTTGAACGAGTGAAGCTTTATGGACTGTGTATCTGACAATATCTCTTCACAATTCTAGAAAAAAATAGGATTTGTAATGGTATATATAAGACAGGGTATGGACTTTGTACTAACACTTTTTCAAAAATACAGTCCTTGAATGATTAGACTAAATTTAAAAGCTGATTAAAAACTGATTTTACAGCATATCTAAATCACACTTAAGCAGTATTCCTTGCCAAGTATAGCTGACTCTGCAGGCTCGGTAAACCCTGCACCACATCTCTTCAAGCCTTATTGTCCTTCTTATGCACCAGCTGTCCATACCACAGATGTGGTATCTAGGAAAAAGTTAATGTGCACGTTCTAGCTCAACAGTGTGTGTCTCTTCTTACCAACCTCCAAAATAAATGCTGTAAAAATGCGATTCATCTGTCTGTCCTGTACAGCATCCCGCATTCAGCTTTTTCCATTCTATTGAAATAACGTGCATTTTTGCAGGCATGTAGATCACCCAAGATAAATCGGTAACAGTTTTGCAATGTGGTGTAATTTAGTTTCAGGGTTGATAGATGATAAAAACACAAGCATTTCATCCACTGATTTTCATTGTAATTAGTTTACTTCTTGTTTTGAGTTGGGTTTTTTTTCCTCCTAGATATTCAAATAATAGCAAGGAATGTTAGCAGAGCTTGTCATGGAAACTTGGATTCTAAACTCTCAGGGTCAGACTGGAATAGGAAAGGCAAAGGCACCCATGGCCTTTGACAGATTTCTTTTCCTTCATACTTTTGAGTTGAAACTGCTTAAAACCTTTCAAAATAAATCAAGGTAGAACATGCTTCTGTGCTAGCAGGGAGCTGATACAATGTCCAGGCTCTTACCTACCTCAGAGCTCCGTTATTCCAGTTTACCTTTGCAAAAGAAGGTGCACTTGCATATAAATTTGCCAGTCTTCCCAAGGTATTTGGTACAAAATTTTTATATACATATATATATATATACATACACGCACATACACACACACACATATATATTTGGTAGAAAATATGCTTGTTATGCCATTAGTTAAAGAAGTGAAGATAAAGCTGATGTTGGAGGCTAACTGTGAGTCCGCTTGGGTCTTGCTGGTTGAATTTCACAGTTTTAACTTTTCCGTTAAAACATTCTTTTGTTCTAACTTCCAAGACTATACGGTACTACTCATTAATTGTACACAATGGATTACACAGCAACTAGAGACCCAAAATCTGGACTTTTCCTGCAGTTGGGGAGTATTGTTGTGTGGAATATCTCTTCGGAGATTAAGGGGAAAGATCAATTGCTGTTATCTCCAACTTGGCCTCAGTGTAAACACTGGGGCCAGAGCCTGGGACGTTGCTTTTGTCAAAGGTCTTGGCTAGAGCACCAAGACCACATTTATGCTATGAAGACAATACAGTTTTTCTTTCTTTGAAGCACATTCTTGTTTTATTTTATAAGCTTGGTCCACCAAAGAGCCTTTTAGTGGCACTGCTATTTGAGATTTTCATTCTGCGGAACAAGTTTAATTGAGTGACTGCAAGGACGATAGTAGTAGAAGCCCCTAGAGCTTTCAGTGCATCAGACTCTTGCTGAGTGGCATCTTCCTGTCATAAAATATTGAGAAGTGTATGGTAACTAACTTCTTGTAAGTCTTCTTGATGGTGACCCTGAATTTTCAAAGGAGAAAGTGGAGACAAAGAGAAGTAACTGAACCCCTCCATTTAGAAAGGAGGGCTTTATTAGGGGAAAGTTAATCCTTTTTATGTTCTGCCCTGCTTTTGAGCGTAGTTTCTGTACTGGCTGTGAATTAATCAAATTATACTACTAGCCTTTTGGGCTACCACGTGTCCAGGAAGTGCTGCTTAGATCAATGTCAGCATGCATTTGAGTAACATTCTAATTTCCTCCTTGGCCTCCATCTAGCTGCCAAGCCTGGACCTTTTGTTTCCATGCTTGCTGGCAGATTTTGCCTTGCAGGTTTTTACATTGCTGACAAGTTAATTTTAGATCTTTAGTTCCCATGGCTACTGGTAAGTACTAAGTATTTCTTAGTTTTCTACTTATTTGCTCAGTTTGCTGCTTTCCTTTTTTTTTTTTTTTTAACGTTTAAACTTCGATGTGTAAAGTGCATGGAATAATTATCCTACCCTGCAGAAGATAAAAAGGAGGGCATGTGAGAGGGGAGGCTCTTGATCTTCTGTCTGATGAATCAGATGCTCTTTCAGCAGCTGCAAAGACTTGAAAGCACTGCTTGTGGTCAGGATGAGGGGTTTAAGTCTGAGGAGGAAGGCACGGGTAACACACTTATTCTGATGCGCTGAATGAGTCGTGCTGAGACTGCTGCTAATTCTGCTGACTAATACTGTCTTGAGGTTTATCTGTATCTTATGGTTGGTTGTATAGGCTTATAACTGTAGGTCTTGTGCTTGACTTTAAATTCTTTGGAACATAATATATGGATAGAAAGTTCTCCATATTGAGATGTCCTAATCTGTTTATGCAGGCAAGGTCATGAATGTCTTTTCAGTCATCTGAAAGAATAGGCAAAGACAAAGCACCCAGTGGGATTTAGACTTCTGATTAGTATTTGAAACACTTACGCTTTTGAGGACAATGCAGTTCTTGTTGGTACAGAAGAGCTTGTGAGATCATCCTGAGAGCCCAAGAACATCATTATCTAGTTTTCAGGTGGGGGTAGCAGGGCAGGGAGCCAGGCAGAGGTGGAGAAAATTACCTGATGGGCAACTTCAAGAGCTGTGAATAGAGGCACCCTCTGCTCCAACTTAGCTCGAGGAATGTGCTGGCTGCTGTGGTTCTGGTCCCTGGGTATAAGGCATACTCGTGATTAGCACAGGGTGAAACACAGAATAACCTGGTGCCATTTCAAGCCAGGGCATCTGTGCAGATCAGTGTTGTCTGGAAGTGGAGCCATCGCTGTTGTAGATGTACCTTGAAGGAGTTGGGCTTTCATCCTGCTGCTTTCCCAGAAATCTTATCCATTTACCAAGTACCTGGTAAGCAAAGATGTAATCACACTGCGTTATTTTGGCCAGTTCCCATAGATACGGTCTGTTTAGTATGTATAGCTAACGAATCTGTCTTCTGTGCCTTAAAGGGAGGAAGCCAAAGCCGGGCAGAAAGCACACTTTGAATACAGTTGAAAACAAATCCTTGTCTTGGGTGTCTAAAGGAAATAAGAAGGTGCCTGGGGAGGGGAACAGGACTCCATGAAATCAAGGTGCTGTGCTGTCTGGGCTAGATCTTATTTGTAGCTTGGAGAAGGGCAGTAGGGAAAAAAAATAACTGGTTTAGAAAGGACATCACTAGAATGAAGAATATTCTGAAAGTCCAGTGCTCAAAATCTATACAAGACTTCTTTTAGTGGGACATAAAATCATCAAGGATCAGAAATTTAAGACCTTTTTGGGGGCTTAGCTGGATGCCCTAGGTACTCCTAGCACAAAAAGTAAACAATGTGCTCTGCCCGTCTGTATTTGATTTTTGTCGTCTTTAACCTTCCAAGCTGCAGCTCTGCTCTTTAACCAGTTGGAATTTAAATGTGTTGTTACAGTAGCGTCTTTGTTGGAGATGGACCGTGACTCAATGCTCATTAAGGCTACAGATGTCTGCTCAGATTAAGTATTTCAAAAGCTTTTTCTTTGATGAACTGTGAAAAGCCAGGCTTGAGCAGAGGATTGTGAAAGATAAAATAATAGCTACTCATCCCCGTGTCTGGCAGACTTAATGCAGTTACTCTCACATCTTTTTAAAAACTTTGAGACAGCAAATTTGTTCACAGTCAATAATATAGCCCTCTGAGCACAACCTGTTATGTTTCCTTTATTAGTCTTTTCCTGAATTATTCACAAAGCTTTTTACATTCAAAAAATCTCTAATCTGCAAATTCAGCATTTCCCAGGTAATAAAGTTTAATAGGCATAAGTGGCATTGATAAACTGTTTATATGTGGTGTGATTAGAAAACATAGATCTTCCTAAGGGGGGAAAAAAAAGGCACGAAAGAATAAATACTCTGTGAATTTAAGCTAAATTAGCTTGCTCATTCACGTTTTTTATGAATTTGCATTTAATAGTAGAGCAGACATAACTTTTTAAACCTGCCTGGATAATGCCTGCTTCTTCTGGGAGAAGATGACTGAATTATCAGGAAAATCAGTTCAATGACTTCTGTGATGTGTAAACGTTTGCTGAACGTTACTAGAGCAGAACTAAAGAGTCGTGGCTTTTTCTTTCTAAAGTAGTCGTGCGTGTCCAACTAAGATTTCTCAGGTATTCTTATATCTTGCCTTCTCCCTATTACAAAGTGCACAAAATGGATAGAGGTTCACTGAGCAGTCTCAGCTAGATACCCATCATTCCCTTCCACACCTCTGTATACTCACCTGGCTCTACAAAAAACCAGAGTGTTACCAATAACCAAAAAGTTATTTATTTCAACATGATCAGATATATACTAAGACAAAGAAAAGTCAAAGTCTCTTATATGCAAAACTGTCTGATAGTTCTGCTTTTGCTTTAGCTGTGCTGTAGAGCAGTTTTCTTGCCAGAGCATTATTTTGGAAAACCATTAAGGGCAGTTCATTTCTTTTCCTTGAATGGGAAACGTTACTTTCATCTTTTGCAGGCTTGGATGTACTGACTTTGCTAGAAAAGGGAGGTTGGATGCAAGTTGGTCTTTTTTGGCTTAAACTACCCCACAGCAGAAGTGAAACACCACTGGACTTCACTTGTGAGAGTGTTTTGCTAAGGGATCTTAACATTGTGTCTTCTTGGCTGAGAAAACCCACCTATAGGGCAAGAAAAAGGTTGTTATAGTGGTGGAAAAAGACTGTGTTTCGATGATAGATGAATCTTCCTAGGCAGAGTCTGTCTCAGAGATATTTGGTGCGCTCTGTGTCTTTTCCTGTAAAGGTATAAAGAATACGCATGTTTAGGGAGCTGGGTTCTTTGCATGGGGAGAGAGTGTCTCTATGCAAAGTACTCAAGACTGGCCAGGGCACAAGAAAGAGCACTTGTCAGATAAACCATATTCTTTCGTGTTCACTTATCTGTAATCCTCAGTGCAGCTCCATGCTAGAGACACACAAGCTAGAACTAGCTGAGCGGATGGAGATGCTAATTCAGATCCCAAAAGCAATATTGCTGTGTTGGGTGGTTCAAAGACTGCGCCAGATAGCACTATTCAAAACAGCACCTTCATGGCTATACTTCTGGTTCAGAGGTCTCTACATAGATCAGTGGTCCCTAGTGTAGGCATGCCCTTAGATTGCTCTTGTTCTCAGAGATACAGTGAACAATACAGTGTCAATACAAGCAACAGATCTAACAACCTGAAAATGAATAGAGAGTTACTGGTAAACAAATGATGTTTCTTTAGCCACAGTAATCCCAAAGCTTCAAAACACCATGTTAACTGCAAATTTACTCAAAATCTCTGCAAGATATGAGGGTTGTTGTATGAAAAGGATCATAAAACCAGATAAACCAGGTTTTGTTTCAAGCTGTCCTAAAGCTGGCCATCAGGTCCCATCTGGTCGATTCAGATTGGACGTTAGGAAGAAGTTCTTCACCATGAGGGTGGTGAGACACTGGAACAGGTTGCCCAGAGAGGTGGTGGAAGCCCCGTCCCTGGAAGTTTTTAAGGCCAGGCTGGATGGGGCTCTGAGCAACCTGATGTAGTGGGAGGTGTCCCTGCCCATGGCAGGGGGGCTGGAACTAGATGATCTTTAAGGTCCCTTCCAACCCGAACCATTCTGTGATTCTATGATTCTATGACTTCTGTCAGAATATTTTTTCTTCAGCAGTCTGGTTAATGTGTTTGGATTTATAGAGGCTTTTCATGCAGGACCTAGAAGATGCTATCCTAAACAGATGGATAACCTTAAAAATTTTGAAAAGAAGTTGACGTATAATTCATTTATCTCATTTTTCTTCGCTTTTAATAAGGTGGAGATTATAAAAAGAAGGGACTGTTGCTGCTGCAGAATGATCCCATGGTCACTAATTAGGTCTCATCAGGTCTACAAAGGCATCCTGTTCTCAGTCTTATGCCAATGCACTGTAACCAGTGAGCCAAGTTGAACAAAAGTCTTGTGGTATTTTACTGGGATGTCATAATATGTTTACCTTCCTTGCACTGAAGAATTGCAGGTGGTGTTATTCACCCGTAGATCATTCCTTGCAACTAAACTTGTTGATGGTTGTATAAAAATGATCTGCTTGTCACTATACTCCCTACGCTGGCCCTTGTCTGTGATACCTGACATGAATTCATTTCTCAGCTGGTGAATTTTGGGAGTGTATTGAAGAAACCACGGCAATATGTGGTAAGCTGTAATTAAAATTACTAATGCATGTAAATTCCTTTCCTCCCTTCTGCTGTGATTTACATGCTTCATGCAGACTTTGTTCACTTTGCCGAGTGAGCCAGAGACATAGTGCTGACTGGCAACAATGATTTCTGCCTTCTCTCCAGCACAGTTGCACAAGTAGATAAATTTAGTAAGGATCCTCACTGAGGTGTGACACTAGGTAACAATAAAACTGTGGCTTGCAGCTGGCCTGCAAAGCTCTGGTCTGGTCATAGTGGCATCACCAGTAAAAGAGATCTATTTAGGAGTGGTAGTTTTTGTAGTCAGTAGCAGGACCAATAATAATGTTTTCTTAGTTCTGGTACAGTCTTTCTTTCCCGTCTCATCCCTTCTTACTAAAATATCTATGATATAAAATGTAGATGTTTAAAGGATTAGCCATTTAATGTTGTATGTCTTACCTAACTAATGCATAAGTTATTTTTAGTGATGTTGGAAAATGTGGTTTGGTGTTTAACCATGGAAGTGAATTACCAAAATCGCATATTGAGAAAGATACACAAAGCGTCTTGATGCAGAACAAAGGGTGTTTGAGGAAAGCTTTTCTATTATGCTGGACACAGTCAGTATATATTTCATTATTTTGTTGCCAGAGAAATTTGTAAGTGGCTCAGTTGCAATTCTGAGTGACCAAAAAGCAGTTCTAGTTGATAGACAAAAGAAAGGAAAATGGTATGTGAAGATTTACTGTCCCAGCCTTCTGCAGTAGGAGATGAAGAATTTGGATGGATAGTCCTCTTGCAATTGTGTGGATTTTGGAGGCCAAGGGGTTGGGTTTGTTTTGTTTGTTTTTTATTCAGCCTCTCATTTTTCTTGAGGTAGATGAATGTCTTATATCAGAATAGTATTTTTGAGGCTATAAGGAGTTACAGCCTGCACAGAAATGGAAATTCTCCCCAAAAAAAAGAGAACGGTACACAAAGGCTGTATGACCTTGTGAGCAGGGGGCTGAAATGGAGTCAGAGGAACACGGTTCTGTGATGGTGGCACTGGCCTCAAGTGCAATAGAGTCACATCAGTGTGTTTTATGCCATTTTGCTTCTCTGAGCTTCTTTCCTCCTTTGCATTTTGTTGCCTTTATTGTGTTTTCTTATAAGATTTGCATGCAGTTCAAGATCGCTTCAGATGTTGTCCACAGTCATTATTCCATTACCATTTTGCTTATCTGGGCCCGGAGCCCGGGTGGGAATCCCTTCTTCTGTATCATGACTGAATAAATCCAGCTGTAACTTCTCTTACAATTCTCAGTAACTGCCAATTCCTCCGTGCCTCCTGCAAATAAAACATATACTATATGCTATCTGAAGTACCTCTTCTGATCTGGTCTTCTTATTTCTTCTCATTATCCCTCTAATACTGCTGCTTGAGGTCATGCTTCTGCTCCTGCACCCTGCCACTCACCATTTCCAACCACTCCCTTCACCATTGCCATCTCAAATTGACGCTCACCTTTGTGATCTTTCATGGCATCAGCCCAGCTCATGTTTTTTCTTTTCCTCATCTTGTTCTATCCTAACCATTTTTTTTTGTTTACTTTGGAGGGTTTGTTTTGTTTTGTTTTTACTATTCACTTACTTCACTGCACTCTTTGCTTTTAGACTTTCATTTCTCTTACTGGTATCACATCTACTAGGCTTACATTGCTGTTTTTGCTGTTCCAACACCCTTTCTTCTTTTGAATTTTTCTCCAGCAGGTGGTATTCTGGTCACAAACATCCAAATAACCACCCTTTACTCAGCAGCTATCTGTATTTTCTCCTGTACTTTTTTTGGACTGTTAGATCTGTGGAGCACAGGATGTAGTTGCTGCCTTTTTTGATAAACTCTATGTAAACTTTGATTGCGCTGAAAGTTATCATTGAAAGTAAAGATTAGGCCTTTTACATCTTTGATTCTAGTATGCTTTACCGGGTACAGCTGAGGTACTGTGCTTATGCCTCGGAACTGGGTGTCTCACTTCTGGAAACAAAAAGTTATTGTTGATGGGTAGGGATGGGAGAGACACTGCCGTGATGGTGCACATGCTTCCTACTACAGTGTGTATTTTCCTCTTTCTCAGTTTGTCTCTCCTTAGTAGTTTATATGCTGGCACTTATTGCAGGTGAGGATGGACTGAGTGATAGTCAGCCAATCTCTGATTTGCATGCACATGCTCTTAATAAGCTAATCTTCCACAATCCAAAGAAAAAAGGAAAACTTGCTTTTGTCACACAGTGCATTAGTGGGAAACACAGCATAGCTTAAGAGCAGTTTTATATTGAAGCAATTTTATATTGTATCTCAGGCTTCCTTTTCCTTTTGTCTTGCAGAGGCAGGCAGCGGCCAAGATTACGTGACCTCGGAAAATCAGCTGCTATACTACCCTAGTATTACCTATGCTATCATTGGTAGCTCTGTCATTTTCGTACTCGTGGTGGCCTTTCTTGCCTTAGTCCTGCATCACCAACGTAAACGCAACAATCTCATGACCCTGCCAGTGCATCGACTGCAGCACCCTGTCCTACTGTCCCGGCTGGTGGTCCTCGATCACCCACACCACTGCAGTGTCACCTACAACGTCAACAATGGGATCCAGTATATGTCCAACCAGGCCTACCACAGACCAGTGGACCTGGACTCTCCACCATCCTATTCAGAGGCTGTGCTCGACCAAAGGTATGTACAGAAGCTAATTCCGTGCTCGTGAAAGTTTCACGCTACTGCTTGCAGCTCTGTTAATCTGTGCTTCTGCTTCCCATTTATCCTCATTACTGCTTTTGACAGAAGTACAGTGTTGCAGTTCTGTCACATGCATAGCGCCAAATTTGGGCAAATTTGATCTCCCCCTGCACATGAAAAATTTGTGGTCCTCAGGTCCCTTTACTGTTACTGGTATTAAAGAGACTTAAGGCAAACTTAAGTCATGCTCTCTTAGCGCATGTTGTTGGTAGTAGAGATTTTGAGGGTGGTAGGAGAATGCAAAGAAATGTATCACTTGTCTAGTAGTGATATCCTGTGCCAGTCTGGAATCAAAACATGAAAACTGCATGTGGAGTTTTGCCAAAAACCAACTAGGTTATAGGTCATACTATTTAAAAAAATTACCCTCGTATGTGATAAGTATATAAAAGTTAGAGGTCTTCAATTCTTGCATAAAGAAATTGTATAGTCTCTCTACTCTGCACTGCTTTCCCTTTACCAATAGAAGAAAAGAACAGGACTCTGAAATGGAAAGCTCTGTTCTCATTTTAAATAGCTGAAAGTGCTTTGTAGGTTTTTTTGGATGGGTGTGGTTTGGGTTATGATATTTTTGTACTTAGGACACTGGTTTTATTTGTAGATAATTAACCTTCATTTTAACCTCTGTCTGTAAAGTCTTTCCAGACAAAACTCCTAGACTGACATCCTCTGTACATAAACAGGACCTGGTATGAACTTTTATGATCCAGACTGTTCACTGTCACACTGTCAGTATTTTTTAGTACAAACTCTGGGATCTAAGAATGATAGTATAATGATTTGCATTCTTATTCTCCCCTGCATTTGGCAGCAGCTCCCTTGTCTTAATGTTGACATTCCTAATAATGATATCTTTTCATTAGTAAGGGCAACTAAATGAACAGCAGTCCAGCTTGTAATCACTTCTCACCTGGGCTGATACAAAGCATCAGCAATTTTACAGCTAATTGCTCCCAGGACCTGTTATCAATCTGCTAAACCTTTCAGTCCCTTTACTTGTTTACTGTTGGAACCAAAAAACAGTTTTCCTGAATCCAGTACTCATCTTGTCTATGCCTACATAGTAGTTGCTCTGCAAGTGATATCATGACAGCAAAAGTTATTTGTCATGTGGAGAATCCAGTTCATTATTTATTCGTAGACCGTAAGCTACTAATCTCTGTCACTTAATGGAGTTTTCCTCAGAGCTTTCTTGTGTTCACATCATCATCTATAGGTGTAAATCCACTACTTACCTTATTTCTTTTAAAGCACTTTCTCAAGTTGTGTAAATGTTATACAGCAAAAAGCCTTACCTCTTGCAGCTGTCTTTAAGGGTAAGCCAAGATTTGTTGTAAGTGCATACCCGTGAAAATCGGAGTGTAGAGTGTTAAGCAGGATGTAATTAGCTATGTTGCGTCTTCACCAGAAACCTTGGTGCCCAGTGGTGCTGTGGATATTTTGGGATGACCTGAATAATGTAGGCAGGTCTGTTCGAGATGTCCTGATAGTTGTCATCATGGAAAAGCTAAGAAATACTGTTTGTTGTTTTCATAATTGGAAAACTATGTACTTTCTTCTGTACCACTGTTTTCAGTAACCTCTTACTATGCTGTGTCTCTTACAGCAGACCACCTTGGTTTGACCTCCCTCCACCGCCTTACTGTTCTGAATCTGAATCCCCTAATCAGCCAGATCTTCCTCCTTACCGATCTCGGACGGGAAGCTTGGTGAGCACAGACACCCCCATGGCAGGAAGCCCTCTGGGCACAGCCGGCAGCTGGACAAGAGATATCCATGGCAGCATGGATGGCCACAGAACTCTTCTCGAGAGGACAGCAGATCAAAGCGATTCGCTGGTTAACCACATTGCTGAAAGAGAAGTGTAACTGCTCCGGTATTTGGGACGGGCAGGAAGGCATTTACTTTTTCAAGTCTGTATGAGTTAATCTGCTGTGGCTAATAGGTTTCAGGGGTACGTGTGCCTGAATGATGACTTGATTTGAATCCACACTAAGTTAATATTTGAGTTTTGCATTTTGGGCTCATCAAAGACCGAGCTGTGAGAGTTACATCAGCTCTCCACAGTATTTCTTTGAGCAAGTTCCAGTTCAGACTAGTAAGACAAACACCAGTGCTGTGTCAAAGAACTGATGTGATGTATTTCTTGGACTGTTTACTGTATATGAATGTATATATGTGCATGTATAATATATACAGATGTTGCACACAAAAATTATGCCAGAAGGACTCTTGTTTTCAGACTGCCTACCATCCTGTCGACGTGTGAGCTGTTTCTTCTTACTGCCTGGTGCCAACTGGTGGTCACTGAAGCACATGAAAGGCAGTCTTTCTGCTTGGAGCTCTGGTGCCCGATGCTAGCCAACTGGTAGTGCTCAAATTGCAGAAAATGTCCTGCTTGACCCATTTCTTCATGGTCTGGAACATTCTGTGAATGTAATTTTCAAAGTTTAAGCTTATTTAAGATTCAACAACTCTCTTAACTGAGCAAATCAGGGGTTTTTTTTCCCAGTTGCTAATATCTAGGACAAATTTGCATGGGTTTTCTCAGGAACACCACAGAAGTTGGCTTATCTGTGAAACTTCAAGGCTGAGTACAGAGGCACTGAAGCTTCTCAACAAACCAGCGCAAGACTTCTTTTCAAGTGTGGCAAAACAGCATTTCTCCAGGTGTTCCTTCTTAAAAAAAAAAAAAAAGAACAACCAAACAACAAAGCAAAAAAACCCAACCAAAACCAACCCGGTTTCAGCTAAATCTTGAACACCAAAACCAGCCCAAGGCAAACACCCTTCACAGAAAGCTTTAATGTGAATGACTAGTTTGTTATATCTGTAAAATAGCCGAAAGCAGGTCATGTAGTGAAAGCTGGTGGGCTTGTCAGCCCTGTTTTACAGCATGTATACGTACATGCATGGATATGCATGTGTAATCCTATATGTATGTATGTAAGTAGTGTATTTTGCATAGGTTTAGTTCTACCGCACCAGTAGAACTCTAAAATGCCAGGGTTTCACTGATGATATGCTCATTGTTTTTTATGGAGGTTGCCATTATTCATGTTTGTTTGGTTGAAATTCTAGCTTCTGCAGAAAAAAAGAGTTATTTGTGTCTGTTTTGTCCTAACTCTTGGAATGGTCTCCTGTGAAGTGTGTTTCAGTGCACAGTGTTGAATCACCTGTGTGAAAGCATCTCAGAGGTAAAGGTATGCAGAGTGGCAGGAGGCAAGGTTAGCTGTGAATTTAAATGCCACTGCAGTGCTGTGCTTGTGCTCAGTATACAAAAAACCAATGCAGTGTCTTCCTCTTGTCCCAGGGGAAATTGGTCTTGAAAAATTATTTATATTTGTCTATCAGACATGTTTCCCACTCCTCCTTCCATGCAATGAACAGTGTCATTAAACAGACTTTGCTGTTTAATGGAAATGAAGGAAGCTGACTGCCCACACCTTCTGCTTTCTTTCCCCCCATCTTTCTAAGGTAACTTCTTATGCCCAAAGGTTATAGGCTTCAAACCCAAGAATTTTTGAGCTTGAGTGTATGTAGGGGAGTGACTCGAGGTCTGTCTCAGTTCCCACACGTACACCTGAATTTTTTTTGTAGTATTTTTTTTTCATTTCCAGCTCTGGAGTCTACTGCCATGGTATGTAAGAGGCAGGGGCCAGATGGATTTGCAAGCACAGGTTATTCCGGGACTGAGATGAAACAGTGGGGAGCACTGGAGAATTCTAATGCTGATGGGCCTGGCTGACTTTGGAAGCAGATTAATGGCAGCCTTTCTTTACAGGCTTAGGCAGCCTGTCTTGAAGTGTGTTGGTGAAGATGATCCTAGGTCCTTGTAAAACAATATACAGCATTGGGTCAGATTTCATCCTTGCTGGGAGCTCAGGCAATCTAATTAATTATGCTGTCCTTCACAAAGCATGACTTGGCTAATTAACGACTCCGTCTGAATTGATTGGCAGACTGTTGTCATTGTCACATAGCAGACAGTTATTCTTTGTTTTACAGGCAGGTTAAGCTCAGGTACATAGCTGAGTTAACAGTAAAGGTGGGTGCAGGGATGTCTCCTCTGAGCACTGGGCCCTGCTGTCCCTCTTGCCTTTTGTCAAGGTTCTGCTAGGCCTCTGTAAGAGGGCTATGTAGTGCTGTATCAGAATTACCCTTAATGTTTTTCTGTTGCAGTTTTTAAAACATTGTGTTGGTCTTTAAAACATATTATTGAAGAGTTTGCAGTAGTTTCATTAGAATTAGACATCTTTTTAATTTTAAAGTTGCCTAAGATGGTATTAGTGAAACTAAATCATCGTGTCCAGTGTACCTTAGGTCGCACATATCCCTCATGCAAGGGGGACTGTATTTCAACATGTGTATTCTAAGATACCAGGGTGTGTGCAAACCAAATATTGTTTGCCTGTGGCATCTGAAAAACATTGCCTTGCATTGCTAAGAAGTAGGAAAAGCATGGACATTGCTGCTTCTGCGTTCTGTGTCAGTCACTGTCATATATGTACATATATATATATCTATCTATCTATATATATCTCTCAAGATACTCTTTCAGGTTGTATATATTCATGTAACTTTCGCATTAAGATAATCCATTTGGACTTTCCAAAAAAAAAAAAAGAAAGAAAAAGCATTCTAAATGGTGTGACGTTTTCCCTTCCAGCTAAGGGTGTATTTATCTTTGTATAGGAATCTTTTAGTTTTTGAGAACACGAGTTACAAAAGGATATTGTGCCTTTCTGATTGAATGTCGGTTTGTGAGGCTGTTAACTACGTTTCTGGGTGTTCTTACATATCATTTTCTAGAGATCCAAAGAGAGAAACAAGTCTTGTCTTCCTATTTGTTATGGGGACCACTGAACTTTGAGGAGTACAGAAGTTCAGTATCTTGTTCCAAAAAGGCAGGCTAAAATTTTAAGGGGGGTTTTAATCTTATTACAGTTTCCTGGTTTGTAGAACAGATTTGCTAGCTGGTTTCTTTGGAAATTGCTGTTGTATCCCAAAGAAATTGTTTATAACATGTCACTTCTAGTAGTGTTAATACAGCGTTATATGCATTATTCAGTAGAATCTTTGGGAAAACATGGTAGCAACAACCGTGCTGATGAAATTAAATATTTCATTGAAAATCCTGCAGCTTGTAAGGCTGAAGTTAAATGTTCATGAAATACCATGTGGTAGGATTTCTTTTCAGTAGCCAGTAAAATTGGAATTGATCATACTATTGTTTGCAATTGCTCTTAAGCTTTTAGTTTGAGGTTAGTCCTGCAGGAGCTTTCCTTCATACTTAATATTTAAACAAATGGATGTTATTTCAAAGGCCTATTCTTACAAAAGTAAAACTGATTAAAGTTTTCTTCCAGAGCCAAATTCTGATTCCACATCTGTATTGTAGGGTGACCACTGTGAGTAGTTCTCAGCACACGTATTAATATAAATGTTTCCAACAAAGGTATTTGAAGGAGTGATTACTTCAGGTAAGTGAAGGAATGTAGATTAGCCTGTTGGAAATAAGAGTTGGGTTATTTAAAAATAAACAAATAAATAAATTTCAGGAGTTTTGAGTGTATGTAACCTCTGCTGAAGTCAGAGTGCTCTCTGTTTAAAATTAGGCCATTAGTGAATACACTTGATAATAATCTGAAGTTCCTTTTAAGGCAAATTGCAGTTTACCTCTCTGGTATTGTGGTAATGGAAAACTGGCAGTCATGCTTTTAAAAGAGAGCCTGTGAATAATTTTCTCAATTCTTGTCTACAGTGACATACAGAACAACACTGACCGCACTGTGATTTTTAAATAACTCTGCATTCATTCTTCCTCTCCTTTTAAGTCAGATCAGTTTTATTTACACCACTTCACTTTGGTACAGCTAATAGGGCCCTTGTGATGGATTTAGAAGTTGGGTGGAAGAAAGAGATGATGACTCTCATTTTAATTAATGCTGCAGCTTGTTAATCTTGTGTGCTTTACTTTTTAGACATCTTAGAAAAGACAAATGGTTTTAGTAGATAAGAAAAACTATTAATGATGAAAAGGATAGAGGGACGCTGATTCTGAATTTAATTTTTAATGAATATTTAAAAATGTATAAATGAAGGAAGAATTTAATGCTGTATTTTTAACATGGTGATCAGATGGCAAGTACTGTTCTTAACTGTTGCTCATTGGAAGCTACTTTGCATATAATGCCTGGAACTAAAATGGTGAGACAATGGTGCTCCACTTCCCAGTTCATACTAGATCTGAAATATTTTTTATTAACACAAGGCTATATTGCACCCGTGAACTAAAACATGTGACTGCAGAAAGAATTTCAATACTGTGCTGGATTCTGCCTGAATGTATCCCAGTACAGGACTGTGGCCTTCATTTTTTTTCTGATTTGAGGGGTTTTGTGACCTTGAAATGGAGTTGTTTCATAAGAGCTTTAAGGGAGGTTGTATGTTGAAACCCAACCTTGTCTTAAACTTCTGTAAACTGGAAATCTTCAAAAATGTATTCTGTATTCCTGAATAAAGTTGTTGGTTTAATGCTGTTCACAAGTGAGGATGTCCCTGTCTTGTGAAGTCTCAGTTGTTTTAGTTCTATAGCCTCCTACATGGGGCGTCTCCCAACTTCCTTTGCGTTCAATGTTAAGTTTTGTTAAATCTTTGCGGGTTTTAAACATTTTTAAAAGGAAGTGATATTGGAAACCCACATGTACATGTGTGTATAAAAATATACTGATATATATGTCTCCATATTTACACAAATGAAAATTGCCTTATTTCATAATTTCTTGTTTTCATTTTGTCATTTTGTTTGTACTATCAAAGACGAGGTATCTGAAGCATTTGTGTTTTCTTGTCTACTTTGTAGCAAAGCTCTAGAGGCTTCAGCAGAGATTGATGCTCTGTGGTGGTTGCTGACTAGCATTAGCTTCTAACTGCCAGTTTCTGCTTGCCACTTTCCCACCACTTGCGTTCCTAGCAAAACGTCCCTGTTTATCTCCAGGTCCATGATCCATGTGCCAGATGCATGAGCCAGATTCAAGTTGAGATGCCCCGTGGAGGCTGTGTGTCTGGCTGAAGTCCCGTGTCAGGGCTCTTTCCCCAGCAGATGCCTGATGCAGGCACCACCACTATCATGCGAACCATCCAGCGCCACAAAGTCCAGACCCACTTAACATCTGGATCATAGCCACTCTTCTTGTCAAGGTATTTAATTAGAGATGGTCCTGTCACTCAAAGGACTAGTGTTAGGAAGTACCCCTTATATTATGAAGTAATTTTCACAGACTGAGGAGAATGGGTGCAAATGTTATGTCTAAATATTGCAATCTATATGGAGGTTGACATATTTCACTTCCATGACTCATCTCCACTTGCTACCTTCACAAAGGCATGTCAGTTTTATCATTATCCTGGTTAATTAAGTCACATACCCTCACTGAAATTCTCAGATGGTAATCTTTGTTTGCCGCAATTGCTGTGGATCCAGAATTTACACTAGTGGCACAAGGGAGGCAGAGCTGTTGAGGCTGCCGCAATGGGCTCTCCGCAGGGGAGGGAACACTGGTGTCTCAGAGCTGGCTCATTCAGTCATGTCCCAGCAAGAGCTATACTTAAGAAATGTTGATTCAGAAGACAGCCACTTATGAAAATAAATAGCATACTCCAGCTAAGCTCGCTGATTAATCATTTTTATTCTCTCTGCTTTGGTTTGTTTAAAGGTCTTAATTTTTACACCTTAAAAATTAAATCCACAGTTTATTTCAGCAGTGATTTCTGAATGCAGCATCTTTTCTTGCTGATTGGCAAGCAGTCTCCTAATCATTCAGACTCAGTTATCTATTGGTGAGATAACTAAGCAGCTTTTCACTTTTAGGGGAGCTGTAGTCCAAAATGATGAGCTGTTATTAATTGAAGTAAAAATATCTTCACGTGGAGATTCACAGCTCTTCTTTTCAAAGCAAAGTTGAGGGTATGCATATTGCATAAAGCACTTTGGAAAAGTACTGGATTGATCTCCCCAGGGAATTAACTTTTCTGTTTATCTGCCAAACATACTGTGAATAGATAAACCAAAACGTGATTATCTGCTTCTCAAAATCCTAGTGGTATTCCTTACAGCCTTACCAAGGGGATCACAGCAGATGAAAAAGGTAGAGCAGTTTTGTGGCTGATCTGGCCCTTAGCATTTCTGTGAGAATGGGCACAAAGTGGTTCAGTAGCGCAGTTGCTTTGGTGCTGGATACCATAGAGAAGACGACCCCTTTTCACTGAGAAATGATTTGAGACCATTACTTCCTATATGCTTCCCAACAGCCACTGTAAAGGTCAGTAGTGTTTTGTTGGGTTTTGTTTGTTTTTCTTTTTTTAGCTCTCACCTAAGGTTAATTTCTACCAGTTACCCTGAGGTAAAAAATTCCATACCTCATTACTTAATACCACAGCCTGTAACTCCTTCCAATTTAAACCATGGTCATTTCTCAGCACAAAAGTACAGGAGCCTTCATCTGTGTAAGAACAATAGGAGTAATAGCTCAGCTTGACCCAAACCATCTCACTTCTAGAGGGGCACCCTGGCAGTGTCAATTTCATTGAACGAATGAATGAATGGTCTATGGCATTTATTTGGAATACCCACTATTTCCTTGACAAATGCAAGTCATGTTGCAGCGCAGTGATGAAGAAGTATGATGTATTCTTTGACAGAGTAGATTTTTCTTCTCATTTGTTTGTGCCAGAGTTGTCTTAGAAAATGCTCTTCACCCAGCGCTGCATCCAAAGTAGCACTAGCTTGCAGAGGTGCGGGGTAAAGGGATGGACGGTAAGGTTGGCTGTTTGATACAGATATCATTCATTGGATAAGTGCATTTGCAGGCTAAGGAAACATGCTTTGTATTTGGCTGCTCTTTTGCTATTTTCTGTTTACTCTAATACGATGCAAAGTCAAGAGCAAAAATTCTCCATGCATCTGTTGCTGTGTTCATTGTTCTCCCTTGGCAGCCTGTGCGGAGCAGAGGAGTTAGCAGAACCAATGAGTTATCCAAAGTGGATTTGGAGAGCGCTCTGCTTCAGAAATAATGGAGCGGGCTTAAATATCTGCATTCGAGGTGTCACATTAGATATGCAGGTTAAGACATGGTTTACGTAAGATAAAATCATACTTGAGCTTCTACAGGAAAAAAAAACGAACAACCCTGTGCATCTGAGAGATGCAGCAGGTCTTCGTTAGCAGCGCCACTCTGTAGGAGCTGGCTGCAGGTCGGGGTTAGAAATCCCTTTCTGTGAGCCTGGGTGCAGCACTCCCAAGTGAAAGCAACGGCTGTTACAGTTTTGGTAGCACGAGTTGGGCTGTCTGGTATCTGATACCTGAAATAAGTGAAAATAATTCTACACTGATTGTCACCATCCTTCAGGAAGCTAGATAGACATCCCGTGGCTGCTTTGTTGAAGTCATGTTTCTCAAGCAACTAGTCACTCTCGTTACTGTCTCTCTTCCTTTTTATCAGTGGCAGGGGTGGGAGGAAGATTTGCACTCTTTTTTAAGTGGGGACACCTGAGACAGAGAGAGACATCAAGATGAGTTTCAGGAATAACAGAGCCTGCGTTGTACAAGAACCTGCCTCTTGACCACTGGGTAGTGCTGTCTTATCCATCCATTTGTCATCTTTTGAATACACTCAATTTTACAGACGATTTTTGCAGATGTAAGAAAAAAAAAAATAAAGAAAGGGTAAGTCTGGACCAGCAGGTAACTGTTTTAAGTTCTCTTCCTTTTTGCAAAAATTCACGTAGTGATCAAAAAACAGAAACAAATACTTGAATTCCGTGTTTTCTTCTAACCTCTAGGTACTTGTTTGCCTTGTATTTGCAGACTCATTGAAACAGTTAGTCTGTATAGCTCATTGCATGGAGGAGGATTCTGCTCTAGTTTCCAGGCTGGGACTTAACCTAGAGTACATATTTCCGTAGGTTTCCACAGGTTAACAAGTATGCGGACTGTGAATGTCTCCCAGAAGGGAGCCAGGGTGTATTGAAATGGCTTGCTGTAAATAATGCTGGCTTAAAGATGCAAACTGCGATTGCCGTGTGCGGAGGGTAGGGGCACGGGTTCCAACAGGAGCTGTAGGAACGCTTTGCCAGATGGCTGGCACCAGCATTTTCTCCTTTATGCAATTGGGAAAGGAGGGTGAGAAAGTGGGAGGGAGAAATGTCATTTTGACCCTGAGCGTATAGGTAGCCCAAAGTGTTACAGGGAACTACAGAGAGAAGAGAGCAACCTGGCTGCCTTTTATGCTGGCATTTGAAAAACGAGCTCAAGACAGTGCTTTGAAGGGTGGCTTGGTAATATTATTTAAATAAAAAAAAAAAAGTCCCGTCCCCACTTTCTTTTCTTGATACTGGTATCAAGAATGAGATGACTAACGTGTGGGGGAGAGAGTGGTTTGAAATGACTTTTGGATGGTGGCTGTTTTTTTGGGGTTTTTTTTTCCTCCTTTGAAAATTTAGGTGAAGTTAATTATGGAATGGCAGCAGCGTCTGATCTGAAGCAGGCGCTTTCATCTCACCTTCTGCTTTTAAAATAGCTATGCTCTTATGTCTGCTTTGAGGAAAAGGGTGCCGGGGGGAGAGCACCCCGGTGCTCATGCAGCCTGGCAGTCGCCAGATGAATGAAATGCCTTGTGAGATCCGAGGCCATTAAAGACTGCCAGCAAAGAATTAGGAAGACTTAAGGAGCTAATTTCCCATGGTGATGATGACCGGAGGAAGAAAAAAAAGCCATGATCTGCAAAGACAAATGAAAAACATACAAAATTAATGAGCCCAATTACTTTAATACTGTCCAAAATACGTTCTATTTAAAAGACAGTGGAAGGAGACAAGAACTTGGAGATGTGATGGGTGTTTCCCCTAATTCCCACCGACAGCCTCAGTCACACAAACCCTGACATTAACCCTTCCCTTTGTTAATCACGCCTAAGTTGCAACTATTAATCGTTATTAAGAGCCTGCTACTATGGTGATAGCATTTTTTGGTATTAACCTGATAAAGGAAGCTCTGTTTCCAGCATAGGCTAGGTGCAGCATGGAGAAGCACTGACTGTGCGCAGCAAGGTGGGCTGCAAGCGCGTGCTTTGGGCTGTAAAGGGAAGGTGTGATATGACGCCGAGACAGAGGACCGAATGCAAAATCCCAGGAGGACGAGGCCCAGGCTGGAGAGGAAGAGGGAGGCAGGGAGCTGGAGAGCTAATAGCGTTGCTGCCTGCTAAGCACATCGAGGCAGAAATTGCTTTCACCCTTGTTTTTTTCCCGGGGGTGTGCGCACGCCATGCGTGTGGTGGGATCCCAGCTAGCCTGAGAGCTGAAATCAATACTGCTGGGTGGTCCTCCATTAAGCTGCTGGGTAATGAGGCTCATAACCCCTGTGCAGATGTTAATACTGCTGCATGGTGTGCTGGGTAGCACCAGTGGCTTCAGGGGTTATCCATTATTTCTCAGTGACACAGAGCTTGCCTGTGCAGGCACATCTGGGGGTTTCATGTTCTGAAAAAACAGGCACTTATTTCAGTGGAAGCAGAGTCTGACCTGAGCTTCTACAATCACTTGTAGCCAGTGGTTCATCTCTTGTCCTGCTGAGCTGTGCTGAATGGACTTTTGATGGTGTGTGTCCTACTTCTGAAGTAAGAGAGCCTTTAAGGAATTAATCATTCCTAGGATTTTTATTTTTCAGGTCACTGAGACTAGACCCATGTAAGGGGAGATCTTGGATAGTTAGATATGCTCAAGATGAGGGCTTTGGGCTTCAGCCCTCTTCCAGTGACTGAGGATGGTAACTGAGCCTGCACAGCAGCACCAGGAGTAGGTCTGTCTGGAGAGTTAGGCGGAGAGAAACCTTATGAAGTTCAACAAGGGCAAGTGTAGGGTGCTGCACCTGGGGAAGAATAGCCCCATGCACCAGTACAGGTTGGGGGCTGACCTGCTGGAGAGCAGCTCTGCAGAAAGAGACCTGGGAGTCCTGGTGGACAACAGGATGACCGTGAGCCAGCAATGTGCCCTTGTGGCCAAGAAGGCCAATGGTCTCCTGGGGTGCATGAAGAAGAGTGTGGCCAGCAGGTCGAGGGAGGTCATCCTCCCCCTCTACTCTGCCCTGGTGAGGCTGCATCTGGAGTACGGTGTCCAGTTCTGGGCTTCCTGATTCAAGAAGGACAGGGAACTGCTGGAGAGGGTGCAGCAAAGGGCTACCAAGATGATTAGGGGTCTGGAGCACCTCTCTTATGAAGAGAGGCTTAGGGATTTGGATCTCTTCAGTGTGGAAAAAAGATGGCTGAGGGGGGATCTTGTCAACACTTCTAAATACTTAAAGGGTGGGTGTCAGGAGGATGGGGCCAGGCTCTTTTCAGTGGTGCCCAGCGACAGGACAAGAGGTAACGGGCACAAACTTGAGCACAGGAAGTTCCACCCAGACATGAGGAGGAACTTCTTTACTTTGAGGGTGTCAGAGCACTGGAACAGGCTGTCCAGAGAGGTGGTGGAGTCTCCATCTCTGGAGACATTCCAAACCCGCCTGGACGCATTCCTGTGCAACCTGCTCTAGGTGACCCTGCTCTGTCAGGGGGGTTGGACTAGATGATTTCCGGAAGTCCCTTCCAACCCTGTGATTCTATGAAAGCCCTTAACGCATGTTACGGGATTTGAGCATCTCCTTAAACAGAAGCAACACGGTTCATCTTCACCAAATAGACTGTGACAGGTCCAAAGGCAAAGCGGGCAAATGAAGGTGGGGGAGGGATACGAACATTAAATGTCATCTGTAAATGAGCTTGTGCTGTACTTCAGATACTTGGAGAGTGTCTAACTTCACACCGTCAGCCAAGCAGGGGCCTACAAAGGATCCCTGAGGCTATGGGGGGGGCTTTCCCTCACCACTCTCAATTGCTAGGAAAATGCCACTGGGTCTGTTCCCTCATCTCTGTTCAGTCTGAGAGTTTATTAAGATGTCCTGAAGAATTTATTGTTTTATTTGTGCCAGTGGTTAGATTTCTTCTGTTGGCTTCTTGTTGCGTGGCACTTTGGTGAAGGTGTGGCGCTTCTGTGTGTGCTCAGTCTGAGGACTGCCCTTGCTTTCTCTTCAGCTTACATGACTGCTTTACGGTGCCCTGCTGATGGAAGGTAATTTGAGCAATTAAAGGCCATCTCTGAACTCTTCTGGGATGTTTTCACAGGCAGTTTTGCCCCAAACCTTTCCAGCACGGAGCAGGCCTAGCTGCACTGCTGTGGCTTGACCAACTGCTTGGATCTCCACCCGCTGTCTTTAGGTGGCCAGTGGGAAGGGGCAACGGAGCGTCCCTCTGCTGAGGCGATAGGTTGGAGGAGAGTCTCCCTAGCAGTACACCAGCAATGGCTTGGTAACACCAGACACATCAGATGCTGGTAACCCAGCACCTGAGGCGCCATTTACCATTTTCTGATGCAGTCATGTTTTCAGTCAGCAGCCTGTGCAGATAGAAGTGGTAGTGTACTTCCCTGTAAGCAGGACACTGGGTTCAGGCAGATTAGCAGTGCATTAGTTACGATGTGTTTCTGTTTTTCAAGTGTCTGTTTTTTTCCAGTTGGAAATTATAGCTTCGGCTGTAGTCTGGTGAGTCTAGGAGTCACAATTTATTGAAGAACCTTTCAAATCCAGGATCTAAACCAATAAAACATCTGGGATGGTTGCTGCTGAGTTAATGGCCCACTGAAGGAACAGATCACTGTGTGACCCTTCATGCTTCTAGGCTGCCTGATCTCCGTTTTCCCCCTGCAGCCAAGCTACCCTCATCACCCCAAAATCAAATGCAATGCAATATTAGTTTCCTTTTCCTTCTCCAGCTGGGCTTATTTTTCATCCTGTGCTACAGAACAAGGGGGGCATGCAGATATGAAGCTGAATTCATTGCTCCCCCTCTGGTTCAGAAAGAAATTAGTCAGATTTTTTCCTAGATCAGTAAGTTGCCATCGTGTCCCAACAACCTCGCACTCCCTGGTAGAGACATGAAAAGGGATACTTTGTCTTCCACGTGGCACTACACTGCAGGTGACAAGCACTCCTCTCTTTATGCCTGCTTATTTTATGGCATTGTGCATTTTTCTAGATAAGCTGTGCAGTGGCCCTCTCATTAATCAAATGTGTTGCTGGCCTATGAACTGCTGGCCGAGAGCAATCTCTGTTGGATTTGACTCCACTGAAGGCAGGGTAGAAGGGGTTGGTAGTTGGTAACATCACGTATCTTTGCTGAGCACCAAGCGCTCAGATAAATAAGTGAACCTATCGAGTATTAGCCTGATTATTCAACAACCTCTCTTTGAAATGCATGAAGCATTTGGTCTTCTTCAGTCTGCAAGTAAACCAGTGGTTCTCAGTTAAAGGTAAAAGAGAAGGGGAAAGTACTAAGAAGCTGACATTTCTGAAAAATGCCAAATAGCAGCACTTTATCATTTTCCAATTAAATAATGTTAGTTTCAAGGCTTTTAATTTTGAATGTTGAATGCCCTCCTAAATACACTCCACCCCCCAAGTGCGAATGCTAATGAAACCGACAGATGGTGATTTGAATAGAGTAAAAGGACGTCATAAAGATGTGCTTTGAAATAGCCAGACAGAGCAAATTACACAGGAGACTGGGGAAAAGAAAGTGATGAAAACTGAGAGCAAACCACCACAGTATTTGTGTTATTCACTAAATGGCCCAGCATGTGAGTGGAAAGGTGTTTAATTATCTTCCATAATCTGATAGTAAAAAAAAATTTCCTATCTTGAAAATAGGGAACTGTAGTCTTGATCTAGCACAGGGGCCAGTCGCATGCATCTGTCTGTGCCTGTGCGTCTCACTGCTGTCTCTGGGGCTGCGTGTATCAGCAATGACATTTGTTTGCTTTCTATTTTAAGCAATGCCTGGGAAAAAAAATACAACTCTTCTTGTTTACCTCTTTCCCAAACTAATGCAATTTGAAATGCTGTGCCAGAGAGTCTGGAAGGCCTGAGGCAAAAGTCAAAACTGTGACCCTCTGAATATTAGACTGTATTGTGGCAAGCTGAGTATCTTCTCCCTCAGTTAGGAGGGCTGCCTTGTGCTCCATGACGGCAGGCTGGCTGATGCTGCTAGTTGGCCTTTCAGCGGTACTCTCTCTCTGGAGATTGCAGACTGCTTTACGAACACTATGACTTAAGATTTATAAGCTTCTGTGAGGACAGAGAATAACCAAAACAAATGATTTGCTTATTTCAAGTCCAAAGTAAAAATAGGTAATGGAATCTGCCCCAAGACTGCAGGCTGAGGAAAAACCCTAAACCGGTTTTATTGCTGCTCTTCTCAAGGCTTCTGCTGCCAGAGCAATGGAGTGTCTCTGCTTCCCCTGCCCTAGTTTGTTGCAGCCTGCTTTCCTGGCCACTACCATGACACTGAAAGCAGTTACCTAGGTGTTAAGCACTTTGGGAAGTTACAAGTGATTCACTTAAACGAAGATGAAGTCCCTCAGGATGGGAAGAGGGGAGGTGACACCTTTGTTTCAGGCCCAGCTACCAAAGCTGGAAGGAAAGGAATGAGTTTTAGAAGTACACTTAGCCATGGAGAAACCCTCTCCCTCATCTGCACTTGACTACATGGAAGTAACAAGTAAAGCAATATCCAAGACACGCGTATCTCCAAAGCTTTAGTATTTCAGTGTCTGACGTTCCAATACTTCCAGTAAAAATTAATTGTGCTCTTTTGTTGGCTGAAGTCTCCGCAGCAGCCTCATTAACACACAGCCAAATGTTTCTCTCTTCTGACTTGCTGAACTCAAAATCAATTTTGTTTGCTTGGCTTTTGTTTGCTGTGAACAAAACGCTTCCTTGTTTCTGCTGTGCCTGCGATTGCACCCTGAAAGGAGGAGGAAGGCAAAGCCTTCAATCTCTCCATAATCATCCAATGACAGTTTTGCAGCCTTTGAGCATCATCTTGCACCTGCCTTGCTGTATGGCAAGTTCCCTCCTGCACCCTTCGCTCTGATCATTAAAATTGTTATGATCGCATTTCCCACAAACGAGTAGGAGTAGTGGGTGCCCTGGTGGCCCAGCTCGCTGCTACTCAGTTTTGTGCCAAAACAGCAGTGGCAGCTGCTCAGTCTCAGAGAGAAACGTTAGCGTCACTTTGTGCCTTTTACTACTGTCATGGTTTAACCCCATCTGGGAACTAGGACCACGCAGCCATTCACTCAATCCCCCATCCCTTCCTTTCAATAGTAGGATAGGGAGAAGAGGGAGAAAAAGGGGGAAAAAAACCTCATGGGTTGAGCTAAAGACAGTTTAACAGAACAGTAATGGAAGAGAAAATAATAATAACAATGGTAAAAGAATATGCAACATTGTGAAGCAATACAATTGCTTACCACCCGATGGCCGATTGCCCATCCTGAGTGGCAATCGTGGATCCCTTTCCGCTGGCCAACCCCTATTTATATACTGAGCATGACATCTGTGGTATGGAATATTGCTTTGGCCAGCTTGTCCTGTCTATATTCCCTCTCAGCTTCTGTGGGAAGCTGAAGAAGTCCTTGTCTTAATATAAGCATTACTTAGCAACAACTAAAACAATATGTGTTATCAACATTATTCTGATACTAAATGCAAAACACAGCAGCTACTAGGAAGAAAATTAACTCTGTCCCAGCTGAAACCAGGACAACTAAGTTTAGTGAATAATAACTATGTAACTTAAGTACGAGCAGATTCCTGTCATGCAGACAGGCATCAGTTTGGTGTGCGTGCACCCACTGCTGTCTCTCCGGAGAGAACTGAAACAAGCATCACCCAGTCCTGGCTTGAAATCCTTACACAGGCTATTGTATGGTCCCTTACAGAGAACTAGAGCTTTTCAGCTTCTGTGTGTAAGCTGGGAAGGAATTATGATCTGTTTTTATTCTGGTGTACCTCACAAGTGGAGAGAGGTGAAACAGCCTGAGCACAAGGCTTGCTGCCTGAGTTGGGATGGAACCCTTGGATTCTGGCTTGCTCTTCCAACAGCTGAGTTATGTGCACTGGCTTCAGCAAAAAGGGATGACAATGGGGAGATCTTTGAAAGCATCCAAGGGATTTGGAAGTGCAACATGTTCCAAAATGTATCATCTCGTGCATGTTGAATATACCACTGGCACAGCTCTGTGTTACTGCAGGGTGTGTAAAAACATATATTGCCCGCAATAGTTTTGAGGCCAAAAGGTGGATTATCAAGCACTGGGGATAAGTAAATGTCTAGTCAAAAAGCTGATTATCATGTGGTTGTTTTTCATTACATGAAATCAGCTTTTTGCTGATCTGTGCGTTGTAAGCTCAATCTTGCTGACAGTGACTGGATACCTGCTTTTCATGAAGGAAATGTCTCTGTGTCTTACCCCTGCTCTTACAGCCTGCCACGCGCCACAGCAGCTGAGGCATCCCAGCAGCCTTTCATTGGTTCTAGAAATATTTGCTGCTGCATTTTTGCAAGGAGTAGGGAGTCATCACAGGGATGTATAAAAGTGAATTTTGCTGTACTTTGGAGGACTGTTGGGTCAGCAGCTCCAGGAGAGGTCAAAACCTCAAGCTACTGTGATTTGCGGATGGTTTTATTACTTAGATTTTCCTAGAGCTTTGTGTGCAACACAACACCTTTTTAACCTCATTTCAGCTTACCTTGCTTAGGCAAAATTTTCTGTGGTCTTCCTGAAGAGCCAAGGTCAGACAGGACAGCTCCAGGGTGGCTAGGACCTGCCCAGATTTCAGGAGTATTTCTTCACAGGCTCCAATGGCATATGACCCTCTGTCCTGGATCATGGGCGAGGAGCAGCATCTGCAGCGCCCAGGCAGACAGTGGGGAACAGGGACCACAAACCTCTGCCACCAAGATCACAGATCGACGAGGAAACACGAGTTTGCTTATCAAAGGTGGAAATGATGTATTGGAGTATAGCAGCTGTCTTAACTGGCAGAGCTGGTCTCAGTCCATGATGGGACTGGGGTGGTGGTTGGGGGTATCTGCCAAGCCTCATTAGCCATTGTTGCCTTGTTCAAGCTGAGCTTTGAAGGAAGGTGGGAGGGGCCTCTACCTATTTCAGAGGCTCCCCAGAACTTCCACCTGTGGAAACGGCTCTGAGCTGTTGAGGTGTTAGGGCCTCAGGGTGAGGGTTGCTCCCCAGGGTGACCTTGAGTAAATCACTTTGTTTCTGCACCTCCTCATTTCACAGGGCCCTCTCAAGCAGCCTCAGGACCTCCAAGAGGGGACATGAGAGGAGACTTCAATGGTGGCGGGGAGGAGGGAGAGGGTCCCTCCACTGCCTGGGTGGGACGAGAAGCAGTCGGCTGAAAATTCACATCCAGGCTGGGGACTGGGAAAAACATCTTTGTGAAAAAGGCAGCGAGGCACAGACTGGGCTGCAGGAAATGTCTCATGCCAGCTGAGGGAAAGAGTTGTCAGACGTGGCGGTGTACCCATCTCCTGCCCGAGTTGCTCTGCAGCACCTGCCCACCCAACTTTGCGCAAGCTGTGGTATGGGGACACCTCACTCATTCACTGACCCTGTCCCGGTGTTACATTTGCCGTGGAGTTTTCTCCAGACATTAGTACTTAGGTTGCTATCTTGCTGTCCTTGAGAAACGTCGCCTTACTTCATGGCTTTTGGCTTGTGGTGTGGAAAAAAAAGAGCACAGTCTCTAAAGAAACTTACTGTAGCTTTCAGCAGTTCCTAGCCTGGCCTGGTGACATGCAGGCAATAGTTTGTGTATGAAAGAAGTTATGCAGACATGGTAAGGAGTTAGTTATTAACCCTTGCAAAGTGTTGTAATAAACCAGTGATGGAGAGAGGGTAGAAAAAAAAATCAAAAGGTCTTTACACCACAGGCAGAAAGAGAAGCTGCAATTAACATGGTCAGATGTGAGAAATTTGGCAGTGGAGAGGACCGGTACCAGAATTTACACTGATGTCCTCCTGTCTAGACCCTATCTGTCTTGCCAGGGAATTTGACAGGTGAGAAAAGTTAAAGAGCAGCCAAGGGAATCTGAAATCAAAGGGCTTTGAAAGCTGGATTGGAGAATGGAGCACAGTTTTCCCATCTGCTTTGAATTTATTGTTGCTAATGAGGAAGCAGCCTCTGGTCTGAGTGAACATGCTGGACCAGAGGGGTCACTTGGCATTTCCATCACGTTTCAGAAAAGTGTATCGAGGGACTCTCTCCAAGTTAACTCTTTCACTCTCAAGCACGTACAAATGAGCAATTCAGAGTGAGATGGAAATGTCTTTCAGGCTGACAGAACATGCTGTTTGGGCTTCCAGATCACAGGCTATTTGTCCATCTCACTGGTCCATCCGATCCCAGCATCAATCCCTCCTGCTGATCACTTCATAAGCTTGTGTGTTTATTCTGCTTTGTTGCTGATGTTGGCTGTGGTCAGTCTTTTTCTGTGTGGCTGTGAATCCAAGATCTGCAAGTACCATTGCTCAGTAATGTATAATTTATCTACAAAGCTGGAAGTGGTTGTGTCAAACGCTCTTTTACAACTAGGCCCCGCATCCCCTTCAGGTTGGATGCTATCCCTGTCAGCAGAAGTTGCGTGAGGAGAACAGACTTCCCTTCCCCAGCCTTCCCACTAGGGCTCCTGAGCAATGGGGACTGCACTGCGTTTGGGTGAAGGAGCAGACGAGAAACTAGGCTGATGAGACAGAGGAGTGTTTATCTTGAGGCTTTATCTTGAGATTAGTAGCCTCGTTATTTAAATACCAAACACCAACCTCCCCATCCCAGATTCCCAAAAACTTTTCTGTGTTTCCTGCCCTGTCCTGCCCACTGCCCTAAATGCTCATGCCATCATGTTTGATTTTCTCTGTCTCCTTCTGATAATGCTGAAGGCACAACAGCCAGAAACGACAGCCACGGGGATCTGCTTGCTGAGGTTATGACCCCCAGGTTATCATTCCAGGCTGCTGCCTGTCTGTGAGGCAAGAACTGTAGCTGAGACTCGCAGATCTGCAAATCTTCGGTCAGGGACAGTGTGGAAGAGGAAATGTTGGCATGAGAGCCGGGTCCCTGACTTATCATCGAAGAGTTTGTCTGTGCAAGCCAAGGAGTCTCTGTTGTAACAGGGGGCTAGGTGGTTTGTGCTGCAAAATTGCACTCCATCTCTTCTCTTGAGCACTGCAGAGCTCTGAGCCAAGTTGGCTGTTGAGTAGACACCAGCCACAAATTAGTTCAGGGGTTGAGTTCAGAAAGCTTGCAGAGCAGGTGCATGGATGCTTGAGTGGGTTCATCTCCTGTTAATCCTTTTCTAGCAAACCACATTTAAACCTGGCACATGATGAGGCGGATTAGCCCCAACCATTCAGAAGGAGATGTAGTACGGCCTTAACTCGGCATTTCCAACCTGGCCATGTCCTGTCTGAAAGAGATAAGTGGAAGGTGGAAGGTGTTAACCTGCCTATTGCTGCAGTTTAAGTTAGTGCAGTTGTGTGTGCTGTGTGCTCTCAGGCACTGGAAGCAGAAGGCAGTAGTGAGTTAGCATGGCTCAGCTGACATGCAATAACTTGGTAAACAGTGGTATGCCGATTGTGTGGCTGAACCCTGAGCTTTGCATGAACTTAAAACTGTAAAATGAAGTTAACTCTTTCAGGATTCATTCACAACCAGTCTCAGTTTGTGATGAGACAAAGGCATGTGACAATGTCTCTACTTGACTGTGCCCATCCATCTTTCCGGCCCTCTAAAACACTTTGCCTTTCCTGAGATATTTCTTCTTTAGTTGCCTCCTTGAATGTCAGGTTATGTAGTTTTAGGGCAATCTGTCATTTGACTTCAGCAGTGTTGCATTGGGTCTCTTAACAGCATTTCTGAGGCTGGATTGTGATAATGTGGTAGATATCAAATAAAAAAGGGTCCCAGAGTGGATGAAGGATGCTGCGGCCATTGGTTAATGTGATATTTTGGATTATGTTTTGAAAAGTAAAGTGTTGGGAATTAAAGAGACTGTGAGTTTTCAAGGACATTTTATCTACTGGGAGTGTTTAAACCTGGAAACATAGTGTCAAACACATAGCAGGATTAAAGCTTGTTGCATCAGAATCAGCACAAATTTTGTTGCCAGCTAGTAGCTAGAGCACAAAGCCCTTATGTAGCAGTTAATTCTCTTATTTGGAGGCCTTCCTGCTTGCTGCCCACTAATTGCAAATACCGACTGACAATTGTCCTGTCTGAACTGCTACCTGGATTCCTGCTGCTGTACCCACCATGGCTCACTGAACAACTGACTGAAGTGGGCACTGAAATCCCCAGGACCAAGCGCATCTGCTACATACTCTAAACATTGCGTGGCTTGCGGGGATCTAGCCTTCCTGGGTCAGGCCAGAATGAGTAGAAGTGTTTTTAATATAAGCTGGTTTTTTTCAGGTGATTATAGGTATTGAACTTCTAAGCCAAAGGTTTTGCTAAATCTAATCTCATTTGGGTTAGTTAGCAATCAGTTAATGTGTGTTAAAATAGGACCGTGGTGTAGGTCAGTCTCAGCCTGCCATTTCTCATCACTAGGCTGACTGATGAACATTTTCAGTCTCATTGCTTGCAAAGGGCATAGTAAAATTGATCTTTCCCCTCCCTGCCTCACTCCCTCTCTTTTTTTTATTTTTTCTTTTTTTTTCTTCTTCTCTGTAATGCTCCTAGCACCAAATAAAAAAGGCAAGCTGTAGTCACTGGAGCAGTACGGATGCTGTCATTGCCTTCTAAACAGTGCCTGGCCGCTTAGAAAACCCTGTGCTGCCTGCAGACATGTCACAGACACGCAAAACCAGGATTAACAGCAGAGAGCCCCAGTCCTGGGTCCTAAGCAGCAGATCTGCCTTTCAGACTGTGCTCCGAACTGGACTCGAAGGTGCTAACAAGGCATGAAAAAGAGCTGGGGGATAAAGTGGGGAATCTGTGGAGATGGCTTGGGTTTACTTTTGTTTTATTTTCAGAAGCGCAGTTGGACTGTGTGGTAATGGGATAGCTGCATGTAACGCCAGGGACTCTAGGGACAAGTGATCTTTTTGATGATGCATTCGGAGGGCTCCTGAGGGGCACGAGGGGAGGAAGAGAGGCAGAAACACTAGCTGAGGGGCTGTTTTATAGTTATAAAAGAGCTTGTGACTTTTTCTGTATAAGTCAATGTACAGTAGATCTCAAGGGGGTAGTAATTGACCCATAAACCTCTTCACAGGCCAGCCCTGATCAAAGACAACACATGAACATAACTAGTTCATAGCAGGCGTGGGATGTCCAAACTTCATAAATGCTTTAATAAGGCAATAAATGGCAATGATGATTTCAGCTAAAAAAGATAAATCTGTATTTATATTTTGCTTAGGATGGCTTCCCTGTCCCCTGCATCTGCTTCATCTCAGGTTTATTTGAGTGATACATCACCCCACGTATGAGGTATCTGCAAGCTCTGCAGACCCTCCTAAAGGCCTGCTGAGGCTATACTGCCCTCCAGGACACATTTATTTAGTAGCAAATCCTACTGCAAATGACTGGAAACCAGGCAAATCTGACAAAAACAAAACACCTTGGGCAACAGGGAGCTAGCTGTGAAAACGAAATTCATGTCAGTGAATCGATCAGAATTATCCAGGCTTGATTCATTTGGAAGTGCCACAATCCCTTCCTCCGTCTGCATAGGCATGTGCATCACACAGACAGTGGGGAATTTAAATACATGAAATTTCGTTCCTGTGCGTATCTCCCTAGTCACAGCTATATGAGGCAAGGCTAAAGGACAAGATGCCCCTGGAGAGGGGGAGAAGGGAACAGGGCGTACCCAGGGGAATCGTCTTGATAGTTGCTGGTTTACATGGAAGGTCTGAAATTGAGGCAAAGGAAAGGGGGCTCTTCAGAAACAAACAGACGAGCTGCCCTTTCATTGTGGCCTTCGTTCACGGTTTCCTTCTGAAGCCTTTCATATGAATGAAGTAGAAGGACAAACTTTTAAAGTGGGTCAGGGAGAGGTGAAGACTTGCTCTCAGCTATAAACCCCAGCAGGATGCGATTCCTTTGAAGAGCATTGTAATAGTGATTCAGGTTTTAGTTCAGCCGTCAGACCCGGTTGTATTTTCAAAGCTGTGTGGTACTGTGCTCCTGAGGAACCGGAGAGTGATAAATTCTGCAAAACACTGTTTTCTTTATAGGCAGAAGAAAATCATTTCAGCCTGTGCTGAAACAGGGAACACAATGCTCTGGCACTGGGGACACAATAGCCATAGGGAATACAATACTCTGGCATTGACATCTTTTTCTTGGCAATATACTCAGTACACTTGTAAGCTTCCTTTGCCTATGCACTTCAAGAGGCTTAATACCAAGTGGATCGGTTAACTACCCTCTCTCCCCCAAAATAGGTGTAACCTAGCTTTCTACCTGCTAGGCACAAGACAGAGGTAAAGTGAGATGCTCAAGAGTCACAGCAGAGACAAGCGTGCAGCTCAGAAGTCTGCATTTCCAGGCCTTGCTCTCACCCCCACCCAAGCTACCTGCTTCAGTTTTACTGGAGTCCCAGAAGTGACATCAAGGCCACCAGTTCTGCTATAAGGGCCATACTCAGTCCCACTGCCCAGGGTTGGACATGGCTGACAAGCTTGGAGAGCTGCAGCTGCTCTTATGGGGCCCTTTTTGTTTCTGCATCCAAGGAGCTGTGAGAGGTTTGACTTCTCGTAGGGCATGCAGAGGTCTAAGCAAACCCAGGCTGTGGTCCAGAGTTGCACCACTGCCTACTGTTAGAACAGTCCTATGCTAGACGCTACTCCTTCCCCAGAACCCTGCTAATGAGGATAAGCTGCCTGTATTTAAGAATAAGTATCATTAGTGAGCAGAATATTTGTTTTGTATGTAGCGATCATCCCCAAAGCTTCTTCCCTCTCTCTAGAGAATTACCGATGAACTGAATTTCATCACCTGAACATCAAGTTCATTTTCAGCTACTAGCAGACTTCATAGCTCTCTTCATTGCTTCAAGAGAGGCATTAAGATAGTTTGTGTATTTTTTTAAGTTTTTTTGAAAAATATTTTAAATATTTTTTAAATATTGAATTCTTGAAATAGGATGGTGTTCTTCCACTGCCTGAGTGCAGTCTGCTCTGGAGTGCAGGATGACAGTGTGTATGATACAGAATGATTTAAGAAAAAGGAAATGTAGAGGAAAAAGAAAACTTAATCAAAAATGCCACAAAAATTACTTCTGTTGGGGAAAATTGTACTGGGATCCCTTCTGATACTACAGATTGGATAGGCCCAGAGGGAGGGTTATCAGAAATATATCAGAAGTATCTGAAGTTCCAAAGAAAGTACTCCACGCCTCTGAAAACCGGGCCATTTCTCTGGGAGCTGTCACTGGGGACACAATCCACCCATTAAACCGCATAGATCAGCCTTACTTATCTAGGAAAAGATAAGACCACTGCTGTGTCAAGCGACTAGAAAGCTCGAAATCTGATCCTGAAATAACTAAAATATTGTGGTGATGCATTACAACCAAGGGACAGGATCCTTGTTGATGAGACTACCTGGGGCATCGTCCCCCTACATGGGGCCGTAACGACAAGGTTTCTGCCTCAGAGAGCATGCAGTTTAGAGAGGTGGTGGGCAAACTAGGACAGAAAAGGGAATAACAGGTGCGCCTTGGTTACATTTCTTGCTTAGCTGCTTTTTTTTTTTTTTTAGCATAGGAATAATTTGTTTCTTGCCTGAGGACAAGGCAAAAATGCGTTTGGCATTTATTCCATTTAAAGGGTCTTTGCTTTATTGAGAACTATGTTACCACACCCACAAGGGTAGTTTTGAACGCACCTATTTTAGTGCCTTTAATATTAGCCATAACTTCTAAGATACCACCAAAGGGAGAAATGAGGTCACTGGAAAGCAATGGGTAGATATTGTAAATTGCTTACAGGGCCGGTGTGGTAGATGAGAGTGATAGTGATGTTTGAAGTTTACCATCTGTGCCCAGGAAAAGGAAAACATCCTGAGACACAGATGGCCAAGTACACACTTCATGTCCTTTTCAGAGAGGGGGGAAAAAAGTTGTCTCTAAATGCACTTCTCATGCCTTTCAGTTATGCAGTGCACTCAGTCATGCTTTTGTGTTTCTTTGATTTCATTCTGATCTTCTGATTCTTTATTTGTCACCACACGTCTTTACAAAAGTGTATCAGTTGTCTGTCCACATTCAGATCAAACTTTCTAGATTATACATGACTTTCTGCCTTTCTGGTTTAGTAGAGCGTGGAATAATACTGACTGTTACTAGTGGATTAAAAAAAAAATAATCAAAAGTCAGGGTCATGTCTCTGTGTGGGCATATAAACGAGACAAATGCAGAAACAGGCTTGGCAATGAGGCACCAATGTCTAAATGCCACAAAGCATTAAGGAACCAAAATATTTTGGGCAGTGCGTAACTTACTGATTCTGGTCATAAATCTCCAGCAAATGTTACGCAGGCATAGCACTGCCGCTATGTGGAGCAGAGGCACAGCTCAAGGAGCTTTGCTGACTTGTATGGTGCTTTGTCTGGAAGCAATGATGACATTTGCCTCAAGACTTCCTGATACAGAATAGGGGTTTGGATGCCCCTGGACCTACAGTCACTGATACAGTTGTAAAGATGTCAGTATTTCCAATTAGCCCAGTTCCCTGTCAGTGCAAAGGTCAGGCATTGGTATACTGCAGTCTTCTCATCTAGGTTTCTTACCTCTTCCTTACAGCATGGTCCAGAGTGTCAAGGCAAATTTGGTATTTATTTTTTTTGTAACAAGCTAAAAAGCCCACTGCAAGGTACAGATTTCCAATGTAAAATTTCTCCTGCATCTTATTTGCGTGGCTCAGTTATAACCCTCTAAATTACAAACAGAAGCAGACTCTAGCTAACAGCTCTAATGGATGCTATTATATTTCTGCTGCTAGTTGGCACTCAACCTTCACTACCTCATCAGCATAAAGGGATGCTGTCAACTTGAAAAATTGTGTCTTCCTTAGAGGGGGGGGAAAACCCACAAAGCCACATACAATGTAATGTATTGTTCCAAACCAGGCTTTTACAACAGCAGTAACTCGAAGAGAGTAAGGATGCGAAGGGGATGCTATTTAACTGTCGCTGTTCTGTGTGTTTGCATATTTGACCGCACTTTGTGGCCTGTCAGTGTTGCTGGTGTGCATTAGGACTCCCCTCCCAGACTGCCTCCTGGGAGGTGCAGGTGCAGAAGGGTCAGCAAGGAGACGGGATGCTTTCATCCCAGGCCTTGTACTAACAGCAGCAGCAAAAGTGAGTGAAGAGAAGCAACAAGAGAATTTGTATATACATGGAGGACAGAGATCAAATACATAAAATGCCATTGTGATTAGTGCACTGTTTAAAACTGGTTTGTAACATGCTTGGGAGAGAAGGCACTTTCCTTCCCCCCATCTTACTTCCTTCTTCAGAGAGGATTTTTAAATAGCTCATGGCTATTTAAAGATAAATCTCTGCAAAACTTGCATTGTCTCAGATGGGCCAGTTTGGAAACATTCCAAGTTGTCAGCATGCCTTTAAATACAACGCTATTCTTTCCCTTGTGGGTGCCAAAGCTGCCCCCGGAGGAATTTGCACCTAACCTGGCAAAAAAAGGAAGGGTTCCTACCCCGTTGTGATTAAAATGACTGGCGCGCTGCAGAGAACCGTCTGCTACTACCATCCCTGCCAGCTTCCCCTAAAATGTACTCAGCTGCCTCAACCCACAAATGTGTTGGCATATGAGAGACCTTTTGCTAACCAGTGAATAATATCCCCCTTTCCGTTTTGCTGCTAAAGTGAACGGTTCTGTTGCAGGCACTCGATTGCCCCCAGCTTCTGAGAAGGTCAGCCCAGACGGCTGCTTCCTGCCGAGGAACTGGTGAGGGAATGAAAATTGGAGACCAAGCTCGCCATCTCCTGGTGAAAAGACATTTACGCTTCCAGGAAAGTTTTATTTTTCTCCTTCCTTTCGTTCTTATTTGCCTGTCTGTGAAAAACCAAGGTTGTAGGAGAAGGTTTAGGAAGCTTGCCGGCTTGCAATGCCAGCTCTGATCCTACTGTGGTCCCTCTTCTTCCTGTGGGACTTGGTAAAATAAGACAGTGAATTTATGTCAAACAGTGGGTGCACTGTTGATATTTTTGTTATATACTTCAGTAGCAGCGATGTCAGTGGCAAGACTTGTATGCTTTAATAACCCCAGAAAAGAGGTTTTATAGAGTGTTGAGCAGATGCAGGAACAGTCAGGTTGTTACGTACTTAAAATGGCAAGCACTGTTTAGCAACTGCCACACGCCCTGTGGAGTACAGGGAAATAATGAAAGCTATACTAGATGATCTGGTCACTGACTACTCACAGTATAACACCTAAGTTTTCACAGATAGTTACATGTCAATTAAAAACTGATGCCTACAGTGAAGCTTCTAAGGATACCTATTGGTTTTGGAGTGTGACTAAAAAATTCATGACCTTTTGCACGCTCTTATCAGGCTTGCTACAAAAGTCCCCCTGCTGTAGTTTGTGAGGTTTAATTCACCCCTGTCTGTAATGCAGCCATAGTGCTTTCAAAAAGGGGACAGGTGAATGCGAACCGTGAGAGTTGGTGGAAAATGCTGGGCAAGACTACCGAATACTGACGGTGGGTAAGCCAAGGTGTTGCGCTGTAATGCTACAGGGTTGTGCTTGTGCAGTGATACTCCTGACGTGGTTATTGGAAAGTGGTAAACCAAGTGGAGACTAAATTACATAACGTTAATCAATAACACCTTGGAGGTGACAGTTACTCAATAAGCAAGGCCCCAACGTCCCATGTATTATTCACCTCTTACATTAAAAAGATAGTGAAAAATCAGCAACTGCCTGCACAATGTAGAGGGGAGAAAAACATGTCAGTTAATGCAATTACTATGTCATGGAATAAAGTTTCTAAGGGGTCAAGAAGTTAGAAAAGGGCCTGGGGAGGTGGGATTCCTCAAATCCCAGGGCTGCTACTGATTTATTGCAACTGTAGGCACCTACTTTACCTCTCTACAGCTTAGTGAGATTACTCTTTTAAGGGGTATGTGAGAAAGACTGGTGAATTCATTAAACTGGTTACTTTTGTAGGAGTTATTATGACTCAGAATAATAACATTTATAAAACAGCTGAGGAAATTACACTGCAAAAAGCGATCATCCTAGTACCAAGAACTGAGATTAAACTGGGCTGTTGTGATTTTTTAAGAGACATGATGTTCATTTAACAAGAGATCTGTTACAAAAAAAGTCTTTTTCAGTCCTAACCTGAGCAGGGGGTCCCATATATATTGTTAAATATAAACTCCACTATCTCCAGTGAAAATTATATACCAAACAAATTGAAATTAATATTTTTTACTTAGATCAAAACAATTCTAAGTCAGATTACTAGTAATGAAATAACTTGTTTGAAGGTGTTGAAGCACTGGCACAGGTTTCCCAGAGAAGTTGTGGGTGGCCCATCCCTGGAAGTGTTCAAGGCCAGGCTGGATGGGACTTTAAGCAGCCTGGTCTAGTGGGAGGTATCTCTGCCCATGGCAGGGGGGTTGGAACTAGATGATTTTTAAGGTCTCTTCCAGCCTAAACCATTCTATGATTCTAAGTGAAATAGGAACACCTCAGTTATAAACAATGCAAAAACTTTGTATATGTGATAGTTTTGGAAGACCTTGAATATGTAAATTTCATACATTAAACCCAAAACCTAAACACAAGGTAACTATTATACCTTTACCAAACCATCATGAGCCTTGTAAAGTCTTTTACTGTTTTAAACAAATGTTTAAAGACCATTAATTGAAGTGGAAGACAACAGTGTTGGCACACAAACAAGCTGATAATAAAGTAGTGCTGAATAAATTTAGGCTGGCCTACCAAACAGCAGCAATATGTGGAGGGAGAATAAAAATCTAACTGATTGTAAGACGGCAATCATTTTATGAAAAATGATAGCATATGATTGCTTGCAATAGCAGGCGTATTGGTGGAGGCCCCATCCCCGGAGACATTCAAAGCCAGGCTTCATGAGGCTCTGAGCAACCTGGTCTAGTCAAAGATGTCCCTGCTTACTGCAGGGGGATTGGACTAGATAATCTTTAAAGGTCCCTTCCAACCCAACACATTCTATGATTCTATATTATTCTCTCTCTCTGTGGCAGTCTCCATAAGCAGGACTTTAATGTGAAGTACTCTTGCCAGTCAGATAATGACAGTCCTACTCAGCTCAGCCTCTCTTGTTTTATATACCTTTTCTAAGCAGTCTCAGTTTTTCTAGCAGAGGTGACAAGAGCTAACAAGAAAATAGACTTTAGACAAAGATTTGAAGGCCTCCTAAATCTTGGGCTATAAAATACCAGTATCATCTTCTTCAGAATGACTTGAGATATCCCCCTTAAAATCATCAGATGTTTGTCATGCCTCTGATCCAGTGGACAGCCCCCTTTATTAAGTTTCCACGCGTAACTTTTAGCTACCTGCAGATAGCATCACTCTGACACTTGAATAGCCTTTTCATTTTTAAGTCTTTCTTTTCTTTACAGCTATTGTAGTTATATAATGGTTTTGTATGAGAACTGCATGCAACTATCAGTTTCATTAGGCCCTACAACATTTTGACTTCAGTATTTACCTCAAGGATTTCCCCAGTGCATTGACTTCCTCAGCTCCTCTAACACTATGAGTACTTCATTATGCCTTATTTACCTCCTCATTGACTCTTACCTTCTAAAATAAACAGTACAATATAAACTATTTGAGGTTTTTGTACAGCTAGGCTGCAAAGGCAACTAAACTTCCTCAAAGGGAAGAAGTCTGTTACAGATGTTTTTCATAGCTTGGATCTTGTGGAACAGATTCTTGAGTATCCATCTTCTCCTTTGATTTACCTATTATATATGAAATTTACCAGTTTACCTTGATACTGTACTAAGCATTACAATCTTTGCTCAAAGTAGACCTTAACAAGTGACTTGTCATACATCTCATCTTGATGCACAAGCTGTATTACATCAGTATCTTTTGAAGACACAGTCTTCATTTACACTTATACTCTTGCCTGCACTGTGTGGGGATGTATAAAATTAATTAACAAAGCTCTGTATTTTATACATTCTTCTTGAATGATCTCATGTTTCCAAACACAAGAGACAATGTCTTGAAGGAGAGCCCAATGTCTTATGAAAGGTGGGACTTTGACATAAACAAAGTATTCTGATCCAGTCTTCCAGCTTGGAGCATTATAGAAGCTCATCAGAAAGAAGTCTGAATTTTGTTCGTTTTCTGCACTTACTCCATCACACTTTCAATGTATGTATATTTATAAAGTTTTAGGTCAAGATCATCACCTGCAATATTGCACAGAGCTGATGCCCATGGATAAAGGTCCCATAAAACTGTATTATAATGAAGAGAAGAGAGTTTAAAAGATGAGTCCATTTGAACGGGAAACAAAGGATCCCTTTTCAGCAACAAACGTGAACGTCCATTAAACCAGCCTAGAAATGAGGGGCCATCACAAAGAGGCTGAGGTAACCCAGGACAACATCTCTTCTAGATTGAAAAGGATTCACAAAATCAATTAGCAGTTCATTTTTTAATTAAATGAAGATTTATACAAACAAGAGAACACTTTGGGGAAGTAGAGGCACATACTGCCACAGAACAGTTTCCTACAGTACAGAAAACAGCCAACAATTCCAACAATTTACTTTCCCGGTCTGCTTTTTGTGCAGTGAAGGCAAAGCCCAGAGTTCAATAAACCCAAACATGAATTATCTGAAGTCCTTTTTTTCTTTTGAAACAGAAGGAGGAAATTACTTGCTGCTAAAGATGTTCAGACTAGTCATTTTGCAAATGGTGCTATGAAGCTGATCAGAAGGGAATGTGTTGTAGCATAATTGCCCTATTTCAAAGCATTATGCTGTAATAACAATCTGCAGAATGGCTGTGCTTCATTGAGGGGGAGAGAGCGCTACATCCAGCAGGCACCTCAATATATGCACATTCCAGAGGGAAGCACCTCCTTGTCTGCTAATGCTGTAAGGCAGCCCATTAACCAACTTGAGCCTTTCAGATCCTAATTTCAGGGCAGCGAGATAGCACTTGCTTCATTGGCTGCAGCTATTTGCTATTTCCAGTTATGATCTTTGTGATTAAGCCAAGCTCTGAGCCCACAAATCCTTTTCTGAAATAGAGACCAGCTTTTGTTCAACAACATATTAGGAAAACACTTTTTGGCATCAGACCAAAGGAATGTTTAAGTGCTAGCTTTTCAAAAGCTATCTTATTAACTCAATGAAGACATCTCTCTAATTTTGTTTTGTTAAAACAGAAAACATGTTACACTGGGCTGCAACTTATGAGAGCTTTAGGTAGAAAATACTTCCCTTCCTCGCTGCTGGAATCCATGCCCTTGAGTATTCATTTGCTTGCAACGGCAGAAAGTTGGTCGCGGATCCTTCCTAGACCTTCTAACATAGTGTCCAGGGTTTCTTTGCTCAGTTCCACAGTCATTGCAGAAACAACAGGACTATTTCCACATAAAGCAACATCTTCCTGAATCTGAAAATAGGAACACAGACTTTAGCTGTATGAAAAATTCATTCATGTGTTTTTCCAGTGCCACTACAAAAATCAGTGTTTAATAAATAGATTAAGAAAAATGCTTTAAATTGGGCATCCAGCTCCATCCTGAAGGACCACGGCACATTTTCTAAGCTGTGCGCCTCACTAGTGAAGTGTGCTCCCATTGAAAGAGGGCAAGTAAACATACTGCCATGAGTATGGGGAAATTCTGAAGAGACTCATGGCAGGAAGCCACATCCTTATCAAAAGCATCTTAGCAGATACCACATAGGATACTTAACCCCATCCCACACACAGAAATTAGACTTTTTTCATCCTCCTCTGAAACCCACCCCTCCCATATTTACTGGTTGGGGGGATCCAGAACTCTGTTGAATATAAGCAGTTAAGTTTAGCTATTGATAGATGTAGCCAGTGAAGGAATTTATTAATAATCAAAAGTCATTTCCCAACTAGTGTAGTCAGCTAAACATGCTGACGAGTGACTTAGAATTAAACGGCGATGACTTCATAATTTATCTTCTTTCTTTCTGTAGAGAACAGAAAGAAAGGCACAAATACGGTCCTTTCTTGCATCCTCATGCAAAGAAAGCTCTCCCTTGCAAGAAAAAGAGGGCTTTCATCAGAGGCATCATTTCCAGGCTCTGTGGTATTTCAAAGATCATCTCTGAGGAAGTCTGTTAATTGCCCACCGCACAACAGGCAAGCACCAGATGCCCGTCTGAACTGTTTTGCGCTACCACTGGTCAGTCAGGTGTTGGACTTAACTGTTTTGATCCTGTATTCTTTACAGTCACTGACATTACCTTTAGCTGAAGCAGGCAAGTAGGGACTGCCATTCTGCTGATGCTGTCTGAAGATGTCTTGATGTCCACCCTCCAGTCCATGTCAACCAGCCGAGGCAAGGAGACTGAGGGATTAAAAAAATGGGTCTGTTAAGCCAGCCTAGCAGCACATGATGACACCAGACCCTGGAACCTGTGACTACCACCATACATATGCTTCTCTACTTCTGGCCCTGGCAAGTGTACAACTTTAGTGCTACTACGTGGTTTCACATCATGTTCACTCTGCAGTAAGCCAGTCTCTGAAGGCCTCGTCATGACACTGGAAGGACAAACAGGGTTCTCTCATCATCACACAGGGTACAATGCAAGACAAGCATAGTTAAAGTCACAAAGCAGCTGGGAGAAGGGGAGCAGTAAGACATCTTCTCAAACTCTTTATCCCCTGCCTTGCTGGGGGCAACTCATCATGAGTTGCTCTGGGACCTACATGCTTATTGCTCTGTTCTGTAACCAGCAAGAAAGCACACAGGAATGATCTTAAAGTCCAGCAGTATAAAATATGTTATTTCAAGCTCCCCAACCTGTGAACAAAAGCATCCTGCAGTACAGCATATGTATTGGTAAACTGCAATCTTCACATGTCCTGCCAATTCATTAAAAATATTGAAGATATCATCCTAATTAGAAATCATCCAGTAGTCTGGTGCAATACTGACATCGATAGGTTAGAGCTAGAGACCTCATGAGCCTTCCAAGGGAAGGAGGACAGGTCTGACTTGGCTGCCGTGACAAGAAATTTGTGCAGCTATCTCTTGCAGAGAGGAGATGGGGATATTCTCTCATGATGGTGTGTGCTTAAAGAAGCTCACTGCGCATATGAACCCTCAAGAGTCCCTAAGTATCATGCAAACCGGCATAAAAGCTGAGATTAAGGTTCTCCCAACAAAACTCTGGCACCAACAGGCCAGCTGCAAGTGCTCTTTGTCAGTTCCTGGGAGCATAATGTTTTTCAACAGTCTTTCTGCTGCAAGCAATAAATACAAGGAATGTTTGAAGAATATACTCAAGTGAAACTGAAGCAGGTATTTAGATGGGTGGCACGCAGATACCTTTCCCCCTTGTTTGAACAAGACAAGTTTCCTACTCTCATTTAAAAAAAAAAAAAATATTTTAACCCAGAAAAAGAAACAGTATTGACGTTTTCATCTCAGATTTACAAGTGTTTTCTCACGGAAACTACAAACCAGAGGAAAGCATAATTACTTATCCAACCAGATAACAACAGCAAGTGTTAAAAGATGAGGCCTGAACCCTTGACTGCCCAGTGGTAAAGTACAATTTATCACCAAAATCCAGAAATTTGGAAAATGTCTGTAAGGTAAATTCCTTGTTTAATATATATGTAAAGAAAACAAGTTATAAGGTGCAGTTTAACAGGGCATAAAGTCGTTCCCACTTTGTTACTGTCACACTTGTAAGACTCGGAACCCCTCTTGTACCTTTTTCAACTCTATTTTCAGCTAAGAGCTGAGCTATACTTCCTATGTTTGAAAGTGCAGCATTCAGTTTCCTGGGAAAAAAAACTAAGTTCTCACTAGAAGAAAGTCCACACTAAGGACATGGAAACAAAGACAAGCCCTTTCAGTCTGAAAAGGGCATTTGCAGCTAAGGGGCTTAACTGCTGTAACTATGTCAGAATAAATGACTCCAGGGTGCCTGAAGAAACATTGTTCCCATTTACGTCAGCTAGAGATTTGCAAAGAAGTTTGAATGAAAGGTAGGACCAACCCCATAAAAGATCTGTAGGGAGGTGATCATTTATTCTCAAACCTAATTTAAAAGTCTCAGCTGTGGTGCTTGGTAGGTTTGAGTCTTTGTGAAGCCTTATCAAACCTGGTTGTGTGCAATTATTTGACATCTATTTAAAGGCACCAGAGGGGGATGAAGAGGCAAAGACTAAACCTCTGCTGAGTGCTAAGGAAAGAGGTGTCTCAATAGGCAACTGCAGCCTGTCTGGATTCCTCCTATCATAAAACGCCTAGCTTCCTCCCCAAGGGTTGATCACTAGCCTTCCTACTGAGTCCAGATGCTCAAATTGCTTCCTAACAGTGCTTACAGAAATACCTCTTTCTGCCTGGGGAAAGGCTCTCCCTTCTCCTCCTGCTCCCCTGAGCAGAGCTCCAGAGGGCAGTGCAGAACTGGCTGCCTTGCTCTTGGAACAAATTCCAGTTCACACTCTGCCAGGGCCAGCACTTGGCAGCATTTGCAACAACACAGAATGCATCTGTTTAGCCTTGTATGTTAATTTGCAAAGATTGATTGCTAGTGGCTTGGGAGAGGCAGGAAACGTTTTTATGTTAACATAGATCAATCAGTTGGAGTGCCTGTTCTTTACAACACTGTCTTGGTCCCTATGTAATATATGTCAGGCACTTCATGAAGACAATACTAAAACAATCCACCATTTCCTAGAAGACAATCTCATTCCAACGGGGTTAAACATTCATGAATGCAGAGACATAAGTGTCAGAGCAGAGCTCCTGGGTGCTCCAAGAGCCACACACCCAGCCTTGCTTCTGGGTTGTGAAGACCTAGCTAGTGTGTCATGCTTGTTCTCATTTCCTCTAATGCTAACAATAAGGAAAAAGCATTATGTGTCTTGATAAGACTAGAACATTGTTTAGTGTAAGCAACTGCTGTATTTACTGTATTAGCATTGCATAATAGTTTCTTCCCTCTCCCAATTTATACTCCATTAAAACTTTGAGGGACAGTATATTTCCAGGTCCTGCTGTACTGTTTAGCTGTTGGATGTTATCTCTTCTGCAGGCAAAGAAAAGAGTGAAGAGGATCCTAGCACACCTCAAAGTACTCTGTTATGTATCAGCTCCCATTTGTAAGCCTCTAAGTGCTACAGTTGTAAAGAAAACCTCTTGGGGAGAAAATGAAGTATTGTAGCTGCATGGAACACCTAACTGGGATGTAATTCATTGCCCATGATGCTATTGTTAAAGTTTGCATTCCTTAATTACATCACTATTTAGAAAGGTGAGGAAAAAGCAGAGTTATGAATAAATGCAGTGTACCTCCTGATGAGTGGAAGAGAAAGAATGCACAGAATTGACTAGATGTGCAAAGGTAAGGTATTCCCCAACACACACATATCCTTTACAGTGCAAAGTTATTGAATATGTGTGGCGGTGTGCTCTCCCCTTCCCCTGGCTCCTGCTCAAGCCATAACCATCAGTGGGAGTTGTGATGAGTTGCACCTGGACTTTGTGGGATGGCTGGCAATACAGACAAAACACTGTCTGGAGTGGGGACCTAAATATTTTGTTCCCATGCAAATATGACTATAGGTCAATTATCTTACTCTATAAATAGCGGACAACCCAAGAGCCCTTTGAGCTCTCCTGAACAGCAGTGGGCTGCACACCAGGATCTCCCCTTGAGTGGGGATGCTCACTTAAGGTTCTACTCCTCGAGGCTGAGAGATTCCTTGCCACAACAGATTCTCAGTAAGTGACTAATAGCAGGCTACACCTTGAAATCTTAGCTAAGTGATATAAAGGAGTGATTGTGCATACATAATCCTTTAGACATAAACCGCTGACCAAGTCTGGGACTAGCATTAGATCCAGCTGCACCTAGACTCCTCTCTGAGAAGGAGTTTAGAAAGCAAGGGGGTCCTTTCTGAACCTCGTGACTCAAGAGGAGGGTCTCCCTGACAGCTAGTCTGACCCTGGCCTCTATGCAGTAAGTAATCAAGTGTGCCTTGCCATTGAATCTCATAAAACACTGTCACATTCACTACTAACCTTGTTAAATCAGTGTTTTATATTAATAACTATTTCACTACTTCTCTCTTACAAGTGAAGTTAATCACTCTGCCCGCAACAATATGTACATCACTTAATGACTTGAATGGGGAGGTCAGAATGCTTCACATTCAGAAGTCTTGCGAATACTTGCTATACAGGGCACTCTGCAAGATTGTAAGAGATTGAGCATTAAGTGGAATTGCTTGAGGACCGGAAACAATTTAGCACAGCAGCACAGACCTGAATATAAGTTTGTGGCCTCTGCTAAACTCTGTGATGCCACAATCATACAGCTTCATCTAAGGCAAATGGGGGTACCCCTGTGCTACATTACAAAAACATGTTGTGATGCACTAAACGCTAAGCTCCAATGACCTCAGGAAACATTAATTGCATTAAGATGTGAACTACTACTTACTCTGACTTGCTTGTGCTTCATTCCTCCAAGCAGAGCTGTGAAAAAGTAGAGAAGAGAAAAAGAAAGTATCAGCAGTGCTTTTGGGGGAAAAAAAAAAAATAGTAGGGAAAGCATTCAGAGTGGCTTATGCCTGACAGAAGGGTTACCAGAGCTGCAGCAGTAAGCAGGGAAGAGAGACTGCCTATGCCACTGAGTGCCAAGGAAAAGCTGTCACTGGTGGGCAATGGCAGGCAAGTTGGTGACCAACTATTGGTTCTTCTGTAAGTGTAGCTCACTTACAGCATTTATTAAAGCAATGGGCTACCAAGTAGTGAGATGTACAAGCACGCAGAACTGCTACCCTCTGCCACCACCTCACATACGCTGTACCGAATACAGTGCCTCTGCACCTAAGCCAAGGCGGTAAGTGGACAGGCACCTAGATGCTACCCAATCTGATTTTGTAGTGCTGAAATCTAGCCCTCTAAATTTTGTCACTTGCAGTTATTTTTTTCACCACACAGGTGAGTTGTTAGGGTAAAAGGGGCTTTGCATTACATGAACAAGGCCCACACACATTCCAAAGGTCTTGGGAAAACCCTCTGTACCCATGGCTGTGTTTTGTTTGCCATTACACTCAGATGACATATTCATTCAACCCTGCTCATCCCAAACTGTGATTACGCCCAAGGCATGCACAAAATAATAGAAACATGGCTTTGCACGCTGCCAACTAGCCACATATCAAACCAGATACACAGGCTTTAACTTTCCAGATGAAAGCAAATGGCAGGCGGGTAGCACTCACATATTCTCCAAGATTATCTTAGTCAAAAGGTTTTTCAGATTTTGGTGGAAGTCTTCTGGAAAGAGAGACAGGATATCTTCTGCCCTCGTCAAGCCGTGGTACACGACGTGCCTGGTGAGATTGTGCAAAGCAGATACCAGCTGTAGGAAAGGAAAAGGAGAAAGGGCACTGCTGAGTTGAAAAGCATTACAAACAGCACAGGACAGGCCTTCAGTAGCAAGGAGAGACACAGCTTCTGCAGTCCAACCAACACCAGGAAGGCCTTGGTCATCCAAGTACTGCCTGACAGCCTGAACAGGCAAGGGGCCGAGATCTCACTCTCCTCTAGCACGCACGCCTCATGCACTTCCCTATAAGGCCCATTCAGGCTGTGCCGCCGGGGAGGACAGCCTTTACGGAGCACTTTGGTTCCAGCAGCGGACGCCGTTCTTCGGAGCCCCATGGCGCTGCGCATTTTCCTGAGGGCCTGGGCCAAGCCCTGCGCTGGGGCCCGTGCCGCTGCCGGCCGCTCCTCTCCTGACTTCCCCTCCCTGCCCGCACGGCGAGGCCCAGGCGGGGGGTCCCGTCCGCCCGCTCCTTCATGCGCGCCCCGTTTCCCCGCAGCGGGAGGGGGCATTCCCCAAGGCACTCCGCTCGCTGCCGCGCCGGCTGTTCGCTCTCTCGCCCGGCCCTACCTGCTCCGCTTCCTCGGGGCCAGCGGCGAGGCCGGGGCAGGCGCGCTGCGCCAGCGGGCCGAGGCCGGCGGGCGGGCTGGAGAAACATTCCTGGCACAGCTGCCGCACGGCGTCCCTCGACGGCGCCTGGCGGGGAGCAAAGCAGGGGGCGCTCAGCCGCGGCCTGGGAGAAGCAGCCGCCGAGCCGGGCGCCCCGTCCCCCAGTGGCTCGACAGCCCGCTCACCTTCAGCAGGCTCTGCAGGGCGGTGAACTCCCCATCGCGCAGCGCCGCCATCTTGGCGCTGTCAGCTGAGGCCGGCGGGGGCGGGGCCGGGGCCGGGGTTGCGGGCGGTGCGGCCGGGAAGGCCGGGTACTGAAGTCGCGCCGTTGCGGGGGTACTCCGCGTTACCGCGGTCTGGACCCCCAGCTCCGCGGCGAAGGCTTTAGTATCCCCCGCCCGCGGTGGAGCGTGCGGGAGAGCGTGCGCCGTGCGAGCGGCCTGCGGCCGCAGCCCGACAGCGTAGCAGGACCCCGGTGCCGGTGGTGAGGGAGGAGGGATGAGGGCAAGCTCTAAACATCTGGCCTCGTCCTCTCCGACCTACTTACTTTTTTACTGTCAGTGCAAATCTCTACGTTGGATGCAGAATTTAGCTGTAAACGCTCTATTTTCAGCCAGATGGAACTGAAGGCGAAGGATTTATCATTGCACTGCTGCAAAGATAAGGACTTACCTTAGCAAACTGTGTGTATCTTTCATTTTGTAAAGGATTTAAATAAGTCCTCTTTAGAGAGAAAAATAGTCTTCTCTTTGCCTTGTGTAATTCCCAGCACATCTGATTCCAGGGCATCTGTAATCTATGATCACTACTTCTGCCACAGCACCCCCATCCTCATTTCCATTTGTATTTTTCTGCAAGCAGAATAATACATGGTAAGAAATGCAAATACATAAATGCTGTTTGCATTGGGCTTCACAAGCTTGGCAGGGAAAAGGGCTTCCTCTTGCAGAGGATCTGATTTCCCTCTCTCATGCTGGGAAGCCTTAAAGGGCAGAAGAATCCAAAGGAGAGGATTTTATTTTCCATCATTTTTCATGAGCAACAGGAAACGAGGCTCTGGGGGAACTATTTTGGGGTATGAGTTTACCATCTGTGGCCTCTTGAAATGAATTAGTATGACTGATCAGTTTGGAGAGCTGCCATGTATTTATACTGCTTTCTCTAGCATTGTCGCCAACAAATCTAACCCAGTTCAGGCAGTACGTTAGGTAAAGCTGTGTGTCTGCCATGTGGAGTCATCTTTAATGGTGGAGTCTTCCTGGGAGAGCTGCTGTGCTGCTGCTGAGTTTAGGCGGCAGGACCGAGTGGGCAGTAGGTCTTGTGGAAGGCAGTTGCTTACCCAGGTGACCGTACTCTACAACTCAATACTCCGATCAGAAAAGGAAAATGAGCTACACAGACAACATTGCCTATTCCTTCCTGAGAGGAAGTATCTGAAGTATTTAGCGGTGGTCTTTCATCTGCTGATGCCACAGCAATCATTTTCCACCTACACGAATACAGCAGTATCTGTAAAGTACACACTGAAATAGACCAGAAGGTGAAGGAAAAGATAATTTTTAATTTGAATTTAATTTTTAATTTAATTTTTGTTTCCAAAATGGAAGGTTTGCAGAGTTAGTGGGCTAAACAATAGCATCCCAAAGGGAAAAATATTGGATAGTGGTTAGAGGTCAGGATTTAAGAGCCAGGAAACTGGAATCATGTTGTCTTGACCTTGCTTCTGTCTTCAGGTGAATCAAGGTAGGTCACTTTTGTCACCTGAGTGACAGGTAGGTAATGTAACTGACAGTATAACATAAAGTCCTGCATTAATAAATGTGGTCATTTATTAACATCAGCAGTAAGCTTAGAGGTTGGGAAAGAATAAACAGAATGAAGGCAGTATGGAAAGACAACACTGTGTTACAATCTGAACAAGTAAGCCTGAAGGAAACATAGGGATTCTTCACAGGATATCACTTAGTGTTGTAATTGCATTATTGACCTCTTATAATCTGCCTGCTTGTCTTGTTCCCAAACCAATCAAACTAGCATTTTCCACAGTCAGCAGTAAGCAGAATTTTTTTAAGCAGTAAAACTTCTGAAATTCCGTATCCAACTGGGGAAGAGAGGCATTGTTTTTTAAGGGTTTTTTCTAAAGCAATGACTTTACAAGACTTATGTAAAATCAAATGGATCCATGTCTAGTTCAAGGACTTAATTGTACAGAGTAACTTTGTCAGATGAGTAGGTGGAGAGATGCAAAGGGGGTGGGGAAGAGCAGGGGGCGGAGGAGTAGATCACTGTCATTGCTAAATATCACAGGAGTATGTGGCAAGACTGAACATTTACCTGTGAGTCACATACTCAGTACAAAGATGCTGCCTGCCAGTAAGCACAACTGGCATTGAACTGAATTTGCTCTCCAGCCCACCTCCTATTGTTGCCGTTTCCTCTCTCTGGGAGCCTTCTAATTATGAGGAAATAATGACAAGCTTGATTTAATATCAAAAATGAAATGCTGTTTGTAGCTCATGGTCAGAAGCCAGCAGAAGTGCTTACTAAAATGCTTTATCTGAGGGTGAGTATATCTTTCTTTCTCTCTGTCTTTCTCTCTCTCTCTTTTTTCTTCCTTTGATACTGTCTGTAGGTGTCTTCAAAATCAGATTATAAGGGGTGAAGGGTGAGACTGCATTGTGTAAGGAAGGCTGGCCCTTTGATCAGTGTGCTTATCAGAAAGTTTTGAGAAACACCAGTTGAATTATCTGCTATGCCAGAGGCAATTCTCTCTGAGTTTGAAAAAACCCCACCAAACCACTTAGAACAATTAGATGGATTGGATGACCTTTTTAGGTCTTCTTGCAGCCTTTTTTTTCCCTGTGATTTCATGTCTATGTCACCCAGTGGGACTCAGCTGTGAGCTCTGAGCCTGCAGATGCATCTGTATAGCCCTATGTGTGGGAACTGGCTTGGATCTCAAGCGCTAGACTGCTGGTAGTTAGACCAGTCATTGAGCCTGCAAATTAAACTCTGCTTCCAAGTTGGGCACATTTGCCTGCACTCAGGCCTGGGTGATACAGCTATAGTACTGACTGATTTGTCTCTCTCTCGTGGTTGAGCCAGTCTGGGGTATCTGAGAATCATCCTTCCTGAAGTATTGCAGATGTGTCTATTTAAAACACATGTGAGCAATAGCACTGCAGGGGGTTGGGTGAGTGAACAGTCTTTGGACTATAAGACTCTTAAATACTTTTGACAACTTTCTAAATTCAGGATCTCCTGGACATGCGGGTGTGGGTGTGTGGGTATGTATATTTACCTGCTGTCTGCTGTTATTCTCTGTGACGTCTGTTCCCAACCATGTAAAAAAAGCCTCCAGAATTGGTATTTCATGTGGGGAGAGAGGAGCAGGGACCCAGGCTGGGAATCACTTGAATGAGAAGGGAGACAAGAAGGGATGACTTCTGAGGGCTGGGTGGGAGTTGGGGACCTCCCGGGTCCAGTAGGAGAATAGTTCTTCATTTGCCTTTTCACTTAAAATAGCAAGCTGTCCTAGTTTTCTGCACCTACTGGTACTTTGCAAGGAATAGGCAGGGGGAATTCCCTTGTTGTCAGGTATATATACAGCTCTCTCTGCTGGACTCTGAGGGATTTAAACTTTTCCCTCCCTGGAAAATATCAGGAGGGAAGTTGCCTGTGTGCCATTTGACTGTTTTAATGGAGAGGGACTGCCAACCATTTTTGTTTTAAAAAAAAAACAAAAATAGGAGTGGGAGGTAAGGGAAAGAAAATACAAAGCATTGAAAGAATTGTGTGCATTTCAAGCATGAAGTATTTATCTTCAACAGAAGTCAGCTATCATGACGGAATAAAGCAAGGCAAAAATCAAGGGACAGAAAGCTCAATGAAATAATTTCAATAAGTCAGTTTAAAATGCACCTATGTCTTTATACATAGCTATATAAGTCCAATGACAGATAAACACTTTGCAAAAATGTCGTATTTGTTGTAGTCCATCAACTAAAGTGACAGCCCCAAATAAATGTATCCGAGAGGGGCTTTGTTGTGAGGAAAAGTCAGTCTTGCCATTCCTAATATATTCAAGGTAAAAAATAAGCATAAAAAAGCAAGCAAATAATTTGACAAACCCATTCCAGCCAGTCCTTCACACACACACACACACACCCCTTCAGAAGTAAAAAAGGAAAGGAATAAATTTAGCTTCCCTGCAATTCTTGGCTGGAGAACCGTAACCTTTTACACTCCAGGGAAAGCAGCCCACAGTTCTATCTCACTTTGACTGTTCAAGCTCCTTGGGAGAGAAATCTTTGGGATATTAAGGATTTGATGGGAAGAACTATTAGGTTTTTCCCAGGCTACACTGTATTCACTGGAGTATCTGTTGCAGAACAATGTTGTAGAACAAAGTCTCTTCCTTATGGGCTGTCTGCTGCAAGGCAGGGCTATTCTGTAACCGCACCCTTGCTGGGTGCGTGCAATTTCTCTGCTGCAAGGAAAAGTGAAGCTGTTGCCTTGCCCTGAAGAAAAGAACTACATACTAAGTGATTCTGGTTTAGAGATTGAGCAAGATAAAGTGTGAGAGACATCTTTTCCTCAGTTACTTTTGCATCATTTTTTTTTTTAATGGTGTTTCTTTAGCAGCAAAGAGCAAATAATAGGAAAGAAATCTTCACAGAGCATGCAGGTAAGATTAGGTTTACTAGTACTTGGAGTCATATTCTCCAACCAGGACTTTCCTGAAATGTCTCCAACTTTCTAAAATCCCATTTATACTATCTTACATATTGATGGATATATCAGTCTTTTCATGACGGGGCTATGACAGAAGTTTCTGCTTGTAGTTGTTACTGGGAATCACGCTTAGATTATTACCAGGAGGGCAAATTTCCCCCTAGATGTCTGGTTGCATTGACCAGTCAACTAAAAAGTGGCAGAGAATGTTCCTGAAGCCTTTACTGTCAATTTGCTAGTGTTGTTCTTGGCATGGGTTCTGCTCATCCTGATTGTCATTCTCCCAAGCAGCTCCAGGGTCAGGAGTTGGCATGGACTAGGAAGCAACCCCAATGAGCAGTGTGCATGTGGCCACCCTGTCTGAGAGGCCAAGAGCCGAGCAGCTCTTGCAAACCATCCTATGCCCATTGGTCTCTGGGCCAGAAAATGGTTCAGAGCATGCTTAATTTGCTATCACAAATCTAACTTTCATGTTCTTGTCCTCACTCCTTTTGCTCCAGTTAAAATGAGCTTTCCAGCAGACACGATCTCTCTGTTCCACCTAACCCACTTCACGAACATCAGTCACCAGAGATTACCACAGTCCTCCTCAGCTTTTGTGCCTAAGGGCAGAGAGAGACTGCAGTTCATGAGCAGGCATAAAAACTTAAAATACAGGACTTTAATCCTCAGGCTACAAAACATGGGTTCTTTTAGATGTGTTGTCAGAGCTCTGTAGGGGAGGTGCAGAGTGCCCAGGCCAGAGACATTTGTCTTGCCCACAGGTTACCTGCCTGCAGGCTGCCTGTGTTACTCAGCTGGGGGCAGACTCTCATCCATGCGGGAGGTGCTGCCAGCAGAGCTATGATTTTTTTTTTTTCTTCATATTTCTAGCTAGCATCACTGTGTTGACAAAACTTCGTAGGCAATTTTGACACTTCCCATACCTAGTATGGGAGCAGCCTTCAATTTTAAATATGATTAAAAACTGGCCCAGAGAATAAGACAATAGCAAGTGTCTTGGACCTTGACTCAAAAAGTAAGAACCAAGCATGTCCTGATTGGCCTTGAGGTGGTGACCAGTGTAGAAACTAAGCAGCAAACAAGATGGATTCACTTTCTATTCAAAGTGTGGGAGAAAAATGCTTGCAAAATGGATCAAGTGAAAAACTGACAATGAATAAAACACAGGTTGCTTAAACTGCCAGCTGATCCTTTATTAAGACGCAGAAAGTCTCTGACTTCAATCAGAAATGTAGATTCCTAAGGACTTGCTAGTCATAAAAATAGTGATGAACCTAGAGAAACCATAATAGCCTCCTCAGCCAGGAAGACTGAACTGGCTTGAAATGATGTTGGCTATAAAAGCAGACACCATGCCCTCTAACCAGTTGAGCTTTACTGGCAAAACACTTGGAAGTAGAGACAGCTGCATCAAAAGAAAAGTATTTTGCTGGTTAAGATGCTCAGGAACCTAAGTGACTAATGGAAGCTGAAAAAACTCACTAGGTGCTGTGAGAAAGTCTTTGTGCTAATGTAGCTGCTGTTAACACAATCTCAAATGTATAGAGAGACCTTTAGAACATAAAGATTTGTTTCTAAACAGTAGCTGTTTCAGATGCTTCTGATGTCTCGTTTGGCCCTCTCTTGCTTATTAATGCAAGTGCCAGACATGAGGTAGCTGTGATTAGATACAAGCAGGTCTCTAAACCAACACAAGAGTCCACCCCTGCTGAGAGCACTGCAAGCCAGGAGCCATGTGGACCTATAATTCAAACATCCTACATGCAAATGTCCTGAAGAAGGGCTTGTGGGGACCAAATATTGCCCATATTTTTCCAGCTATAATAACAGGACTGCATGAAAAAGCACTACTTCGCTGTAGTGTTTTCCAGGTAGTACTGATTATTTTAAATGTTGCTAGTGAAGGCAATACAAGCAAAATACCCCAAGTACGAAATAATACATTAGTTCTCATTGTTTATGTTATGGGTACAGCCAAGGTTTTCACAGTTCGTGCACAGAATGGAAAAACATAGTAGTCCGTAGCCCCTGAAATGGATGTAGTCTATGTACTTTGAGACTTGCTTATAAAAGATTACCAGTTGGAAGTTAGGAGCTTTGTGTTCTCTCTCTTTTTGTTTCTTATTAGGTCAGGTAAGGAAAATGCATACGAAACTTGTAAGATGGTGTTGCGTATGCAGCACCAGAAATCCCTGTGCCAGAAGTTCTCCTGCTCATCTGTGACAATGTTTGACTTTAAACCACTGGGGAACAGAGATGAAAAATGTCTGGCAATTCTGAAAACAAACAAACAAAACAGTGAGTAAAATCATCCTCTACTCTATCCCTCCCACCCCGCCTTTTTTTTTTTTTTTTCCCCTACCAGAAAACTTCTGGAAATTCTGACAAAAATTAAAGTAGCTGTTTTAAATATATACATACAGGAAAAAGCCTATTTACTTCTTTAGGAATGAGATATGCATTGTTACCAATGTAGCTTGCATGCAGAGATTTCTGCTAAGAATATTTATGGTATAACGTAGTACCAGTTCTTCACTTCTAAGTAGCTATTCACGTACCTATTACTAGAGATGGAATCCTATACCGTGGGGATATTTATTGTCTCCTTTTCCTGTTGATATCTCTGAAATGGAGGCATATCTTTCACAATGGAAAGCATTACTACTGTGGACTTGTAAACAGAATGGAAAATCATAGCCATAGGGCCAAGAAATAATATGTAAATTAAAACCGATGTTATAATGCAGATAGAGAAGGAACTCATTTTTAGAGATGTTGGAAAATAACCATGACATTCTTATGTATTTTCATTGCACCGTGATTAAATGCACCATAGCATTAAAGATTGGAAATAAATCTGTCCTCTGCTATGTGAGAACTGTAATTGCTCAGTACCAGCAATTTTACAATGTGTTGTCTTTATTTGAAATAGCTACCAGGAAGAATTCTAAAAGCCTGAAGTGCAACAATAATAATTTAATTTTAAAATTCACTGTAAAATTTCTCTGCATTGTGAGTGAAAATACTTAATATCAAAGCAGATATTTTTTCCATTTTCCAAAAAGGAAATAATAATTTGCCCTTGTCTTGCATGAAAAAAAAAAAAAAGGAGCTTTGCTTGTACCTTTTCCCTTTACTTCCATATGTTCATGTCACAAGGTGAGAAGCTGATACAATCAATGTCAACAGCATCCTAATGCTCACAAGAAAAAGCAGATTCCTAGTAATGAAGTTGCTTATCCTTTTCCAAATTAGAAGATGCAGGACTTAGCTCCTTAATTAATGCAGTAGAGATATGACATCAAGTCCATTGATCCAACTGCATGTAGACTATTTGGAGACCAAGTGAAAAGCCTATCTGCTTGCCACCACTTACCAACTCCACAGGAGAGGCAGCAGGAGAAAAGCCTGCTTGTGCAGCATCCGCTGCAGTGCAGGCTGGTGCATTAGCTTCAAAACATCTTTGTCTTCAGCCAGTTGGGCAGGAGACATGGCACTGGGGTGTTAGAGCATCAGGTGTACCTCCGTTCTGGCAATCCTGCTGCAGAGACAGCTGTATCCTGTAGAGGGAGAGAGAATCAGATTTATAATTTCTCTGGACACTACAGCAAGATTTGTCACAGCTTGTCTGCCAAGGCCCTTAGATTTCTCATAGGTTAAAAATGGGCAAGACTACTTATATCTACGTTTGTGAAGACTTTGGAGATTTACAGACAGAAAGCATTAGGCAAGCACTAAGTATGCTTCTTTGAAATAAAGCACCAATCAGTTAGAAATATTGAAAAGCTGTACAAATGAGACTACTTAACAGCAATTTTTGAATGTGCATAAATTTAGACACCTTTACAGCCATGGTGCAAGGTGTCAATGCATTTAACATCTTAACACATATTCCTTTTTGCTGCAATTCAGACAAATTGATTGGTCTGCGTGACTGGGGAAAGTTCACTGGACCTGACAAGTAATCCTTGCCTTAAGGACTTGTATGTGTTAGACTCTTTTAATCTTAAAATTTCCTACATTTATTTCTGTTGGTGAAACCCATGAATTTTGTGAGAGTAGGGTGGGACCATTTAGGGTACATTCCGGGCATGATTAACAATGTTGGCGTGACTGCACGGCTGTGCACTCTGTGCATTGTCAGTCTGTTGTCTGTTGCAGTGGCTAAACAAGGTGCAGGTAGTGCAGAATCAAGATCTTTACAGTTTGCACTCATGTGGCAGTTGGCCTCATCTCTACTCACTAAACAGCTGTCATCCTGACAGGGTTTTATTGTCATGATTTTTTAAGGAATGGAGCAAACCCATGTGGTTAATACATACTCTTCAGAGTCAGTTCTCAATCATCTTTCAGATGACAGTATTCCTTCCTCCCTGGCTTCTCAGCTGAAGCAGCTAGCGCCTTTTCAGTTTGAATTGCTGATATATGAGACTCTTCAAATGGGACTGCAAATTAGAGGGTGAGACCACTGCTGACAGATGTGATCTGTAAGGCTCTGTGCTAACAGATACTCTCTGTGTGCTATGTAAGTCTGTGGACACTTGTCGGTATTAAAACTGGAAACTGAGCAGCCTAACGCTGTTGTGAAGAGGGCACTGCACATTAACAGTTCATCTAAGGTAATTTTCTTTCCTGCCCTGCTGCAAGACAGTCCCTATAAAATTTGATAGACAGTTCAGACTGTGCCAGTTCACAAGATTATGAATGTGTTCAAACTGCAAAGTGTCATCGGGATGAAAAGAAGCTGAGTATTATCCATCAGAAAGCATTTGGCCTAAGCATAATATCAAGCTTTTACAATTTTCTTCATCCAAGCTCTCATCCTGATGTAACAACCATTCATTGATGTTCGCAAAACTCCTGGGAGAAAATTCTGTGTAACATATCTCAAATCAATGGAACTGCATCCTCTTTTTTAAAGCAAATTAAAGCATGCTTTGAAACATTTTCCTTGCGGTATTTACAACCCTGGCACCATAGCAGATTTAGTTCTGGCAAGACAGAAGGAGCAAGCCACCAGGGACAAAAGAAAGACATTTAATCTTTCTTATAAAAGCAAAAAAGTAAACAAACCACAGAGTTGGCAAAGGATAAATACAAAGTTTAAAACTCATTGAAGGGGACATTTTTTCCTCCCCGCTATCCTTTTGAGTGTCAGTGTCTCTCAGTGTGACTTAGCCGTGCTGAGGCTAGACAATGAAGCAAAGGCCAGCACCAGCATGGTCTCCCAGCTCTCCCTTTCAGACACTGGAAACGACTGCCACACTGTGCAAGCAACAGCATGGGGGGGACGGCAGCAAGGGAAAGTGCAAACATGCTGGAATTCATCAGTTAACTGCGATTGATAACAGCTGCCAGAAAGGTCTCCTTCAAGACATGGTATGTAAAACAGCAGGCCTCAAGCATGCAGGTTTCAGTTGCATGGTTTCTTTCTTCCAACAGAGGAACTTGCCTTCAGTAGCAAGTAGTTAGTAGGATCTATTCCTGGGAACCATTACTAGCAGGAGAGCAGTTTCTGCATGTAGATAGGGCCCCAGGCCCTCTTGGTGACCTCTGGCCAGTTTAGGCTTTAGAACTGAGTGAAACATCAAGTACCAACTCTGAGAGTGCAGTGATGCCAGTATCAACAAATCAGCTGTAAAAACATTTCATCAGTTTAATATTCTGTATTCATTACAAAGTCTTGCTACAACACAGCCCATTGTAGTCAGCTGCAGGCACAATCCAAGGTCGCTGTGACACAGCCTGTAGTCTCTGCTGAACTATTTTTTGTCTGCTAAATTTTCTTGCTTCCCTTCCACTTTTCCACAGCCTTAACCCTGCTTGGTCACTGTTCTCTGCACTGCCTGGCTTTAACCACTGCGTGCCTGGGTCCTCCCAGCAGGAAGCCACTCATACACCGGCTCCCCCTCCTGCGATGGCAATGCTGCCTGCAGATAAGCAAAGACTTGTGAATAAACCGGTGTGATGTTCTCCAAAGCAAGGCATAGACCGTAAGCGTAGAGCATGCAGAGCTGTTGGCTTCTGTTACGTGAATTGGTTGTAGATTTGCAGGGCACTACACAAAATGCACCAAGAGGCCAGTGTTCAACCACTTCACCAAGCTGTGCTTGTGCTCAGTTTGCATTTGTGATAAGGACAGATGTGCTGGGCTGTTAGGTGTACCATGGGCACTGGCAGATCAAGCTGGCCTCAGGCACTTATGCACTTCAAGAAACTGCATGTTCACATTCACCTTGTGTCACTGGTCCTGCAGCTCAGGCTGCCTGCAGAGCTGGGAGGTAAGGACAGCTGTAAAGTTGTGACTGTGACCCAGAACTGCAACAGGAACCCCATCAGCTCATTTTGCATGAGAATAGGTGAGCGAACAGTCACCATTACATCTTAGTAAGCAATAGGATTCACATCCCATCATCAAGGAAATGCTGAAGTCGTTCAGGCCCATTTTGTTGCAGTTGCTGCCTTTTATTGGTTTTAAATGACAATTATGAAGGTCTTATTTCTGCCTTACTAGCTAGGATTGTGTTTTCAGTCTGTGTTAATATGGTGGCTAATTCAAAGAAGTCCAGATTTAAGTGCTAATAAATAGTAATAAAATCATAAAGCCTCAATTTATTTCAATAATGCCTTGGTCATGCATACAGTTATAACAGAAAACAATCGAAAAGCAGTTTCTTTCTCTGGTTGTTTTGGGTGGCTTAAAACTCAGAAAAGATGAGATACACCCCGTACACTCAGAAAAGCCTCTGGTAATGCCTCAAAATAGAAGAGCAGAATTGTTAAAACTAAGAAACTGGAATATAAATTATATAAATTCTCTTTCTTCTGCTAAAGCTCTACCTCATCACAACCGCATGCTTAAATTACCAAGGCAGCATAAGGGTAAATGTCAAGATAAATGCTTAAAAAATGTCCTTCCCTGTATTATTAACATCACCATGGACCATTAAAATTAAAGGGCTCTTTAAAACATAATTTATTTTTCATTATTTATCTGCTGTTGTCACTGTTCACTTCCTCAGGTGTAAGCAGCAAATCCCCAGAGTGTTTTATAGAGTGTTTTATCTCTATATAAATGTATATTAGATGCTTCCCCTTTGGCCTATTAGAAATGGCACAAATGCAGCTGTGCTTGTGCATCTATAATTTCAGGACATGAGCCAGTCTCTCAAAGAAGTTTTCAGTTGGCAACCTATACTTTACTGTCTTCTGCAGAGTTTTGTAAATTAACTGATATTAGTGACCAGGGTGCATGAGGTGAAAAATGCTGTGGACTACTGATCTGCTCTGTTGTGGAAATTCCATTCTCAAATTATTCAGAGGCAAGAGGTGTCACGTCAAGCAGGTCCATGTCTTTCTTATGCTGGGGGCCCCAGAGCTGGACGCAGTACTCCAGGTGGGGTCTCAGGAGAGCAGAGTAGAGGGGCAGAATCACCTCCCTCAACCTATTGGCCACGCTTCTCTTGATGCAGCCCAGGGTATGGTTTGCTTTCTGGGCTGCGGGTACACATTGTGGTTCATATTCAGTTTTTCATCCACCAATACTCCCAAGTTCTTCTCCACAGGGCTGCTCTCAACCCACGCGTTGCCCAGGCTGTATCCATGTTTGGGATTGCCCTGATGCAGGTTCATGACCTTGCACTTGGCCACGTTGAACTTCATGAAGTTCGCACAGGCTCACTTCTCAAGCCTGTCAAGGTCCCTCTGAGTGGCATCCCTTTCCTCTAGAGTATCAACCACACCACTCAGCTTGGTGTCATCCTTAAACTTGCTGAGGGTGCACTCAATCCCACTGTCCATGTCACGGACAAAGATGTTAAATAATACCGGTCCCAATACAGATCCCTGAGGGACACCGCTCATCACTGGTCTCCACCCAGACACCGAGCTGTTGACTGCAATTCTTTGAGCACAACCATCCAGCCAATTCCTTATCCACCGAGTGGTCACCTCTCAAATCCATGTCTTTCCATTTTAGAGACAAGGATGTTGTGCAGGGCAGTGTCAAATACTTTGCACAAGTCCAGGTAGATCACATCAGTTGCTCTTCCCTTATCCACTAATGCTGTAACACTGTTGTAGAAGGCCACCAAATTTCTCAGGAACAATTTGCCCTTCGTGAGGCCATGCTGGCTGTCAAGAAACACCTCCTTATTTTCCATGTGCCTTAGTATAGTTTCTAGGAGGATCTGCTCCATGGTCTTGCCATGCACAGAAGTGAGACTAACCAGACTGTAGTCCCCTGGGTCTTCTCTTTTTTCCCTTTGTTAAAATGGGGTTATGTTTCTCCTTTTCCAGTCAATGGGAACGTTATCAGTCTGCCATGACTTCTCAGATATGATGGGTAGTGGTTTGGCAACTTCATCTGCCAGTTCCTTCAGGACCCTTGGATGCGTCTCAGCAGGTCCCATGGACTTGAGCACCTTCAGGTTCCTCAGATGGTCTTGAACCTGATCTTCTATGGTGGCCATGAGGTTTGGCAGGTCTGATTTGGAGGAGGGCAGGGTAACAACGGGAGAGGGTGCCACAGGCAAGGGGTGGCAGGCCACCACCCTGGGCAAGAGGGACAGAGGCAGCCAGCAGAGACAGGAACCGTACTCTGCACAGTTGCTTCTGAAAGCATAAAGTTCTTGTGTTTATATACCAAGTATCCCATTGGTTCTTATTAATTTAATTTCACTGATTTTTTTTTTTGTAAAATTCCAAATATTTTATGTCTGTGGTGATTTATGGTCTTTTCCTCTCAGGAAACTGCAGAGTGGAGCTTGCAAAAACCCCAGCCTCTTAGGACATGCTGAATTTAATCCTGGCACCCAAGTTATCTGGTTTGATGTGTTATCTGAATCCTTTGCCATGCTGAGAAGAGCACCTAAGCATTGGTGTACTTGTTTTGTTCCCTGCTGACTGGTGCATCCGGCAAACATCCGGCTTCATTCCTTGTCCCCACAATGACAGCATTGTACAATGCTACAAATCAACATCAACTGCTGCATGGTGCCTTGTGGTACCAGAGACTGATTGAAGGGCTACTGAGGAGCGTCACAACCTTAAAAAATGATGTGGTTGAACTTACAGTTTGGGGTGTTTTGTTTTGTTTTGATAGCTGTTGTTTAAACCAGGCTCCCCAGTATTTCTCCATTAAAAATATCTTCTTCTGATATGGTTATTAAATTACCTTAGTTGAAGGTTAAACGAAATGACCATAAGTCTAACATCAACCCAAGGAAGTCATTCCTTGGTTTATAGCTACTGATGTTGCCCCGTCACTGGGGTACTTGGTTGCTTTTACCCAGAGTGTGCATCCTCACTGTGACAGATTGTATTGGCAGAAGAGCCACTACTTAGGGAACAGGAGCTCAGAGAAGACAACTGCAGATATAGTTTATAGTTAGAGTGTTCCTCTGGCAACTATATGTTTGCTGAGGATTTGTGTCAGCCTGGGAAGAGAATTTATGCATGCAACAGAAAGGCTGGATATTGGTGGCCGACTTCATAGTTTCAGTGGATCCACACACCATACAAACCTGTGATTACAAAAGGCAATGTAAGTACAGTGGCGTGAACAATGCCTTAAAGGATTCTCCACTTTTGCCTGTAACTCTTCATGCCAATGCTACATGGGAACATTGCTGCCTGAATCCTCATGTTGTGATATCTTACGGTGAAGTAACGTTATGCGACTTCATTATTCAGGGACACAAATACCATGGAGCTGAAGCACTGCTCTCAAGAAAAATTGCTTCCACCAGTAAAAATAATGCTTAAATCAATACAAACACAGATTTTTGGTAGTAAGGTGGCTTCATGTCACCAACAGTTCTGAATCAGCAGGTCTGTAATATAAAGCAGAATGAATTCTCATATCTTCAGATACAAAGTGTTATAGTTTAGACAAATATAGTCACTTTATACCTCAGGAGATGTGCCTAAATGTAGGACCTCATATATCAACTTGGAAACAGCAGAACCACGTGTCAGTCTATTATGCCTTTTCTCTGCATTGTTGTAATGTCTAGTGAAGTAACGTAAATGTTGGACAGAGTATAACCATTACAGCAGTCCTGCCAGCAATACTTATGATGTGTCTCTAGAGTTTTAGTTCAGATCAGAAGTGTGTCTTTGATGCAAATCTACTGATCATCTCTATTGTCTGTGTTTTATTTTGCATCAGGGGCTGATTTTGGCGTGCAGAGATTAGATTCTGTTGAGTGAAATTAAAATGGAAAATGTTCTCCAGAAGCACACCTAACATGCTCAGACCTCAATAGGCATTTAGTCCAGGGGACCCAAATGAAGGTGGTTTGAACTGAAAAAAAATGGAATGTGCATAGTGTGCATATCAGAACCTCAGCATCAACTGCAAGTGTAGAGCATCTGCTCTACAGATTCTTGGTCTACTTGACCTCACCATGCAGATGTAACCTTGACTGACTCTTAAGAGGAGTTGAGAGGACGTACTGAAAATCAGGCTCCAATTTTTTTCTTTCATCTTCCACATATATGAAATGTACCCTGAAATTTTTGCTTCTCCATAGACTATGATCGTTAGTGAGTCAGTGCTTACACAGTATAACTACAAGTGGCATGTTTTTGCTGTAAATGTACTGATAACGGTGAGGATGTTGTTCTATAGCTTCTAAACTATTTCACAGCTTATGTACAGTGGCAAACACTTTAATTGTTACTGAAAATGCAGCCACTTCTAGAGTGGAATGAGTCAGCTGAGTCAGCACACAAAATTACAATGCAACTATAGGAAAAGAGGGAAAAAAAGGGGAATTGCATAAAAAATGCCATGTCCTAGGTAAAAATCAGTATATTGCAATCCAAATTGGATTTGGCCTAGCATTTGCCTCTGCTTTTATGATAAGATTCCATGTGATTCAATGCAGAAGAGAAAAATGGTTTCTACAGTAGAGCAGAAAGAGTACTCATAACATACTTGATACTTTTCCAGTCTGCACTTCAAAAAGGAAAGGCATTTGAGATACTAGTTAATGTAAGGACTTACATTGATAAGTAAATGTGAAACAGTGTTTGGAGAAAGTGGGATGTTAATTAGTTACAGAAAAATATGCTGCATTTTCAACAGTTCATACTATAACTTCTTTCCTTAAGCAGAAGCAAACAGGAAGCATTACTCTTTCAGTATCACCACTAAGTCGGATTCGATTCAACTAGGAAAGAAAGGTCTGTAGCAAAAAAAAAAATAAAAATTGAAAAACCTTCTTTCCTTCCTGGAACAGGAAATGTAAAAATAGGAATAGTCTACTTCCAAATCCTGCTAAAAGACATGAAAATATATAATTTCTTTGCCAAAAAAAAAAAAAAAGGCTCTACCTTGATTTTGAAAAGGCAGGTATAATAGCCTAACCAGTTTCAGATATGAATATGCAGCATATTAAAAAAGCCCTTTCTGAAGTGACATTAAAAACATCAATGCATTCAGAGATCCCAGCTACCTTGATTTTCAAAACCACCATCACAAGCCCCAAAACAGCGTCATTCAATTCAATCAATCTGTGAACTATGAACCACTATCAATCCATAAAATGTAAAAGTACAGGCAATGGAATACTTGCTGACTTCTGACTGTTGGAAGGCAGTGAGCAGCATCAGTACTCCAGTTAAAATGCCTGTGTTTATAGCATGTACTTTAATTTTTCTAAAATCACAACATTTTATTAACTAGATATTAAGTGCTTTATTTATTGAGCTCCTAATTGACAAAGACTAGTAGTATATAAAATGCTCTAGACACTCCCCGATTTCCTCCCCGCCGCCCCGAAATCTATTTGGCTGGTTGATTACAGAAGGTTGAGAACTGCTTTTCTTGCAGCCTGGCTTTGGGATTCGATATTGATTCTCATTAGAAACTTCCTGTCCCGACTCTCTCTTTCTCTTGGTCTGTTTAAAGCCACAGTTTGAAAAATGGATGCTTTAGTTTCTCATACGTTGAAGAGAAGCTTCATGTTCAGTAGACTCACTAATCAAACAGGTCTCAAATACTACACAGTTCAAACCCCAGATATCTTGAAGTGGGAGCCTCAGAGTCTAGAAATCTCCTTTGTCTGGGATTATGAAAATTGCTGTGTTTGGACAGCCATTCCCGTTGCTCAAGATAAGGAGGCAAGAGAGGAGTCAGGAATTTTTTAGGTCTGATAAGTGGCCAGCGACTTGACTAAAGAAGCAATCATATCTGGGGGGACTTGAACAGATGAACCTTTTTCAAAATGCTGAGGCCAACTCTCCTCCCATCTAGAACAGGGAGGTTTCTTCCAGAATACTTTGTTGGTTGCATCCAGCAGCCTGCAGTCACCTCCTTCTGCAAATACAATCTACATGATTAGCTGGAACTGAGTCAACACCCCCAGACTAGGGCACAGGATACAGTAGGATTTTATTACAATTTGGGTTTCCTGGAGGGAAGTCCAGCTAAAGAGGAGGCTCACATTCTCCCCAATCTATTGTTCAGTCAGACTTGGACCCTGGCCTTTTCTGTTTATTTATTCAGACAGACCATCTCCTTGCATACCAATCTGTATGTGTACAGTAAACACTGGAAGCTCATTGTAGTGGTAATAACTCATTGCAGCTACAAGAATCCACATTTTCCCCACGTCAGCTGCTAGTCTTGGTTCTTCCTGCCCTCTTTTCCCTGCTGCCAGGCTCATGCAAGAAAGTAGGTGCAGGCAGTTTGTATGCTGTGCATACAAACCATCACTCCCCTGAGCACTGCTGTGTACTGCAACTTTCATCAGATGAAAGACAGAGCTCAGAGGGTCATGATTAGGGGCACAAAGTCTAGTTGGAGGTCAGTGATGAGTGGTGTTCCCCAGGGGTCAGTACTGGGTCCAGTCCTCTTCAATATATTCATCGATGACCTGGGTGAAGGGATAGAGTGCACCCTCAGCAAGTTTTCCAATGACACAAAGCTGGGGGGGCGTGGCTGACACACCAGAAGGCTGTGCCNCACAACTGGAGTACTGTGTCCAGTTCTGGGCTCCCCAGTTCAAGAAGGACAGGGAACTGCTGGAGAGGGTACAGAAAAGGGCTATGAAGATGATTAGGGGTCTGGAACACCTCTCTTATGAAGAGAGGCTTAGGGATTTGGGTCTCTTCAGTGTGGAAAAAAGATGGCTGAGGGGGGATCTTGTCAACACTTCTAAATACTTAAAGGGTGGGTGTCAGGAGGATGGGGCCAGGCTCTTTTCAGTGGTGCCCAGCGACAGGACAAGAGGTAATGGGCACAAACTTGAGCATTGGAAGTTCCACCTAAACATGAGGAGGAACTTCTTTACTTTGAGGGTGTCGGAGCACTGGAACAGGCTGCCGAGAGAGGTGGTGGAGTCTCCATCTCTGGAGACATTCCAAACCCGCCTGGACGCGTTCCTGTGCAACCTGCTCTAGGTGACCCTGCTCTGTCAGGGGGGTTGGACTAGATGATTTCCAGAGGTCCCTTACAACACTATGATTCTATGATTCTGTGAAAAAAATACCTTTATGTCAGCAAAATGTCTTTTTCAAGGGTAATGGGGGTGACAAAAGATTTAATTGCTTAAACTTACATATTTCTAACAGAAGAAGACTTTTTTGGTTAATTTTATGTACACTGTGTGTACAGAAGGGGACAGTGTGGAATCAGATTATGGCTAGTTAGAATTGACTTCATTGACTTTGCAGTTCAGGCTATGGCTACATATTTGGCAGCAACATAGCATAATTCATGTTAACCCAGTTACTTCTCTTTGTGTCCGCCCAGGAATGTGTGACATCCTTGTGCCATGGAGTTTTCCTCAGCAAGATATTTGGTCCTTGCAGACTTTGGAAAACACAGATGTGAAAATAAATTCAAACACATCTGCAATCACTGCTTCTTGAGTGACTGGTGCAGGGAGCACCTCTTGCTAGCTTTAACTTAGCTAATACAGGTAAAAATAGTGGTAGAGATGACTGAGAGAAGTCATCTTTCCATACACTTTTCCTGTTCCTATGGTCCACCCAAGGCATGTACTTTTGGCTACTGTTGGAGACAGAAAACTGAACTAAAATGACCCATTCTGGCCATTAATATGTTACATTGTCTAGTAACAAACACAAGCTGGCTGGTGTCCCTGCTAGCCTTCCTGAGATGAGATTTATGCTATCAGACTGGTTCCCTATTTCCAGTTGCTTGTAACAATTGTACAATTAGACTAAGCAAGCCTCTCTCAGTGGTGGAACTAATAATTTTTAAGCAAGTTGATCATTCATGGTGAAAAATGGACCTGTCAGACAACATGTAGCTGCACTTGCTTTTGCTTCTTACTTCCAAAATCTCCTACCTAGGCCTGAACATCACCTCTCACCGAACAACCCCATGTGCTATGTGCAGCCTAGTACAGAGTCCCTTCATAAGGCAAGTTCCCCCACTGCAGGTGAACACCATGGTCTGTTGCTCTTTGCATATGTGCCTCATTTGGTAAACGTTCTGGCCCATGACTTAATGCAGTGCTAGCCCAAGCATTGCCTTTACTGAGGTCTCGCTGTTTTTTCCACTGTTCAGGACTGTGCCTTTCCTTAGTCAGCACCTAGCAGATGCACTTTCTGCTGCAGAGAGAGGATGCGAGAGAGGACGCCTGCCCAGGCCAGGGTGCGCATGGATCCAGTGAGTAATAATCCAGGGTAAATTACTGTTTACTTGGAACATTTTTGCTGTTTTGATTTCACATGTTTCAGCAAGGTGTGGAAATGGTGAGGAAGGGAGGGAGGGAGAAAGGGAAGGAAGGAAAAGAGGAAGGCTAACAGCCTTATTTGTTGAATATTTTTGGTTGCAAAGCCCAAGAGTTGGCTCTGTGTCTGTTCTAGTGAGTTGGCACCACAGACACGCACACACACACAAAGTCTCAGATTACCTTTATGAAAGGGTGAAATTCCAGTCTCGCCTGGCAGAAGGATAAGTTCCACATAAGGAACAGTCTCTGTGGAGAGTTTTTGAAAATAAATCAAAAACCTGAGAGACTGAGAAAAATCCTGAGAACTGGAGATGTGTCAAACCAATTTGCCCAGCTTCATATTGGCGCAGTTAGGATATGACTCTCTTCCACAAAAACACAGAGCCCTAGACACAGATTCCACAGCTGGTGTTCAAACACACATGTTAGCTCTCTGGAGAAGAGCATGTCTGTACACACAGCCATTTGGCCACTGTACAGTATTGCTTGTAAACAACACGAACATATGCATATGGGATTCTCTAGTTAAAGACATTTATTCTGTCAATCACAAGCTGAATTCCGCAAGTGCACAGACCCTAATGGCTTGCAAAGACTCATCCTATGCAGAAGATTGATGCACAGTCTACGCCTTCATTCAAGTAGCACTTCTAGCATTTTACATCCTTCCTCCTGCTTTATGGTGCCTTTGTGGTACAAAGGCTCTATCTAATAACACCAGATAATTTGGGATCAGAGGCATCTGATAACATGAAGGAATAATCTACGAAGCTGTCCTTCACTTTGCCATCCACATAACTACCACAAGCCTTGCGTATTCTGGGCATTTGCATCTTACTCTGTATATTTGAATGCAGTCCACCTTTCAAATGCCCTCATTTGTCCACTAAGCCTTCTCAGCCTCTCTGGTTTAATCCTACAGTATAGCCTCACTGTGTACATCACTTCTATGCCAGAAGTCACTGACATACCTATGCCAGACAAGAGTACCTATTCAAGGAGTTTAACTGGTCAATAAAGAGGGATATAGTTACAGAGTTGTAACTCACTGATTCTGCCAGTCCCTTTCTCTGTGTAAACCCAGCTGTAAACCCATAAATTCAGACTATGGCGCCAGGCTGAATTCTGTCATTCCTCCCTTTATCAAGGAAGGCAGGGTGACCCCTGGGAGGTTGGGCTAAGTTGTCAGCAACTGCGCAAAATCAGCAACATATGCTGTCTGACAACAAATGAGAAACCTGTTCCAAGGGGAAAAGGCTTGTGTGCTCATCATCCCACCAACTGTGGGATGGCTGGGTGCGTTCAAGTCTCTCCCACATTCTTTCTGAGTATAAATATAGGCAGAGCCACTGTGATAACTTCTGGTGCGACACATGATTTCTTCTTGGCCCCTGAATAAACTGTTTCTTGTGCCAGTCAGCTCAGGAGGTGAACGTGTCCTTCTGCTGCGTCCACACAGATTTGTTGACTTCAGCTCGCTCTGAGGGTTACATGAAAGTGACGGAGCTGAATGCACTTAGGTGTTTTAAGGAGGAAAGCCTGGTTTTTCTCACTAAAAAAGCTCTACCCCCAGTAGTGGCTTTCACTGTGTTGGAGTGCTTCTGTCCCACAGAGGTCAGCAAGTGAGGTGTAGGAAGCGAAAAAAAGACAGACTGAAAACCAACAGATGAATCATAGTAAGTCAAATATGAATAAAGGAAGGCACCTTAGAAACCTCCTGTAATTAGAGCGGTGTGATTTGGTATCCATTCACCAATAAGAGTCATCTAACACCTAGTGATTCACTTGTTTTGCCATAAGAGAGATGTCTTACACCACGTGCATACTCTTTTGGGTGTGCAGCTTTGAAAGACAATATAACCCAAAGTTGTTGCCAGCAGACAGCTGATACATGAAATATCAGACCTCTCCGCAGCTGGTAACCGAGCTGTTGGTCACCTTGCCAAAATTACCTACCGCAGTGACCTCTCGATTGGCGCAGCCTACAGAACCTAAATGACCTGAAAGTGAGCCCCATGGAGCAGCCTCACAGCAAGGCAGCTCACACGGCAGAAAAGCTCGCAGTGCTGCTTTCGGGGTTTTCCTCACACTAAGGGCACTCTCTGACGTTCTCCTGGGCTCTTAGGCTGGTATCACTGCGATTCACAAAACAACGGGTCCAATTGCCTATTTCCAATGCTATCAATGGAACAGAGTCAGGTCAAGTTCCCCCTGGGGAGCGAGGGCAGTGTCATTTTTGTAACCTAGTTCATCTTCCTTATCCAATTCACTGTGCAGTCACATAGATATTTGGTCGCACACGGGAGGGACAGTGCTGGGCAGAGCTAAAGGCCAAAGCCAGTGTGAGTGCAAGATGGCTTTTTTCAGTGCCAATCACAGCAAATTTCGGCAAAACCATGATGTGAGAAACTGAAGCAACATGAAGACAGGCTGAGAGATGTGGTGATAAGTAGAGAAGGATGGGCCAAGAGAGGGGCGGAAAGTAAAAGGTATTGCTTTCAATGTGACAGGCGAGGGCAATGACATTTGTAGCACTGTTCTGCATAGATATGACTGAAGTTTATATTTTTGAAAGCTGGAGGAAAAGATACCACAGTAATTTTGATATGAAGTGACTGAAGTCAGGATGAGATATATTGCTCTGTGGAAAAGTAAGGACATTATTTAAAAGAAGACACACAGAAAGTATCTGCAAAATTTAGACATTGCCTGAATATGAAGACCTAGATAAAGAAAGGTCTCAATTAAAAACAATGCCCAAATAAATGTGTATAGGCTGGGGGGTGGGGTAGGGTGTAGTGTGGCATTTATAGCATAGTATAGTATAGTATAGTATAGTAAACTGGAAAAGGAAGATAAAGGACTGGAGTAGAGAGTACAACCATGCACTGCTAGTTAAACTGTTCTTGTGTGTCTGAAATTACCTGGAGACAAGGTGAAGGAGAACAAAAGTGACCAAAAGAAGAAGTTCTCCCTTAGGAAGCTGAAGGAGGATACAATGATGGAGCAATTAAGGGGGTAGAGGAAACCGCAAGAAGACCATCAGGGAAAACAAAAGGCAAAAGGACAGCCATGTGTTTCAAAAATGGCTGATGTGTCAGAGAAGGTGGGAACTGCTATGAGGATTGACTAAAACATGGTATTTAAAAAATGTGACAAACCACTCTGATACCTAAGGTATAGAAACTAGATTAGATGGGGTTTAGGATGGATGTAATACAGTTCCAAGTAATGAATTTAAACATTCAGTTTACTGACCTGGGGATGAAAGGCAAGAGGGAGATGGAGCAGATGGAGATATTGGAGAAAGAAATGAAGCCAGGAGTGGGATGGGAAGAATTAAAGCAAGAGGATGGAAAGAAGAGTCTGTTCTCCTTGCTTGTGTCCTTTGGAAATTTATATTATGGTTTCTAGCAGAGGTCAATATAAGGAAGATTGGTTGCCACTGCCTTTGCCTGGCTATGATCTGTGGTGTGGCTGTAAAATATCACACACAAACATGCTTTAGTTCTTCATTTAGATCTCCTCTCCCTGTGGGCTAGTTTGTTTGTCTTCTCCTCAGAGGTTTGCCCCTGATGTGACAAACAGTGATCTACAGAGGAGGAAGCTTTAGAAACAAGAAATTAGAGATGGAAAATTCCTCTGTAAAAGATCAACTAGCCCACGGTGCTTGGTAGGCCAAAGGATAAACACTAGTGTTGTGCTTATTTAAAATGCCACAAGAAGAAGTCTCCTGGAGCAACTCCTCCACCAGGCAGTGGATCTTACAGCCAAGCCATTGTAACGGTACTCATCCTCATCTTTTTGCCTCGTTTCATCCTAGTTTCTCCTTCCTCACAATAATAATGCTCTCACTTCTGCAAACGTAAATAGTTGTTCTCCCACGGTGCCTACTTTTTATTGCTTTGTGTCCTACACGCCATGCACACACACAGGTATTTACCTCTTTAAACTCATATGACAGCATCTCTAAATCAATCCTCATCACTTGTACTTTTTAAGAATTTAATTCCTTTATGTTTGCTGATGTCTTTTTGATGAGAAGATTTTCAGGACTGAATGCAGTATTCCAGGGGGTTTACACTGCAATACCACTAACAGAGGCCTTTAGTACAGTTTCTGTTTATGAACTCTAGTATCCCATTGTTTTCTTGTTTCTGGTTTTTTCCCCCCTCCTGTCATCTCAAATTACAGGCATGTCTAATTTACTGTCTGCTCTCCTGCTATTTTAGGTCTCTTTCAGCATTACAGCTTCTGAGAATCCTTCTTCCCAATGAATAGCTGTGATTTGAATTATTTTTCACCAGATGTAGTATAGCTGCATTTCTCTCTGTGGAATTACATTTTGTTTCCTGAATATCATTTGTGCCAGAGCTTTGACTTATAAAATTAATAGAATAATGTACCCTCAACCCCACAGCTTGGAGGTATTTCCCTCCTTTCCTCCCCCCTCCCCAAGCTTGAAACCACAGAAATAAGTATTAATGGACAACTAAAGAAAAAATTAATTTATTTTGTTCTCTTTGCAGGAGTTGTTTAAATTTCATAGGATCACTGAGACATGGAATTTCTCACTACAGCCCCAAAGAAAGGTGAACCGCATTGTTAAATAATTTGCACAATGTCACCGAGGACTGCCAGACTTCTTGTCCTCACTGTCTGAGCTGGGACAGGAGGTTGCTGCTCCCAGATTACCCCCGGCCATCTGCTCTACACTGCTTGCTAGAATCTGCAAGGTAACTTAAAGTATAGCTACTGCCTAATCCTTTGCTGTCAAAATCATCCACTTTAACTTAAGTCAAATTTTTCTTGCTTGCTTGTGTGCCCTCTCTCTCTCTCTCTCTTTCATTGGACAGCTGGAGCAAATACATGCTATCCCAGCAGATGGAAAGGGAAAGAGATCTTTTGTGGATGGGTTAAGAAGAAACCAAAGGACAGTGAGCTCTTAACCTTGTTCAGCTGCAACCCTCAGCTCTTCGAAAATTGGTACCAGAATTAGGAATGCTTTTCAGAAATGATGACTCTCCTCATTGTCCTCCTCATAGACCACACTGCAGAGCTTTTCCCAGAACTCATTTCTGGGAAGCACACGATGCTGAAGACCTGTTGAATCACGCAGCCAAAGCAAAGGCGATATGTTGTGGATTCATCCCGTCATCAAGTGCATTATAAAGCAAACCAATTAAAGGTCACATCTGTTAGTCACAAATCTTGTGGCTTGGCTCTTATTGAACAGCAGGCTGTGTGAAAGCAGGACGTGTGTGTGCTCAGGGCTGTCTTCCTATAGAGTGTGCTGCAGAGAGGATGTGTGGTGTTGAGGCAGAGTGTCAAAAACAAAATTAAGGCTATAGCTATTTTTCACATTTCCGTTCATTATATAAATGTCTGTAGGAACACCGTTGATCTTGTCAATTTGCCTGCTTTGCAGTTCTCTGAGATGATGCTGTAGACTTGAACAAGGCCACAGAAGAGTCGATTCCTGTCACACAAAGTGCACGGCCATCCACTCGCAACATGTATTGGCTTCGATGCTGAGAGCAGATGTCCGTAAATTATCACTTGTCTGTGTAAGGCAAGGAGCTTTCTTTAGAAACCATATTCTTCTCTTTTTGCTCTAACCAAAGCTAAAAGTGAAAAAGGAGCTATTAAAGGTCATTTTTCTCATCTGTCAGTCTAAACATAACTCTTTTCTCTTCACTGCAACTTCCCTTTCACTGCAACCCTGTTCCACTTGAGTAAGTTCCAGGGTAGGATTTACTTCACCTAACTTTGAAACCTACGTGCATTTTGCATAATCTCAGATAGCTAAAGCTAGGCAAAATGAATCCCACCTAAGTCTTTTATCTCTCTCTGCTGGGCTAATGTTCCTAATTGTCTTTCTTGTCTGCCCCTGCTGTGTATTAAATTCTTCCCAGTACTTGCGCTCCTGCATAAGATAACTGGGGGCCCTCACTCCCAGTGACAAGGTCTCTTTCCTCTCCACAGAAGCCTCACTTCTTCCTAATAAGGTAATCAAAGAGGACCTTCCCCTTCCTCCCCACGCAGTGTCAGGGATCTTTTCATCTCTTTCCTCCCTCTTCTCCCAGAAGCGTAAGCCCAGACATACATCAGGATGGTCACAGTAAGTCTGTGTTGTGGCGGTGATGTCCCTCAGTGGTAATCCTGAAGCTAGGCCCACATGGGTATAGCGAATACCTTCCCCCTCGTAAACCCGGCGTTCCACAACTCTGCATGTGCAGGTATTTGTCCCACACCTGAAACGTATTGTCAAGTTTTGATTCATAAGCATGTGAGTTAAAATTTGGGGAAAGATGCCAGCTTATGCGCCTTTTATTTTTAGAAAACCTGAGAATTTCTCTCAGATGGAGCATGCCACCTGACCAGGTATGTCAGGTCACCATTCTCTTCACAGGCAAATTCCTGGAGAACAGTTCAACTGTGATAAATCACATCCTTTCTTCTGCAACCAATCTACCCATAGTGGCGGTCACTTCTTGGCTATATCATCAGCCACGCATTGAGACCACTACTCAAACACCTCTTCAGCAATGCTGTCTCTGAAAAATTAGTGACTGTTGGCTTGAAGAGCAGGTGGAGAATGAATGACAATACGCACCTTTACTTGCTAGTAGCTTAACAGACGCACTAGAATTTTATGTCCTGGATAGGTATCAACTCTCATCATATGCCACCTCAGTCTGTGATAAAAAACATGTTTTTGCATGTGTTCAAGTAGCTTGTGGTAAAGTCCTGTCTGCAAGCCCCAGGTACCAATTTCTTGTTCATAACAGTAAATCCTATTTGTCTAACTAGTAGTAGCAATGGGCAGCAGGTTCACGGTACCTCAGTGAGTCTTTGTTTTACACATCTAGAGATAGAAAAGGAGGAAAAATGACATAAGAATACCTCTCCTACAAACAAGCAAGTGTTCTCATCTAGGTTTGCTACGGATGCCTACAGAACAACTTAAAAGTGCTAGAGGATCCCAGCATGGGCTGATGGATTAACGTACTGGTTACAGAGTAGCATCAGTTTTTCTCATTTTAAGACCAGACGCAACTCAGTTGTAAAGGTATGATTTGAATTCTCTTAACAAGCAATGCATTGGGTTACCAAGCATCAGCAGTACCATGCATAAACTAATTCACAAAAGCCTCTTACCTAGTTAGAGAAAATGATGCTATTTTAAAGATTTGGTCTGTCTCCTTTGAAAACTTAAAAATCTCAGCGCTTTAAATTAACAAGTAGCTCTCCAAAAGTTGGCATCACTATGCGAGTTACATGTTCCATGCGATTGCTTTCTGATTGCGACTAATTGTGGCTTTTTAATCTCCTTAAGGACCCCGAATTACACGTGATTTTTTTTCAGCAGTTTCCTGTCTGATACCTGCTGCACACTGTGACAGCTGAACAGAGCAAACTGCACGGGGCTGCGGCTGCCAGAGGAACCTTGAACCGTGAGATCAAAATAAAATAAGCCCTATCTTTAAAGGGCACATCCCCTTCCCCCGTGCTGCACGTTTTATTGGCCATAACGACCCGGTTCTTGATCTGTAGCTCGGCGCGAAGGCAAATTCCGCGCCCCGAGCCAGGCCTGCCAGGAGCCGGCAGCAGGTCCAGCATCTCTCGGCCGAGTCGGCGAGACCCCTGGGGGCGACCGGCCGGGGCTGGGGAGGTAGGCGCCTCGCGAGGCCCGGGCCGGCCGCCCTGCCCCGGGAAGGGCCTCCGGAGCTCCTCCATCCTTTCCTTTCCCTTTCTCTCGCTAAAGGTCAGAAGAATTTAAACTTCCTGACTGTGACGGGACGGGTCGGGGCGGGCTTCCCCCCCCCCGCAGCGGGGTGGGAGGCCAGGGGAGGCAGCCCCCGCTGGCCCCGCTCCGCCCGCCCCGGCCCGGCTCGGCTCGGCTCTGCTCTGCCCGCAGCCCCGGCGGCCGCCTTTTGTCTCTGCTGGGAGGAGCCTGCAAGAGGCAGATTGTAAAAATAAAGGCTGGCCGGCAGCCAGGAAGTGTATAATCCTGGCCGGTTGGTGGCAAATTTCGCCAGATCGCGGCGAAGAGGCAGCACGTCCGTCGGTCGGCGGCGGCGGAGCTGGCAGCGGTGCTGGCACCCGTGGGGCGACGTTGGCGGCGCGAAGGGGATGTTTACCGGGGGGCGGCTTGCGGAAGGGAGCGGGCTGAGCCGGCTCCCTTCGCCCGGCAGTGTCTCTGAAGCGAAGCGCGGGCATAAAACCTGGGTAAGTTCTCCATTTGAAAATATTAAAAATAGACCCTCCGGCTCCATAGCGCTGTCGGGTGAGTCATTTCCAAACCAAATGGTCTCGGTCTAAGCCTTTCCCCCAGGAGACACAATAATTCTGAAACACGGGGGTGAAGGGAAAGAGAGTTTTCTCCTCTCTTTCTCTAAATAAATTGAATTAGCAAGTAGCCACTGCAAGAGGAGACAAAAGCCGCGAGTAACAGGCCTCTTCTTTCGAGCCTCTCCCCCATGGTGATGCCACCCGTGTTTCCCCAGCAAGCACTCGGAGCTTCTCTGCCCTAGGAATATTTACAGTACATTCCATTTTCGTGGACATAATGTACTTCTCAGTTCCTTCAGCTGCCAAACCTGCCCCCTGCCACCTTCTTCTCTGTGGGACATCAGCTATAGCTACGCGTCATGCCAGCAGTGACCCCAGTCAATGCAGCTACTGGCTGTCTATGCTGAAAAGAATAGTCCGAAACACAGCTATTTTTTTTTTTTTTCTGCCTTTTCCAGTCATATGATGAGTTGTTCATGTAAGTGGGCCGTCTCAACTAGAGGGATTTTTTGTTTGTCAGCAACAAGTGCTGAGAGTATTTATAGGCAGTGCTGCAATTTTTTGGTATGAAAGAGTTGGGTTATGCAGAACACATGAGTACCTGCATCAGTGTGCAAGAGCTGTTTACATCTTGCATATAGTGCTGTATACGCATGCATATTTAATGTATATCCATAGATCTTATTTCACAGTCAGGCAGCGTGCACAAGACACAGAAGCTTATGTGTAGGCTGCGTAGCTTTTTTTCCAGCAGAGACAAGACATTGTGCTCTCCTGATAAACTGGCTTTCCTGAAACTAGGAAACCATCTAGCTAGGGGTAAAATTCTGTCCTCTGACCCCTGTGAAGAGCTTTGTTAGCATTTTGGTGACAAAAAATGACCTATAGCTGAAAATAAGTGCAGTAAGTTATGCCAGCTATTTTACAGCCATGTGATGGATGGTAGGTTTGAGAACAAGATCTGTGGTAGCAACCCAAATCTAATGGCATTTCTATGTAGGTAAGTGGAGAATTGTGATGTAAAAGCACTTACAGTTTTGGTTTTTTTTGCTGTTTAGATTCAATTTCTCCTATTAAAGTTATTTATATTTTTTACAGACAAGCAAGATCATCGTGATTGATTGACCCATCGCATAGGGTGCAGAGTGCTGAGAGATTCCCTCAGAAGGTTTGCAACTTTTCTTTTAGCTGTAACAAGTGTTGAACTAAAACTTGTGTTCCAAAAGACAATGAAAGTTTCACATTAATCTAAGACAATGTACACCCTTGATACACAGCTCATAGACAACGTATTGGATTCTTGCTAAGATTTTGGTGCCATGGACTTCTAGAACATATTGGAGGGAGGAAAACTCTTGGACTTGGGTTGAAAAACAGCTGCGTTTTGGTGAAGCTAGGAAGAAACTTTTCCAGAGGTGGATTACTCCATGGTTGTCTATGATGGGGGTGTCCTGGATCTCTGATTGAAATAGCTGTCAAGTCAGGTACACGGCACTGCACTGGGTTCTACATGGATGGCACCTGCAAGTTGGCAATGTGAAGGGTGGGCAGAGAACTTCAAGTGCACTCAAGCCCATATAGGAGTCTTTTTTGCTATGTCAATTTAATAGCAATATTTCCCTTTGCAGTTTTACAGCGGAGTTTAAGGTGACAGTTTCTCATTTGTCTTCAAGATAAAATTCTTTTAATTACTTTTATGCAATATGTTTATGGGCTGTCTGATGTCAGCTGAGGCTGATAAGACTTCCAACGTTCACTTTCAAAGTTCATCTGGAACATAGGTAGTGTTTGCTGACTCCTCAATCCCTTTTGTAAGAATTTCAATTCTTTAAATTTCCAGCAACCAAAGACACAGGATAGGTGAGATATTTAACTTTTTATTTGAGAAATAAGTAGATGTAGCTTCCATTCTTATGGAAAGAGTGGAGGAATGGGACTTGACTGCATCATCAAGGGCTTAGAAGTAGCAGGCAAGTAAATACTGCGATTGTATCCTTTCTGTAAATCCTTTTCAAGGAGTTCAGTTTCCATATGTGACTTTTCTAGGATCCTGTAGCATTTGAGGTTTTTTTTTTCCTCAATAACGTATGGCCTTTTGTACTCATTGTTTCTGCTGATGTGAACTGAAGCATAAATACACACCAAGCATGTGCTGGTTTCCAGGGTTTATTCAGTAAGGCATAACAACCTGTTCTTACTACACAAGATGGGGCTAAGTGCAACTCAGATGATGGAAGATTGTGCTGAGGATTTTCGCAAAAACCCGGTTTTACTAGAGCTGGCTGAAGATGGGCTGTGAAGTATTAACAACTGCCACGTTTTGTAGCCCCAGGGTTAAAAATGTGGGGTATACTTACATTTTTAATAACAACAACAGGAATGCAAAAACAAAAAACAAACAAAAAGGAATAAGTATGAAGTGCAAGAAAGCACAAAGATGATAGATTGTCATTCTAGTTGCAGCAGAGATAGTTCCTAAAATAATTGCAGTTGCTGATGTTTTGTTTGATTTTGATGAAGAGTATCCCGCATGTTTTCTGATTCACATTCCTAGAAAATTAAACATGTCATTACATTTAGACTGGTAGGACTTTTTTGCTTCTGAAACTGTGTTTTCCGCCCCTTCATGCTTCTGCCTGGCATCTTTAAGAAAGCATCTCTGTGGCTGTCCCTTGTCTGTTCCCCTCTTGTAACTTTATGAATATTTTGTGAATTTCACCATGTTTAACCAAGGAAGGAAAGGTCTAAAAGGATAAAGTTTCTCTGAAAAATTTGTGAAAACGCTTTTAGAGCCCATGCTGCAGGAAGGGCTCTTGGTGGGAGTTATCCCCTCCTGCATGTGTGAAATTCAGAAGGGAGCGTGATGTGGGAGAGCAGGGCTGTTTTAGTTCTGCTGCTCATGTAACTACTGCATAAGAACTGTTTACTTGTTGAGCAGCTATGGGGTTTTTTTCCTTCTAAATACAAGCCAACAGCTTCTCCGTATGCTAGGCAAAACTGCTGCGATCTCTACAGACTGTTCAATGTACTTCGTAGTTTGTTTTGAATGAGTTAATGCACGTATTTCCTGAATTTTGCAGCAGATGCTACTTGGGAGTTATTGGAAACAGGTTGAAGCTGCTAAATTAGTTTCTGGGTTTGCAAAGACATTTGTCAGTTCAATCCACAGGCCTCTTCTACAGCAAAAAGCTTGACAGTGTACTCATAATTGTGTCATTCAAGTGATACATTCCTGGCCCGTTTTGCTCCAGTAGGGACGCACTTACTAGTGCAGCTATTAAATGCTATTCCTGACAGTGGAAGGAAATAACTATTTATGTGTGTGTCATCTTTTTTTCTTGTTTTCATGCTATGGCTTGTTCCCATATAGCGGTACTGATTTCAAGTCATTCCGGTAATCAAAGAGTTTAAGACTGGTAGGCCTGGGAATAACATAGGCCACAGAACTGGGGGCCTGAGCTCCTTGGAGTACTATTTTGCTATTAAATCAGTTAGACTAAAGCCTTGCTATAGATTTGGAGACAAAGCAATGAAGATTTTAATTCTGCTGCCTGAAGTGAGCTACATCTTGGTGAGTGAAACTCAAAAGAGGGATGCAGTTAAACTTGCTGCTTAAAAAAATCTGTGCTAGGTGCTGTGGATTAGGACAGCACTGCACTGAGTTCATTTTGAAAGGATGGTTACTGTAGCTGTCAGGGATACAACTTTATGGAATGCCTAAGAAACCCTAACACTTTAAGTTAATCAGAAAATGGCGATATATCTCCACTTTTCCCTCTCTTATCCCTTCTTCCTCTCTATTAGATGGGGTTTTTATTTAACCAAAGAGGTAAGCGTATTTTTCAGTCCCAACCCAGTCCATCAGTTTTATAGTTTATCAGTTTTTATCAGTTTTCTCCACTGAAACTCCGCTATGTTTTTGCTTCTTGCCTTTCATAGCTAGGTTTTTGATGTGGCAGTTGCTTATACAGGGAGTGCAATTTGTTTCAACAAGATTAAATCAGTTGTTAATGCATCTAATTCAAATTTTTCTCTGGCTTCATACTGATCAGCTAAGTGATTCTATTGAGGTGTTCTCTATTCTCCACCCAGGCATTTCAGAGGATTTTGCAAACACGTGGCACCATTTAATAGCCATAACAATTTTCTCCATTTTTGAATGATGTGAGTCCAAAGAATTAAGTAATGTTTCTGAAATAACACAGAAAACCCGTGGTAGAGAACAGAATAACTTTGTCATCTTAGCTGCTACTCCTGTATTACAAAATATTTCTTTTTCTGTATGTTCTTTACCATGACCTGATCTCTTCAGTTCACATTGAACTGGCTTGTTCTGTGACATTACTATTTCTTACATTTTTTTTATGAGGAATTATATTTTCATGTGTATAGATGTGCAGTAGCAGTCTTACTTCTAACTGGCCATCAAATCCAAAGGGATTGCAGTGGTCTCTGAATTGCAGAGGGGTATAAGCAAAGGTTTTTCCCCCTCCTCTTCTCATATATTTCACTCTAAGCGGAGTTTCACTTTGAGTGTCAGGTTTGCTTTAACCTCAGTAACTCAAAGCATAACTAAGTGGAAACCACTGAGTTTCTTTTCAAATGTTACATGGTTCTGCTATCAAAACCAAGTTAGATCTGTTTGTGAATTTGTTTGAAATGTATTACAAATAAAGGCATGATGTGTGTCCGATTTGCAAAGGGAATATGCAAAAGATGAGGGAGGAAGGCAGGGATGCTGGGGTCTCATTTGTGGAGATGGTTGTATACTAGGAAGACAGGGAATGTGAGATCTTGTTTTCGGTAGTCGAAGAGCAGCAGTAAAATTGTTGGAGATGTGGGTACATACCAGAGTGTCAACACTTTGTATTGAGAGGGCTGTTTCCCCATATTCTGTTGATGTCAATTCTTTTACATACTTTATCTTGATAAAATCTAGCAAGTTTAATTAAGGATAGGCGAGGCCAGTAGAACAACTGCAGACTATTTATGGGGCACCAAGTTGCTGCCTTCATGGTGGGGTAGCCCAACCAAAGAATAATAATTTTAAAAAAATTGACACCTTTTTGTATTGAGTCAGCTTTGGAAAGGAGAGGTATATCAGATGAATCCTTGTTCTCTCTACCTCCAAGGAATTTTGTCAGAGTTAGGTTGATGGTTGGGCTAGATGACCTGAAAGGTCCCTTCCAACCCAGGCAATTCTATGACTCTATGAATAATTTGAAAAGCCTCATTAAAGACGCTTAGAGGGATATTTTTTTGGCGAATAGGATCCTGTCTTGGGAGGTGGAAGACCTGGGTAAGTCACTTCATTGGCTTTGCAACTTCATTTACTCAGCCAGAAAATTGAGATAATTATTTTTACTCTTATTAATAATACTCCAAGAGGTTTTGATGAAAGGAATGTTTTGCAGGAGTGAGTGGCCCATCCAGCCAGGTCTGAGCCTGCCTGGGATACCTTGGGGCTTTCCCATGGTGCAGGGTGGGGAGGGCAGGCCAGAGGTGTGGGGCAGGCAGGGAGACAACCCCGGCAGCACTTGGCACTGCACAGGCTGGGGCCAGCCAGGGGCTGTCGAGAGGTATGCGATGGGGCTGCAGGTAATGCTCTTTGGCTGCCTGAAGTCCTGCATTTGCCAGCTGGCATGTAACTTGCACAGAGAGCTTGAGGAGTCCTTGCGTTCCCTCACGAGACAGCATCCGGGGCATAGCTAAATGAGGTGCTGGTGGAGCATGGTCTTCCTTCCCATCTGGATCCTGCCCTTGTGCTGAGGAGCAGGGGCATGGCCCCTGAGCGTGCCTGTGGCCTGTGATCGCTGATGCTAGCTTCACTGGAGTTTCCCCTTGCAAAATTTCTGAGCTGGTTTTGTTGGTGGGTTTTCAGAAACAAGTGGCATTAATACAATATAGGTGGAAGAAGCTGTCTTTTAAAGTCTGCAACTTGAATCAATCCTGCTGGCAAGATTGTCAGACCTGAAGGCTGGTCTTACACTCATCCATTTACCTTCCTGAATTGGGAATGTCTCCTAGTGAGCACACCTGGAGATATATTGTTCCTTATGTGAGGGTCTGCTCGCAAGAGAAAGTATCTACACTTTTCCTTGCTGTTTCAGGGCTTGACTCAAACCATATTAAGACCAATATTTAGATTCCTATTGTTTTTGATGGGCTGTGAATTAAGCACTAAAATTTTCATGAGTCAGATTTCCAAAAGCGTGAAGGCATGAAAGGATGAGGTTGTAGGAAGGACCGTGACTTAAGATTGGGCCCCAAACTACCTCCAAAATTTTTGACACTTTTGCTTTCAGTGACCTCTGACATACATCTAAGACACAGCTTCTGGTCAGTGCTAACCAGAAAGGAACTTTGTTAGTTATTGAATAAATCTTGATTTGATCATCTTCTCTCCTTCTGAAAAGCACACCTTGTTTATTTTTAAGAAACTGAGCAACGGGGGGCTAGAAGAGGAACTGAATGTGTTGTAAATTTAACAGTGGCAAATGCTGGCTGTGTTTGCTCAGAATATAAACTAAGTTCATGCATATGCATGTGTATTTGTGATGACCTAAAAGACCTGAAGTTACAGGTTGTGGGCTGCTTTTCCACTTCTCAGTATCACTGCGTAGCAAATAAATGAGGGATTTTTGTCAGAAACAGTGTCTTCAGATCTTGTATGTTGAACTTGAATCAAGGTGTTAAGGTTTGTAACGAACATATACTTTGTTAAGGATTTACTGGGCTGGAAGGAGAATCAGCTAACAAGAATCTAGATGGTTTTCTGCGTATTTTTTGTGTCTGAGGTAGGATGGCCTGGTACAGTGGGGGATTTTTCTTAAGATTATGCTTCTTTCACACCCAAAATCATTACAAAAAATTCTGGTACGACACAGTATCCAATTTGTGTATTTTATAGTCACAGGTCACCAATGTCACAATTCACAAAACATATAAAGGAGAGGAAAATGGGCAAGTGGTTATCTTTCTTCATGAAGGGGATGGTTTTTTACCACTAAAAAAGTTTAAATGGCAAAACATCACTTATATCTGGATAACCCCTCATTCTCTGTTGCTGTCTTTCAGGAGACCTGGGAAGTGGATGAATTGAGGATCCTGTGATTTCTCCACCCTCCCTTTCCCTCCCTTGCCATCTGGTTTAAAGTCACTTTTTGAATTGTGGCTTTTCGGTGTGAATTTGGTGTGAAGTAGTGTTGGTGCAAGTTTTCCTCTAAGGAAGTTGTAGATTTTGCTGCCTTGTCACTTCCATTAGCAGCTGTTGCTCTGAGTTTTGAGAGAAGGCATCAGAGGAATTTAAAATGGTCTGTTCTTTTGTCAGCTTTCAGTTACCATGGGCTTTTTGTTTGTTTGGCTCAAGATGGTCATGAAGATTCATAATTTGGAGGAATTGCTGCCAACTTTTTCTTTGGGTTATTCTTTCTTTAGTAGAGAGAGAGAGGTCTAGGTATATTGCTTGATCTTGCTTTTCCTCCAGAGAGTCAGATGTATTATGGTCTGTTGGGAGGGAGAGGTCTTTTCATGAAATCATTTTATAATAATTTCTCTGTTGGTTTTCATGGCTAGCAGAAAACAAATGATAAAAAATTCCTAGATTGATGACACCAATGTTTTTATAAATGCCTGTGTCCTTGTAGGTTGGAAAAGGATTTATCTCCATGCTTGATTCTTCTCTTTAAAGATTCAGATTAATCCTAAAAGTGTTTACTCAGATGCGATGAATTACAAGTGGATGAAATTACATTGTTGTCAGATTGACTCATCGTCCTGCTTCCCTCCCCAGCTGAGAACACTGACTTCCAGCTCTGAAGAGGCTGCTCACTCGAAGCACTCATTTCTCACTCTGGGTTTTACACAAATGACGTATCTGCTTTGTTAGAGGTCTAGAGGGTTTTGAGAGCTGGGGTTTGAGATGATAATCATGGATAAGAATTAAAAAAATGGCCAAGGGGTAGGACAGCTGAAGGGAAGGAAGAGCAATACCTATCTCTTTGACTTACTTATGTCAAGCTTCTTGCCAAAAAAGACACACAGGGTCATTAAGCGAGATGGGGAGAGTGGGGAATGTTTTAGGGTATGTCGGCTGGCAAGCAGTTTGCAATGCCCTGATGCCACGAAAGGCATTGCCCCAGCAGCTGGAGCATGTAGCAGTGAGGGATTATCTTGGTGTGGCTGTATTTCTTAAGCTGTTGCTGCACTTTAGCCTCCAGGTCTTTGTGCCTTTTATAATCAATGGGGAGAGTGTTGCTTGGTGGCTGAACATGCTGCACCCTGGTGTCTCCCTTCAGTCTCTATAAAAGGGGAAAAATAATAATTGCTTCTCTCTAAAGCTTTTTCTAGTTCTGCGATTGATAAATAATGAGATTATGATTATTAGAAGCAGGTTTTGTTTTGCAGCCTTCTAAAACACTCTAAGCTTAGGAAGAGGAGACTGTAGATGTGAGGGCGTTTGGACTGAAGGCCTCTAGAAGGGCAGTATCTGTTTCTGAATATCTCTACGTAATTCTATAAGAGTTCTCACGACAAACTGAGGAGAATAATTGTTCTTTGCTGTACTCAGCATTTTGCTAAATGCTATTCATTCCCAATAGCTAAAGTATCCTGAATACTATGAGGGCTTCTTACTAACCTATAACTACATTAGTGCCTTTCTGTCCGCAAGGGTAGTTTCTCAGAGTAAAAAGCCAAAAAATTGCACACTGGAGAATGCACACCATGGACATTGCCAACCAACTGCTAATTCAACTTCCCTGCAAAAATGAAGCAGTATTTACAAGGCCGCCTTGCTTTGGGAAAACTTTCAGTGGAAATTAGTTGCTGTGAAAGGAAAATCTGGTCTGATGGAAGCATTTGGTTGGGTTTGGGTGCTTTGTTGTATCTTCAGGTCCACAGTATCTGCAAACTACTTGTGCCAAGAGTCTGTTTTCTAGTAAATGCTATGTTACTTTCAGCTTTATAAAACTCTGAAAATAGTTTAAGTAGACTGTGGGCATGGGGAGAGGATGGTCCTTCTCACAGACTTTGGCATTTCCAGTTCTGATAACATGAGGGTCAGTTATGTTTGGATACCGTTTGGTGGCTAGCCTTTCTTCAGAGTAACAGTTTGCTGTGCCTGCCGTTTAACAGTTACTGGTTTAGATAAGGTACGAGAGATTTGTATCGTTGAATACTGAAGAAATTAATATAAGACTCTGAATCTGGTCCTAAAGCTGAAGATCTTGTCTTAAATTCCTGATTAGAACTTAAAGTAAGGTTGACTTGACAGTAACATGGGATTGCAGGCTGGGGTTGGGGGAGGAAGGGGGAAGAGGGGTGTTTTATCTGCTCTTTGCAGACCAGAGCTTGTTATTATTTGTCTGGGTCACTTTAACAGAGATGAAGAAAAACAACGTGTATGTTTCCGTGAGCAGAAACAAGCACATTCCCTTGGTAAGAAGTGTTCAGGAAATTTGTCGTGGGGCCCTATGTAATGCCACAGTTCTGCTGCTGTTGTGGAATCAGTCTCATAAATCCATAGCCCAAGCTCAGGAGAGACTTTCCTGATCGTGGTGTTTTAACACTTGCATAGAACAGGCCAAAGAATTTCCTACACAAACTTTAAATATAGGTATATTAAGGCAGAGAGGTTGTTCTCCTGATTTACATTTCTGAATTCAGGCTTTCAAATTAATCTAACTCAAATTAATATAAATGCAGCTTTATAAAATTATTTCATTGCTGGGGAGAAAGATGCATTTATGGCACCTGGGACAGTGATAGGAGGAGCCTTGTGGGCTAGCACAGGCATCTTAAACACTGCTTTCCAGCCCTGCTAAATGCCTACGACTGATCTAAAGTAACACTTTGCATTTTATAGCTCTGAAAAATATATGCTGTTTTCCCTGTGTAAAAATCATTAAGCTAGAAATTTTACTGCACTGCTGGGAGAAGTGAGCTGTCACTCCTTCAGCCCCTCACGCTGTCAGCTTTGGAACTTGGAGATGACAAACATTGGCACAAGCACTTGTTTTGGAACAGAAACGTCCGTTGTACTTAGGCTTTGACTCCCAGATACCTTTCGGTATGTTGTGAGAAAGGCCTCCCCTCGGTTCTCCAAGGTGCTGTAGCTTTATTTCTCTGATGATTTCTGATGTGGTTACAATTGCCCATAAAGAAATTGCTGGCAGATTGAAAATGTGTGGGCAATGTCAAATGATCTGTTATTATCTGTTTGGTTTTTTTTTTAATTGGAACAGAGCAGCTACGAAATCAACAGGTTTCTGCACTTTCAAGCAACAACAGTCAAGGCTAAGCTTATGTCATGAAAGACTGTCTGGGCTTTGTCATCTCTAAAGACAGCCAGGACTTGTCTAAAGACAAAAAAAAGTTGCACTTGTATCTACGTTCCATTTTCACAAAGATCTGTGAAAACTGTGTTTAGCTTGTGGGGAAATAACAACCGTATTTATTTCTTAAATAGCACCAAGAATGATAGTACTGAATGTTTCAGTGCATAAAAAATTAGGTTTTTTCTCTGTGTTTTCTCCTTTAACTTCATCGGTGGTGGGGCACGTGATGTCAGTGGCACAGCAAGGGCTTGCGAGGGCTTCATGGTAGTTGATCAGAATCTGACAAGGCCATGCGGAGGTGGGGTAGCAAAGTGAGCTCAGAGTGAAATGGGACTGGCTGGCTGGGAAGAAAGCTGTTCTTTTACATGTAAAAGAGTTAATTATGGTTTGGGGAGTGGAAAGAGTTTCCTGAAGCTGAGTATTAGTCAAATTAGAAGCATTGTGCAGATGCACATTTCTTTGGCTCTTCTCACCTCATGCTGAAGATGTAGCGGAAAAGAGAAGATTTTGCTTGACATCTTTTTTGTGCAGTTCAGTTGCACAACTTTTTAGTTTGCTTTTTTCCCCCCTCCTCTCTCCTTTCTCCCACATCTGCATTCTCCAATCTGCCATCTACGTCTACTGCTTGTATTCATCTGAAGTGGGAAGGTTTTGAAGTACAGCAGCTTTGCCAAAGTTTTTTTTGTGGTTTTTATCCGAGCTAACTTCTTCTATTTCTGTGGTTTACTTGGGGCTACATATTCATCTATATGGAGATGATGATCAGAGTGGAAAATAGGAGCATTTTGTATTTGGCCTAGCAATTACTTCTCATTCTGTAGAAAACAAAACAAACATAAGAGTCCTGCTTACTCTCAAAGTATCTGGTTGTCAGACCACTTTTGCAGAAACTCCCTCTTGTATCCTTTTTAACAAGTGGGTTTATTCATTTGCACAACACTTCTCAAAAAAAAAAAAAAAGCATTGTCTTTGTTCATCTTTTTTTCCATTGTTAATCTTTTGTTCCTTTCTGGTGAAATAGTTTTATTTTCTCTTTTTCCAGTTTCTACTATTTTATACAGGCTGAATGGCTAAATGAATTTAAAGGTATTTGTAAAGTGTCTCTGGCAAAAGAGATTAGGCACCTCTGTTCTTGCATCTCTGCCAACTGAAATGGAAAGAAAGACCATGCTTGTATTTCGTCATTATTTAAGGGCAGGATAGGAAAGGGGGCTGCTGTTCAAGAATTCTAGAAGATTTGCCCAAAGTTGCGATTAATGGGATATGATACCCTACCCTTCTCTTCTCTGTCTTGTTCTTTTCCTTTCTCTTCACTTTGCAGGACTGCTTCAGTTCCTTCATCATCTTACAATGCATGTCCACGTCACAACCTGATGCTGTGAAGAACTGCTAGTCCAAGGCTGACTCTTTGCTTTTGCTGCAGTCTGAGTCCTTAGGTTTGAAGACTCGTTGACATTGCTGAGATTGACTCTTGGACCTTCAAGAGAAGAGACTTTCCGACCGCCCTGCTCCACTCCACCTGACCCTATGACTGGAGGGTTCACCGTAGCTCCATTATTTGCTCTCCAGATCCACAAGATGGGTTCATTCAGAAGGCCCCGACCTCGCTTCATGAGCTCCCCAGTCCTCAGTGACCTGCCACGGTTCCAGGCAGCTCGGCAGGCTCTGCAGCTCAGCTCCAACTCTGCCTGGAACAGGTGAGGAGGACCCACTTGGGCTGAGCAATCACCCTGCAGCAGCCCCGCGATAAGGGCCGTGAGTGTCTGATCTTTGTGCTTCAGATCATTTATGGCTAAGCTTGTCTGTTTATAAGCACACATGAATTTTTGGCATGCCCAAGCTTTGCCAGCATTGAAAGCCTCTGTGGAGGTGAAAAAATTAGACCTACTAGTGTTCAGCCTTGTTTTTGGCCAACATTGTTCAGAGGTACTGTCTTGAAGTACACCAGAATTGTTCTTTGTTAATAGTTGCATCTTTTAAGTACCATTTAGGAAAACACATTCCTAGTACTGTAATAAAGGCCAGTTTCTTGAAGCACAACAGACATTTACTTGCATATTATGAAGCTTTTACCACAGTCAAGTTCCTCTGACAACTGCTAAGCTTGTGGCTTCTACCAGCATTTCCTATTGACAGCTGAATCCTGTCTGCAGTGCGTGTCATGCAGCAATGGCAACTGGAAAAACAATGTGTAGGGTGAAGAGTGAGATGTCCTGAGCTGATCTAACGGTTTGCTGCTACCAAAAGTGGGTGTTCCCACCTTTCCTTCTGCCACCTTGCACCAGCTCTGTGCTCTGCAGACCCCTTTCTTTCGCTGACTTTGCTCAGTTTACCAATGTTACACAGAAGTATCCCGGCAAAAACATTGCAGTTTTGTGCCAGGATAGTGAGCTGAGGTCTGTGAAGTGTGCAAATGCCATAACTGGCCCGCAGAAGGGAATGCCCGTTAAGGGAATGACACCTCCTTTTGTTACATGGCAATTCTTTAGTCCTGCTAAACCATCTTGTATGCAGCCGCTTTATGACTTCGTCTGTGCTGGTCAGAGAAGTATGAGTTAGAAGATTCTCCAACAGCATCTTACAAGCAGTAACAGGGCTTAAAGCTGGGTCTGACTGAGGTGATGCTGGCTGCAGAATGCCTTCCAGCACAGCCAGGGTCCTGCTAGACGCTGCAGATTTGGTGGTTCCTGCTAGCATCACTGGATAACGCAATGTGATGTGTTTGGCAGATATTGCCAAGAGTCTATGTCTCCTCATAGCAACTAGCCTGCAGCACACAGCAGAGATCCCCTAAACAGCTGTGTCAAAGATATATCCAGTGTGAACATGTTCTTTGTGAACAGTGTCCCTGCAACAACTTTCCCTGGCTTACGCTAGGCGCAACTTGCGGTTGGCTCTGCTCTGTCTCCCATGAGAGATGTAGGTAAATGAGAGTGGTAATTTCCAGAGGAGAAAGAGTGGAAGCATTTAAGTGCAATTAACCTCTCTACCCCATTATAACCACTTAACTTTTGGCAGCTAGCTCACATTGAGCTCTGTGTTAAATCGTACTGGTGGCTGTTATTTATGGATGCTGTACTGTATCATTTCTGTGTTGGCAGTGTTCAAACAGCAGTGATAAACGTGTTCAAAGGGGGAGGCTTGCAGAGCAATGAACTTTACACCCTCAATGAAAATATCAGGTAAGTTGCTGAAATGCATGAAAAGGGATTTCTGCTGCTGCTTGTTTGGTGTTTGCTTGATTTTGTTCCCCTACAGAACCGCAGTTAGAGGATATTGGTGGGAGGAACAGGGATCGAAGGAAACATAAGCACAGCTTTGGGGTTTCAGACTAACTTATTTTTTGCTATTGGATGGAGTGAATGGCATGGGGCACTTCGTTTCTCTGACTTGTGTGGATGTGTAGCTTTGACAAGGACAGGATATATCTTGACTTAGATTATAAGAATTTTGTTGCCTCCTAGGGAGTTTACCTCTTCTGCCTATTTTTTACACATTTTTATCAGGGCATTCATGATGGTAGTAACATCTGTTTTCTAAACCCAAACTTCTCAGAACCACAGAGCATATGAAATGAAAGCAAAACACAGCATTTCATTTAAAAGCCTAATCTTCACACAGTAATTGCAGAGCAAGACATGAAAATACGAACCCTGAAGATAAAAAACCTAAAAGCCTAACAAACGTTTTCTAACACTGATGCTAGTGATGATTAAAAGTATCATTTTTTTTTTTTTAAGTAGGTTTCATGATTGTCTGTGGTTTCATTCTGATTATTTGGAAAGTTTGGTTAGCAATAGATAGAACTGCAGTGCAGATAAATAGCAATGTACTCTTGCCTTGGTTCCAAGTGCTGCTAAGAGGGGCATGGTCAGAGCTCATGGATATAGTTCCTCCTCCCTCTCCCTTTCCCACTACATCCATATTCATTCGTTATGAATGCTGTCCTATAGGTCTCCACTTCTCCTATCATCCTCCCCTCATCCCTATTGCATTTTTCCTGAGTGCCAAGATTCAAATGGCAATTTAGGCTAAGCATGTACTAAGCAGCAGTCTAAACCACCCCTTTCCCTACTTTCAAAATAAATGCAGCTCGCAGGGCGCAAGACTCTGTACTACTTGGTCTGGTCCCAAAGGTGAAAGTTTAATATAATTCCTTTTGAGAGCTGAGTGAGGGCAGTGTCTCATGCTTTAATGGTATTTTAGTGTGCTCAGGTCAGAAGTCTTCAAGTTAGGTTTAAGTACTTGGAACAGTCTGAATTCTCCAAGGGATGAGTATTTCTGTACGTGAAAAGAAAAACAAATGTCATAAGACTTTGGAAATACCCTAACCCACAGCCTGTTGGCAGACTTTGGGTTTTGTGAATTGTCTGCCAGGCTGTTGCCCCCTGCAGTGGCTGCAGCCTGCTTTCCCTTCCCAGGGCAAGCAGGTGCTCCTGGCCAGCCTTGCGGGGAGGAAGTACGCCGGGCAGAATAGCCATATTGCCTGGGCTTGGCCCCAGTGGCTGGACCATGCTCTCTTCGTGTTGGTTGCTGAAGTGGATCTAGACTGTCGAGAGCTGGGTGAAGAACAGGAAATTCTTTGTGAACTGCGTGTGCTTTGTAAGCAGTGCTGATGGTGGGAGGGGAAATGCCCTCTTCCATGGACAGGCATTCCCAGGCAGCACTTGGAAGCACTCACCTTGAAATAGTGCCCTGAGGCACTCAGGTGCCCTGAGCATTGGTTACATTTCCAAATGTCATTCTCTAAATAGACCACTTTAATGTTCAAGTAACTCATTAATGTCCATCTAAGCAAAGGACATACATCTGCGTGTATGTCTGTATGCACACCTGCAGCCTCTCACCTGGGACTTTTGGTGTAGCTCCCAACACAATGTGTTAGCTCTCTGTGCACAAGGTGAATCTCTAGCTTGACACTGGGCAAAAAGCCAGACCTGTCAGATGGCCAACTCTTGTGTGCCATTGGGTCGAGCTGGTGCGTTTTCCTTGTTTGTAGCTCTCCATTCAGCTCCTTGCTGGAAGTTAGCCAACGCGGTGCTTTAAAAGACTTGCAGATTCTGCACAGCACGTAGCTATTTGACAGTGGGAAACGCAGGAGAGTTTTGAAGTAGGACAGTAATGACAGGACCAGGAGATGAGCAGGTGGCAACATTTTGCTCTGGATTGCTGCCACCAAGTTTTTGTCTTGCTGTGATTTGATATCATCTCACTGGATACCTTTTTTTTTTTTACTGCTCTGAAAGTCAGTTGTCACAGCAAGAGGAAATGTAGGAAATGCCTTCAGGAGATGGGATTTCAGGAAGCAGGAGGTGACCTGGCTGTGATTAGGAGGAGACCCCTCCCTTGAGTTCTCTCTAGGGTGCAAGCCTCGGGTTGCTGGTCTGCCTGCATGAGGTGAAGTCCTGCCTTGGGCTTCTCAATCAGCTGGTGGAGAGCACCCTGGATTCTGCTGAAGCTGGTGCAAGAGTTTCTGGCAAATAGGCCCCCAAAGACTTATCTGGTTTATCAATCTCACTGAAATAGAAATGTGCTTTGAGATGGGCAGGGTGAATGTAACCGCTCTGTGAGAGAGAGTAAAGGCATGTTGGCATGCGAATATCTGTAGAAACAAAACAGTTACGGAGTAAGGTTGCTGTCAAAATCGACTTTCAGCAAAGATTAGGAAAAAGTGGTGTAGTTTGTTAGAAACAACCCAGCCTGAGAACTGGATGGTCCCTGATTTAAATGCCATTTTCGAGCACTCTTGATTATACTTCACTTTGGTGAGAGGCAGAACTCTTAGAACAGAAAAAAAATGCAATGTTTTGCAATGGAAAGTGTTGGGTGCCTTTTAAATTTTAGGCAGAATTTACTGATACAGAGTTTATGCTTACAGTCACTGAAAGCTGAAAGTGCAAATACTCTGAACTTTGAGAGTTGGTTTTTTTTTTAATGCTTCTTCTGATGTAAAACAATCCTGATTTTTATACTGGAGTTTTGAAATATAAATATGTATTAGAATTTAAAACTTTTGTTACAGCCTGGTTTAAAATCCAACAGTTTTTATCAGAAATTCTTGTTTAGAGTGGCTTCTGCCTGCCTGTATTTAAAACACATTTTGTTAAATTTCCAGAATATCTTTCTTGAAAAACATACCTTTTTTTTTTTTTTTTTAATGCAGTAGTCATGGGGAAGCCACAACTTCTGCTTGTGTGTTTACTTCGTTGCTTCTCTCCTTATTTTCCCACCTTCTACTTCCAAGAGAAAAGGAAGTACAGCATTAGAGAGATACGCGATTTTCAGTGAAATTAAAGGCATCTTTTTTTTAAACAAAAAGCAGAAAAAATGATGAATTTCAAACCAAATAACTTCAAATTGTCTCCCCAACTTTCTATGCATTCAGGGGGGTAAATTTTTTTTTTTTTTGCTTATTCTAGGTGTATGGCTTATAAATAGAGGACTTCAGGGAAACTGTTTCATTCCTTCATAATTTGAGAATAACCTTTGTGGGCATTTGTAGAATATATACCTAAATGTAAAAGAAATCTAGCTGTGGCCAAAATGACACATTTGCATATGCTCATGTTTCTTTGGAATGACTGGTAGTAAAGTGCGGATATACCTGTAAGAAATGACCAGCAATGGCTGTTACTTCATGGCTGCATTCCTTCTGTCTACAGACGGCTGCTGAAGAGTGAACTTGGATCCTTCATCACCGATTACTTTCAGGTATTACATTATTTGCTTGCTTTATTTTGAAGTTTGCTCTCTTCAGCTTTTTAGCCCATAAAAAAATCAAGGCCCCTTTTTACATGCATGTAGCCTATAGGTTTCGTGGTTTTTTTGCTATAGAAGGTGATGGTGGTACTGGACTTTTTTAATGTGGGCCATACAGCCTTGGGAGTAATCGTATTTATGGACGTATGAGGTAAATTAATGATAATCTCCCTTTGCACTTAAGAAATGATGCTAGTAGCCTGGCAAGGTCAAGAAGAATTCACTTGAACTTTTTAAGTAAGATGGGATACCTTTTCATAGTTTTTTTCACCCTATTTCTCTAGTATAGAGAATTCAGGAGTAGGTTTTTTACAACAGGCACCAGCAAAGGGGAAGAGAAAAGATAACGGCTGTCTGTTTTAGTGGGGGCAGAGAAGGAAGTCCCTATCAGCAGGAAATCAACCTGGGTACTGTTTGCCTTTTAGTCCTGCAAATATAAATACAACGTGCCAAAAAACGAAAGAAGGAGGATGAGGGAAGACCTGATCAATCATAGAAGTGAATAAGTGTTACTGCCTTTTGCTGATACTGTCCAGATGCACAGAGGTTCAAATGTAACCACATTAAAGTGTGTTGCATGATTTTGAGAGAGCACTGACGGCTTTCAGCGTTGTAAGCTGTTAGGTGTAGTGTTGATTAAAAAAAGAGGGTGGCTGCTGAAAACAAGAGGGTTTTCTTCCCTTTGAGAGAGCGTGAAAAAGAGAGAGAAAATTTCAGTACCTTCTGAAGCGGCTGATGCTGCTGTGTATTTTGCTAACGGCTCAGAAAGGGGGAAAAGAAAGGCTAGTGTCGTTTCTTATCAGTATTAGATTACATGACTTAAAAAAACCCAACCCACGCTGTACTATCAAGTGAGAAGCAAACTCCCGTCTCAAGGGTTTCACTTCTTTAGACGCTATCTGCATAAGTCGTTTACTGGAAAGCGGCAGCTGCTGGGACATTTCCTAGACCGTGAGTGGGGTCTGGTGGCAGCCCGGCAGAAAGGCTGTGAGCCCCTAGTGCAAACTGCCTGGCTTAAGTGGAAATCTGCTACTGCTCCTGCTAATTTAAAAACAGGCAGATGAAAGTTTGCAACTAAATATATGTGGTGAACTGAAAGTTGACAGGTCTTGATCAGATGCCCAGGTACTACAGTGTTAGGCATGGTGCAAGGCTGGAATAAGCAGAAAATGTCCAGAGGCAACTTCACGCACCCGTAAGGCTGAACGGAGCGTGGAACTGAGCTCCGTCCGGAGGGATGTGAGGTGCTGACGTATGACTGTTATCTGGTTTTGAAAATTCAGCGTGTAATGAAAGAGGCCTGGGTGGGTTCCAGCGTTGAGTAAGACACAGCTGCACCGTGTCGCTGCTCAAGAAGAGCCGATGACTGCTGGGGACTGGATGGCTCCCAGTGCTGGGGCTTGGATGTGTGGTTCTCTTCCTCTAGACTGTAAACCTGAAGCCTGTCACAGTCACGCCGGGTCTAGTGGTATTCCTGAGATTCCTTAGATCTCTTAGTAGTAAAGCTGATGACTGAAGAGACTGCTTAGACTACAGCCTGCTCACTGCTGGAGGCTGGATGTCCATGTTGCGTCTCTCTTAGCAAGCCAAGGGCATCTGATCTTTTCCTGGGAGAAGGATCTGATCACCAGCACTGTTTTCTGCAAAAGCAGGAGCAAAAAATGTGCTCTTTCACCCTAATGGCAGGACTATACTACTTCAGCCACAGGCCACAATTGCAATGTAGGTACTCAGCACTGCACTACTGCTGAGAGAGTTGTGGCCTTTGCCTTGGAGAGCGTGCGAGTGCAAGGACTTGGCTGCGCCGACCTCCGAGTTTGTTTTTCTCTCTGTTTGTTCACACTTGTGTAAATATGTCAGTGTATATGTACTAGTTCACCTGCAGCTGCTGTTCTACCACTGAAGCCACTGGGGATCAAATTTAATTTCTGAGATTTGTTTTTTTGCTCAAGAATAACTTGGCATCCGTCAAACTTAGCCTGAAGTAAAACTCTTGGTGCTGACAAGCCATGAGACAAAGTGTGAGATAAAGGCTATTGTAGGAAATGAGCTTTTTTCCCCACTGTGAGCTAAGATGCAGACTTATTTCTGATTCTAGACTGACAGCACATGGCAGTGATAAAAGTTACTGCTCCCTCCTAAATGTCTTTACTCAAAAATCCTCTGGCTGTGGAGTGGGGAAAGACTATTCATGTGCCAAAGAAGGGCTGACAACATTATTTCATTTGTCTGTGGGTTTGGTTTCACTGCTGATGCCAGCTGATTTACAGCAATACTGCTCCCACCAAAATGAGCAGAGTTGAATCAGGCTGCTGATTTGGCTGAAAAATATCCTTGAAAGAAAAAATAAAGTATTCAGCTACTTCCTTCGACTTGTTGTGCTCATAACCTCTGACATGGGGAGGTGATGGGGGAGGATCACCAGGATGGGGAGTGGAGTGGAAGTGCATCGTTTGGCAGTGACTATATCTGTTAAAGCCCACTGAAAAGCTGTCTGAGAACCAAGTTTGCCGTTCTCTTAGATTGAAGTGGACCTTGAAGGATCTGCTCTCGTGTGTAACTAGGCAGTTTTAAATATCCTAGCAGCAACTAACTGCACCATGTAATATTGAGATGTGATAAATTGACTTAAATACTTTCCATTTCTTATGCCACAGCCCTTGTAACAGGAGCTACTAAGATAATTTTTACATTAGATTTTCCATTGTTTTAAGAGTTCTGGCTCTTACATTACGTATATTTTATACACACACACACGCAATTTTTCTAAGCACTGACTGTTTAAGACTAAAATGGACCGGAGCTTTTATAATGAGACAAATCTACCTTTGTGATCAACTTGACTTGATTACTCACGAGCCTTTTTCACCAACACGCATGCAAATTACCAGCTCCTGAAGTTGCTGAAGGAGTGTTTAAGAAATGGATGGCGTTTAGGCAGTCTTTGTCTGCTACCAAATTGTCATCATACCAGAGTTATTGAGTCTGTTTTGTATTTGAAAGTGAAATGTAATTCCTGTAAGGGTTTCAGTGGGAACTCAGATGTTTCATTCTGAAGGAGATTTGTGTTTATAAATCTGCTGCTTTAGCAACGCTATTATATATACAAGCCACCTCCTTGGAATGGAGTCTGAGTGTAAATGCCAGATAGTTTGGACTTGTAATATTTGCTGCAGATCTGCCTTAAAGCAATTCTTCATGCTCCAGGTTTTCCAGTACTGACTTTCTGACTTTGCCTATGAACGGATCTGATAATTTCCTGCTGCTGAAAAGGGGCACTTTGTACCCTCTGCTCAGTAACCCAGCAGGGCTCCATCTGCTCTCACTGCTGGGTTAGTTCTCTGGTGGTCAGCTGAACCACAACAGGGAGGAATCCTATGACCATGGAAGGTAAGAGGCTGGAATTTGGAGGAACAGGGTGTACTGGCAATTGGGATTTCTCTGGGGCAGCTGTAAGATTTTTCAAATAAGCTCCTTTCATTTTCATGTTGTCTGACCCTCGTCGTGGTGGAGAAAATTTTTGAAATATAAAACTAATGAGTGTTGATAAATTGATGCATTATCTTCTTGATGCTGCAAACAGCCTAAAACAAAACCTTTGGAAAGGATGAACTGTTTCTTTTCACTCTCTGGGGGCTTGTTAATCTTGAAACTCATGGGGGAAAATGGAAACGCTAGCTATCTCACAGCTAACAACTTTAGCAGAACTGCTCGGTTTATGCACATTAACTCCAGACTGTCTGCTCCCAAGGCGGAGAGACACGATCCCTTCCCAGGCACTGTAATGTCTCCCAGCACCCATGGGCTGCAAATGCAGAAAGTCAGATGCCCAAAGCTGACACATCTCCAGCTTGACATCTACAGCCTGCGCTACCAGAGCTGGTAGATGAGGGATGGCGAGTGGACTGTATTTCCTCATTTAATCCAATGAGAGCTTTGATGTCTTAAAACCAGAAGCAAAGCTGTTACACAATTTCCAGCCTGCTGCAGTGGAGAGCCATGGGAGGCAACAAGTCCTGACTCAGAATTAGGCCCGGCTTTCTGCGTGTATGCAAAACAATTGAAACCGCAATGTGCGAGCACCCATTTTTCCAGGGAGTTGAGCAAAGTCAAAATAGCAAGATGGTAATGGCTAGCTGCGACCGTAAGCAGCAGCAGCGACAAGGCAAGCCTGGATCCAAGCCAAAGCTGATTTTGTCCTCTCCCTTTAGAGCGGTCAGAAGTGGGACTGATGAACCTTACTGTAGTCAGAGTCCCTCTCGCTGCAGGTTAGCCAGCTGGGCAAGGCGGCTGCAGTGGTAGGGGACAATGTGCACTCCTCCCTTTACTGTGGCACCATGTAATACCAATGTAGTCCCTGCTGCATGTCTTCCTGGGACTCCTGCCTGCCCAGCAACTCTCGTGATGGTTGCAGCCTTTGAAAGCCTGCTTTGTAAAGCCATGTTAACAGCCAAAAATGTCTTTGTCTCTCTCTTCTGCTTAGTCAAAGAGAAAAACCTGATGCATGTGACATTACTTTCCTTGGTGCCAGGTTTCTACTTCTACCTGTTTCATAGCAAGGCAAGGAAATAGTTGTGTAGGTTATTGGAGTGATGGTAATTGCTGGTTAAAGGCAGAGCTAGCTCTTTGGCCAAGTGATGTCTCATGCCTGCTGCCAGGGGCTGCAGCAGCTTGGCCACCGCACAAGGGGGAGAGAATTCACACTTGTGTGATTTGCAGAGCTCAGCTGTATGTCTGTAATACTCTTTTAGGTCAAGCTGGTCTTTATTATTGTATTTCTGTCCTCACTGGCTGGGAACCCCTGTTGATGCAGGTCAGCTAATTACTTCTGCTTCATCTGGCACTTTCTAGGACTGAGCTTTCATGGAGCAGCTCCAGAGACTCCATGGCAACTGCCCAGCTTCGTTATCATGGATGGGGTCACCCAGCAGCTCAGCCATGTTCCTGCGAGCCAAGCTGAGGACCTAGTCCTGGGTGGCAGAGGCAGCAGGGAGACCTGCTTTTGGGCCCTGCACGCATTGGCTCCGTAGACGTGCATGGTTCACTTGAAATGGTGCCTGGTTGCTATCGCTGAAAGCGTAGTGTGGGTTGGCGTGCCATGCCTTGGCTAAGCAGGGCTCCTGCCTGGAGCAGTGACTCAGTGCAGAGCTGGTCCCAGCCGTGGGGCATTCCCATAGCCGCTGCCTCACTGGCACCCAGTGGTCGAGCCTGTAGCACTGCTGCCTACTCCGTCCGCCTGGTCTGCTCTCCTTCTTACTCTCCCTGCCTCACTTTCTCTCTTTATGTGGGCTTTCTTTTTTATCTGTTTTGAACAAGGCTGTCTCTAGAAGAGCCATTTTAGGATGTTATTTCGTATTTATCTTGCAATTTGTGCTCTGTATAGGATTGAAATGATCTCTCTGCTTCTGTCACTATTTCCCCTCCTTCTAGAGAAATTAAAAGGATGGGAGGGGATGGTCCAGGTATGAGGTGCTGCAGCTCACGCAGATTTGCATTTTGTAAAACACTACTAAAAAGTAGGTAGGTGTTTGTGTGCAACTGGCAATAACTTTGTGGAAAATACTTGCCAAGTAAGTTTGAGTGATGCTTTTTTTCTCAAATGAACATTGGATTATCCAAGAAACAATGGCAATGTGCCTGTAGAGCCTGTGAAAGTGTGATTTAACATTAGAACACAAAGCGTCACTTGGCTAGGAGAGGGGGCTGCATTTAAGAAATGCTGTAATGTGTAGATGAATAACTGATTTTTTCACCCAGTAAAATGGGGTCAATTTTTTTGCGTTTGCTCATTTTACTCCTGTTCCAAGCTATGTTTCTGTTTGATGAACTAGTATTAGTCTGTTAATTTTAATGTGGCTTAATGTCTGTAATTAAATGTGTGTTCCTGTAAACTCCCCTGCCCTGCCAAGAGTAGTGGCTTATTGGGAAATAGTAATATTTTTTGATGAGCAGAAGAATTCCTTTGTGCCTTGCTACACTGCAGGGATATGGCTTTCAGACAAGATATGAAATCACCTGTGATGGCGTGAGCCTCCTTGATGTTTTCTGTGGAGCTGCTGCCAAAACTACTTAGCTGCTTTTCACCACCTTTCTACTTGAATGTACTATCCACAGCAGAGCAAGCTGTGCTGGTGGCAGGGCTATTGCCCCAAAATCCTTCCTGTTGGTTCTGCCCGGAGGCCGTCACGGTGACCACGCTGTTGGCAGAGTGCTCCCGACAGGCAACACCTAATTTGCCTCTGGCAAAGTCAGATGTGTGCCATTTTGCCCAGAGCACAGTGGAAGCCCACACAGCAAGGGTCTCCATGGTCCCTGTTGGGGATGACCAGCTCCTGACAAGGTGGAGCGAGGGAGAAGGTGCCTGGCATTGCTGGCACTGCTGGTTTGATAGAGGAGCCCCAGCTGTTGTGCCTGGGACAGCTTCCACCTTCAGTCATTGTGCTGTGGGAATTCCAATTGCTCCTCTGGGTATGGATGGAGAAACGCCTCAATGTCCCTAACAGAGGAGGGGAAGGGGGAAATATCTGTGCCGGAGAAAAGAGAGAATTACCTGGGAAGTGTCTATTTTTTACAGCATGACATGTGACTGCCTTCAGATTTTTTATTTTTTTTTTTATTCCCAATGATTTCAGCGCAGCTTACTTCGCAAGAGCAGTGAGCACACACACGTTATGGGAGGGTCTTTGCTGCATAAAAAACGAAAAGTGATTTTTCTGGAGCTTTGAATCCTGTCTTCCAGAACTCATTTGGAAACTTACTTAAAGGCATTTGAAAACTTACTTAAAGGCTTTGTGTTAGCTTCACTTCTTGGTGCGATACCTGAAACAGCTATTGTGGGTTTCTGCGCTGTGAAAAGTAGGGGGGTTTCAACCTGTGAGATTTCACAGCCTCACGTCTCTCTGCTGCAAAACATCTCTCCCCAAGTTTCTCAACTGCATGTACATGTGGGGTTTGACTTGGGGCTTTTGTTCCTCTGCAGTGCACGCTTCGCTGTAGTGAGAGAAAGGGCGGGTTTGCAGTACCTGCAATGAGTGTATAGCAGCCTGTGCTGTCCCAACAGCAGCATGAGGACTTCACCCTGGGGATCCAGGGAAAGCTGATTTGGGGAGGGGAGGGAATAACTGCCTTCCCAAGCACCCAGTTCAGCTGTCATTGCAGAGAGGCGGAAGGTGGCAGCTGAACTTTTTCAAATAAATGCGCCCTTCAGTCTCACTTGGTGTGAGTCTTTATCCGGTCTTGCTTGCTGCATTTATTAGATGGTATTGATTTGTCAGCAAACCCTGAACACTGTAGAACTTTTTAATGAAAATTTACCTGGCTGGCTTGATCTCAGAGGGTAACGTTTGGATGGAATCCCTTTCTTAGTCTGCGACTTTAGAAGAAAAGACAGATAAGTAAAATTTCCATATATTTTTAAGATAGAGAGAAGGGAAATGAACTTTGGTTATTGTTTTGTTTTTTTTTTTAAAGTCTCTCTCTTCCACAAGAAAAGGGAATATTTGAGAGGATAATTGAACACCTGAAGAACTATATGAAGCTAAGCTTTTTTTTTTTTAGTTACCTTAAGAATGAGATGATGCAATCTATTTAGCACGTGGAATTACTGATAATACATTCATAAGAGCATTATAAATTATTTACTACAGGGTGATGGTTAATATATCTATTTTTAATAGATAGAACTATGCGGCCCATAAAGGTGTACAAATGCGTATTTTGTTTGTTGACATAGCTGTAAAACAAAAAAAATCTCTGAAAGTCGAAAGCATCAATAATACTAACTTATAAGCAAAGTAACTGGAAAATTGTGTCCACAGTGCTCAGGAAGCATATATAAATTGAAACCTAATGTTCTAGTGCAGATAGAGAAGGAATTTGTATTTCTTGAGAGAAACACAAGAAAATAAGTATGACACCCTCATATATATATATGTGTGTATATACTTTTAAATTATATATTAGTTTAAAATGACACAGTATTAAAGACCACCTGTAATTTTTCCATGCAATATATAGGAGACGTAATTACCTTGAGCTATTGATTGAAAAAAATAAAGAATTGAAGTACTTCATTAACACAATGAAAGCATTCGGAAGGATTAAAGTGCAATATCACTTCAAACATGATCTCATTGTTCAGACAGAAACATATTTACAGTGTAAGTGGGCTTCATATTTTTTCCCCCTGTAATTTTTTCCATTCCAGATTTCTTCCTCCCTTCTTTTTCACATTGTTCTTTCCTAGAAAGTCTTTTTTTTGTTGTTGTTCTCCAGAGCATGACATGTGTAGTCATTTATTTCTGATGAACAAATCTAAAATTTGAGTGGAGATCCCAACAACTTGGTATTTCCCTCCAAAGCCTGTATTTCTGTTAAAGAATCCTTGCAAAATAGTCACCTTCCTTTAGCTGATAACAATGTTTGGAAAGGTTGCAGGATTCTTTTTTGTTACGTGAACTTATTTATCCAACTTGCTAATTGTTACTATCATTGCTCAGGTGAAATGTGTGTCCCAGGCATGTTCTTTTTGCAGCTTACCCATCCTTTGGCAGCCCCGTTCCTCCTGCGCTCTGCTGGGAACTCTGGCTTTCTCTTTCTCTCAGCCCTAACACCCACCCTAACTGAGGACTGAGCCCTAGACAAAGTACCCCCAGCCATTAAAAATTTCTCACTGACTCCCTACAGCTTCCTTTGGTAGCCTTTTGTCATGTTGGTGATGATGAATACATCAGAAAATAGGCTTCTGCAGGAAAAAGAACTAAATTGTTTTATTGGGGGGAATTCAAGTCCAGAAAATGGCAGAAAGTGGACTTTTTTTTTTCCAGGCTAAATGTATGGCTTTTTGGCTAAGATGAGTAAGCTCTTGCAAGCAGGGTGAGATACCACAGGTCATGGAGGTGGCATGAGCTGCCAGGCCCTCAGCAGCGCATGTCCTGCTGGAGGTCCCTCCACTACTATTAACCCGGGTGGGCACCTGTGTCGTGGAAGGAGTCAGCAAAGACCAAAGCGTACCCTCCTAAACTGACAGCCATGTCCTACGTGAGGCCTAGAAGCAGCTGCTTTGTTGTCTGCAGCGTTGCCAGAGAGCTCTGCTTGTTACCTGTTGCATCCACAGCTTTTCAAGTGCAGTGGATGAGAGTCATTTGTACACTGTGAGTGGGTTCAGAAGGTCACATGCAAAAGTGCTTTGGGTTCCTGTTTCCACATGGTCACCTGTGTGCCGAATAGCAATTTTAGCATGTTCCTCTGACAAACAAGACCGTTGAAGTCAGCTCTGATTCCTGTGCTGAAATTCCTAGGATTGTTTAATAGTAGAGTTGTTTATAGCTTGACTGTACTGCATGGATAGGATTGCTTTTGCACTCTGCTAGAGCTAGTAAAGGTCAAAATCTTGTGACTTGGATGGGCAGTTCAAATAATACAGTTTCATCCTGTGTGTTGCTCCTAATATGCTCTGGTTTTGTTGTGTAACTAATTTAAAAGGAACCTGAATTCTACATTATTTTGGGAATAAGACCATAAACTAAATATTTTTGGGTTTAATTGTGAAAAAAGCCATCAGCTAGCAGGGCCAAATTACCTTAATTATGAGCATGACCATTTACTATTTTTCCCTTGTACACAGTATACAATATTTACCTGTTATTGCTACTAACAGAGCTTACCACTGGTCAGTTGGATGGCCGTTCCTCCTTATGTTGTGACTGAACTCTGGATACACATTAGAGGATGCAGGTTTTGGGGTTTTTTTGAAGCAGTGTCTCAAAAGTACTTACATCTGGCTCATTTAAGACAAGTAAGCCATTGTAGCAAAACATGAGTTAATGTTTTAACGTGGATGAAGTAGCCATCAGATGGGACAACAGCCAAGGAAAGGTACCCGTTTCCTCTCTGTTGTATAACACCACACTTCTTTCTCACCATGAAGAAGACGATGTCCATATAGTCTTGTCTTAACATGAGATGAAAGTTTTGATGAAGTTCGCCCTACTACCCATAGCATGTGAGACGAGTGGTGAGCTTGTATGGCTTGTTCTTTCTTCCAGGCCCTTTTTGCTGAGATATTGACAAAGATGCCAATGGAAAAAATTATCTCTGGTACTGCAGTGGCACTCAGCCCCAAAGGGTCTGAGAGCTCACCTTGCATGAGGTGAGATTCCAAAGCAAAAGGAGTTTCTTGAATTCAGCCCCTAATATTAATTTCAAGAGTATTTTCTTACCCAACAGCTTTCTGAATATAAATTCTCCACCAGGACAATGTTTCCTTACTGATAGGATGTATGATGGTCTCTTCAGTCCCTCAGCCTCCACCTACTTGCAGAAGACTTCTGGAGTCTGATTCGATACAATTTAAGGAAGACACCTTCCTTTTCAACATGTTTCAATGATGTCTGATGCTAACAAGTAGGACTCGAGTGGAAAGCTTTTCCTTTGGTTCTGGAAAGTGAAGTATAAGTACAAGCAGAGAATGTCACAGAGCTACATTTCCTTCTTTTCATTCCCTTCAACAGTACCCCAGTTTAGTATTGCTTCTTGTTGTAGGAAGGATGCAGAGGTGTGCTGCTCTATTTGCTTGGGGTGGCTTACACGGTTACCTGCTTGTGTGTGTCATTAAGAGCCAGCCTGGTATATGGTTACAAGAGGCAGGTCTATCATCCAGAGCAGCAGCACAAAGGTAGGTGTGTGGTACAGCAGCTCATCAGGAGGCCATGGTGGTGTCCAGGCAGTGCTGTAATTGGGTCCGTTGGGAGTGAAGAAAGATGTGCCTTGCTCCTCAGCTGATGGAAGCTTGAAAGGTGCAACTTTGACCTGGTTACCCATTAAAAACAAAAGCTGGAGGATAAGCATATGAGAGAGAGAGAGAGAGAGAAGTATCTGAATATTGTGCACTACCCTGATGTTGAATCCTTTCAGACAGGCAGCACATTATTTGGTGATATCAGCTCCTTTCTCTGGGATTCTCAAAGCTTTTCAAAATAACTGGTTCTTGTAGTGCTGTTGGGAGAACAAAAAGGTAGGTGTTTTTGCACCATTCTTATGTTTGGAGAAATTGGAACAGAAAGCTTATCAGACATTTAGATGCCCTGAACTGCAAACAGACACACTGATATCTTGATCTGTCTGGTCCATGATAGTTATCTAGAAAGACTGTCTCCTGCTGCTTGAGACTGCATACTGAGATGATCCAACTGCTAAATATAGCAAAAAAACCCATAGCCTCACAGAAAGAGAATAGGTAGGAATAGAGAACTAAGGGTTAGGGAGCTGAACTGACTTACTGTGCAGTCAGGCAAACACTGAGATAGTGCAAAGGAAGAAGAGAGTGGGACATTTTGGTAGCATCTGGCCCTTTGATCCCCTCTGTCATATGGCTGAGGTATAGCACAAGTGGCTGCACTCTTTGTGCATTTTATTTTCTTGACTCCTTCCCTGTGACCCAGGGCAGGTCCTTCCTTCCCACTTCTGACAAGTGTTTCAGCTATCTGCTCTGTCTGTTGTGTTCTCATGTCTGGCTGAACAAGAAGGGGGGTTAATGAACATACAGCACTCACAATGAGACCAGGTCTGGTGGTGGTGCTGTAAGAAAGTACTACTATATGTGTAATCTTTCGATAACGGAATGCAAAGTGGATAACATCTGAAAAAACTTTATTTTTCCATGTTTATTTGAAATCTCAAAACAGGCAAATGCATGTCTCTCTCTATTCTCTCTTGGCAGAACCAGCTCCTTGTGAAAGGCTTGCTGTTTATAGAGGAGAAGGTTAAGCTGTGTGAAGGCAAGTATAGAAAGAAACCCGTTTTGGGAGTTGCGCTTTGATGTTTGGTCAGACAAGATGATTTGCATGTCTGGAAAGCATACAGCCCTTTCTGGTACTGTCTTAGGGTGTCACACAACCTCTCAGGAGCCAGGTTGCACTGCGGCCCTTGTGGGCCTTAAGGGATGGTGGGCTATATGAATAGCCACGTAGCCGAAATACTCCCACCAGCAACGTCTTCATCACAAGAACATGCTTCTCATGTGACAGTTGAACTTGGGCTTAAAGCAGTTCTGGGCTGGATGTGGATCCTGTTGCAAAACTGCTGAAAGCTACCTTCTGCCTTTTGTTTCCCAATGTGATTTGCAGCTTGATGTAAGCATGATTTTGGTTACGGTGGCATGCTTTTGAGACCTGAACTAACAGGCTTCATGTAAATTTAAAGAAAAAGCAGTCACTTGGGTGGGAATTAAATCCTTCAGGAAAGAAGTTGATCACATGTGAAATTCTGTTCAAACCAGTGGGGTACTTGCTACCACAGAGCCTGTGGATGAAGGACAGCGTGGCGCAGCGACTGTCAGGGTTGGATGTGTGGGGAGTTAGTCACGTTTATTAACGGTTTGGTCAAGCAGAGCAAGCTGTCTTTATTCACATGTCTTTATTCAAAACTAGGCTGCTGTTTGGTTTGACCCAGTTATGTAGCCTGTAGAGAAGATCCCTTCCTAATCACCAATCTGCTGGATCTGGGTCATTAAATGCCAATAGACACTAATAATCTCACATCATAATTGGTGCTGGATTCCTCCGCACCGTTCTTCATGAGTAACTTCTCCACTCGGACAGCAGGCTGTAGGACTCGGACCCTGAAGGAGCTGTGCAGTTGCCAGCCTCCTGCTTGGTGCATGCTGCTTCGACACTGGCCCTGTAAGGGAGGAAAAAATGCAGACTCATGCATTTTCCTGAACACGGGTACATTCCCAAGTGCTGTGCAGCTTATCATAGGTTTTGTCTTCTGTATTCATATAAAACTATTTCAATATCTGTTTTAGCATTATAAAAATTGAGTTCCAGTCTGTAGTAAGCTGAGAGCTGCCTGGGAGTAGTTTGCAGCTGCTCAAGTAGTTTGGGTAAGATGAAGTTTCCCAGGCAGACAGCAAAACCCTCTTCTTATGCCTAGTCCCTAGTCCCTAGTCTGAAGTGACACTGGAGCCTCTTTGCCCATGCAGGCAGGCATCTCTGCAGGAGATGACTCATGGACAGCTTGCTTTCATAACATGTAGGTTTGTTGCAGTCCTGGGGAGGAGGCAGAGGAGGGAAACATTTAAACATTCAATTAGTCTGTTTCCTGTTGTCTTTTTCACTTACAGTTGGCAGTTCCTGGTAATGGGTAGCTGTTATGGGGGTGTTGGGGGGTAGGTGCTTGTTTGCCTGCAGTTCCAGTCTTGAAGCTGGAGTCATACCTGACATGGTGAAGCCTCCCTGTGAACCCTCCTGTGGCTCTCGGTGGGCTCTGCTCAAAAGGAAGTGTCTGCAGGAGCTGGTCCTGCTGGCGCTCTGGTCATGTCCTAAGCAGCACAACCCATGGGCAAGCACAGTGAAAGCCCATGAGGAAGCTTCCAGATGAGGAAAGCACTGCAGTATTCCTTTGAGTTGCAATTTTCCGTGTGTTCCAGTTCCTCGTGTAGGGCCTTTATTCGCTTTGAGGCTGAGCCTTCAAAGCGTCCTTGAGCAGCTGTGTTCCATTACTGCTCCTTGAGACTGCTTGTGAGCTCCAGCTGATACTCCATGGAAGGTTATCCTGGAAAATCCTTTTGTCAGAAACTTGTGTTATTAAACCTGGGTCTGTATTTTTACCTGAAATTTCTGGGGAATGTCTCTAAAACTTGAAAAAACATTGTATACCTTTGGCCTTTGGGATGGGAAAAACCTCCTAAAAAACTTAAAAGTTTTAGGCTCAGATGCTGAGGAACGCACAGCTCTGTAAGTCAAGCCTATGAGCAAAATTTAAAATATGTATTCAAACGATTATGTTCAGCAAAGCATTTTTTGTTAATAATGGGATTTTGACCACAGTTGTATTCCTGTTATGGGAATCTGGGTTGCATAACTTAGTCTGCCTTCATTTAAGTACCTACTTACCTTCTGGGGGTGTTTGTTTGAGTTAGAGTCATATGAGGGGTGGCCACAAGTGGATTTCATTCGGGAACCTCCCCAAATGCCATGTTTGAGAGGAGCATGGTGGCTTTGTGGCTCGTCAAGGTCCGGACTGCTGTGTCTGTGCTTGAGAGTGGGAGGATGCTGGAGGAGGCTCAGCTCTTGCAAGCGGTTTCCCTGACTCAGTTGCTGCAGAACAGTTGTGACCTCCTGGTTTTCAGATTCAGCTGCTAACGTGCCGCCGTGCTCCCATGCTAGCTGAACACGCTAACTGTGAGCTCTGAGATTACACAGCTTTGCTGTGGAGTTAAAGCATCTGGTTGAAGAGGGGCTTCACTCTTTTGTTGGAATTGGTCCCATGTTTTGCACAGAGCTGTCTTCTTTGTGGTAAGCGGCAGAGAAATTTATGGTTGCAGCCTTGTGCCTCTGTCAGTTAAGGCAAAACTTAGCTGAGTGATGTCCGGTTTTGGACAGAAACTGTGAATGTGAACAGTGGATTTGTATCTCTTATTTGGGAATTAGAGTAGTGGAAAAATTCAACTTGGTTTTAGTGTCCCTATTGCTAAAGCTCTTGCTCCCAATCTCTGTTTCTGTAGGTGAGGATCGCATTGATGTCCTGGCTGAAATCTGGGATCACTATTTTACAGAGACGCTTCCTACACTCCAGGCAATATTCTACCCAGTCCAGGTAATCTTAATTCTAATTTAATCTTCAGCCAGGTGAAGCAATGTAACTGCAACATCTGCTGACGGCACATGTAAATTTCTTTTTCTGTTCCAGCAGCACTGTTTGGCCAGTGGCTAAAGAGGTCTCAAAATCTTTAAACTAAACCTGGGAGGAAGTAGAGTTTGCCCAATTTAGCATTAACTGTGCAAGAAGGACTGCTAAAATCTACTGGGCAAGCACAGTATTTTGGGCTGAATTTATTCCCATTTGTCTACCCTCTGTCTGTGCTTAGCTAAGCTTGAACACCGAAACTATTGGACTATATACCTTGTCTGGACTGAAGCTCTGGGCCATTGCTATTTATAGTTCTTCCATTTTTCAATACCTGGGACTCTGATGGTACAGATGACAACACTGACAACTTGTCTTCAGAGGGACAAATCTGAAGACTAGATCAGGAGCAAATGTGTTTAACTCATCCTAACTGCTTTCGGAGGGCTTATGTTCCAGTTGTACTTTCGGAAAATCCTCTGTTGGTTTTCTTGAAGCTTTAATAAGGGGACAAGTAAGTCTTGGAAGGTAGAGGAAGAATGAACAACTTTATGCAGGACCCTTTTACAGTCAGTATTTTGAAAGCTGAGTATCCCATCAGAAGCATTGAGCTGTATCATTTTTTAATGTCATTTTAGTCAGGGTTTCCGTATGAGCAGTCCAATTACCTCCCCAGCCTATTTTGGTCTTCTTTTCCGTCGGAGGAAAATAAAAATTTACCGCATGAGGAGACTGACGTTCTTGGAAATGCTAGCCGCCTCCTCTTGACTTTTGCCTCTTCCACAAGACATGCTTTCCAGAGCCTTTTAAAATTGTTTTTCCCTTGTATTGTTTGAAAGGCAGCGGGTAAAGCTCAAAGGTTGCCCTTTTCCTCTAATCCTATTAAAGTTGGCATTTCCTAAGAGAGAAAGGACTTTCATAAAGACAGACACTAACCTTTCTACTGTGTTTATTTTTATTCTTTCCTTGCTGCAGATGCTTAAAGGTAGGTGTTTGGCAGGTAAAACTGCACAATTATAATATCATCCCTTTCCCTCCTTTTGCAACTAATTCTCAGTCAGGGAGTGACAAAATCTATTTAAGCAGGGGTTTGACTGCACCGCAGCTGTCTGTGCACTGTGGAAGCAGCTGAGCTAACTGTGTGTCATACCCACTGATGCTAATAATTCTGCCACTTATCAGAAAAATCTACTCCCCTGCTATTAAATGTCTCTAATGAGAAACTGAACAAAAGTTACTGCACAGTGGGTGCAGCTTTTGGAAATAACTTGGTGGTAGTGGTGAAAGTGTGACTATGAGATGTTGAGGTTCTTTGAAACGGTAACTTTCTTACTGTATTTGTCTTGTATCTGAGTCACTCAAAAATAGTTCATAGAAGTTGTGAAGTTAGGGAAGTATTGCCATTTTATGGATGAGGAACTAAAAGGTAACAGTCAGCATATTTAAAGCTTTGTAGGCACTTAAGTTCTACACAAATGTATGGATTTAAACCACCTAAATACATCCAAGAATTAGACTCTGAGTAAGCTGCCCTAGGCTACAACAGAGAGAGTTGCTGGTGCAGCAAGAAATAAGAAATTGCTCTTAACCCAGGCCAGTGCCCTAATAACAAGACTGGGCTCTTCCTACAAACAGAGCACTGTATTTACCTATTTGTATGGTGTGTCACCACATGTGAAGAGAGCTCATCTAGCGAATCTCTTTCACCAAGTCGCGGCTCTTCGTGTGCTACTCTGGTAGGTGGGAAAGTCAATTTGTTGTTGGTTCCCCATCCTTTGCTGCAACTGTCAACATGATTATTTAGTTGTGCTCTTCTGTGATCCCAGCAACTGTCCATTCAGAATGAAAGTAAGCCAGCCAAATGCGTGAGCGTATGTTACTGGAGGTAGTAACTAGAAGTAGCTTCCTATCTCAGCTAAGCTTAAACCAGAGGCTCATAGCTGTTGCAGAAATATGACCTTTAGGCAGCCAAGTTGGTTAAACTGCTGTACAGAGGGAAACTATGTAAACAGGTCACTGTTTTTTGTATAGTTGCAGCTGTTGATGTAACTACTTAGTGTGGAAAAAGAATAGCAGATCTTGTTTTGTTTGGCACAGCAGGATGTTTGCGTTTTGAAATGGGGTATGAAGTTAAGGGGACCAAACTGCATGATAGAAACAAAAAGTGTGCAGCTGTTGAAATATGGTTCAGACATATGTACTGATCTTTTCTACACCTCCATGTTCCTAAACACGCAGTAGTTGTTTAAAACAGCAAAATGCTTTTATTATGGCCTTGCTGCTCTCCAGACTATTGGCTTGAATTCATATTTACATATTGATGATGCTGTTAATTATGACATTAAAGCCATTATGAATTAATGATTAACTGCTGTTAATTCCTTCCAGCTAAATATTTGCCACGTTGAGCGTGCTATGGAGACCATAAAATGGTTCCCAAACAGACCATGGGGCAGAGATTAACATGCTGGGAAGAACAAGGGAAACTCTTCAGGCTGGAAAGTGCTGGGCAGGGCTGGGAGGAATATTTCTGCTGTTCAGCTGCAGTGGGGCAAGAGAAAGTCATGCGGACATTAAGCATAGCAGAGGGAAAGGCGGTAACACCAGAATGCCAAATGGAGTCCAATTGTGTTAAAATATGTTGAGAAATATTACAACATCTTCATCTGTTAAGCCTGCTCACTTGTGTTGTTAATGTAAAAAAAGTAACTGGGAGGATACGGACTGCCTTACAGTGGAAATCAAAGCTGTAGCTTTTTTAAATGATGTTTGGTACAAGCAGTCTTGCTAGCTTTGCTCTAGCCTAAATCCTAAAATCTGTAATGGACTGAATTATGGATTTGTCATCATATCAGCAAGGTTGAGCAAAAAGACAATCCAACACTGACCAGACAGGCTACCAAACCTTCTCTGGTTTCTCAGCTCTGAGTGGCAAAAGCGCGAGCTGCATCCATCCTAGACCTTGGATGTTTGTGACCAAACTGGAAGGTAGTTGGGTTTTAAGAATAAGTAGTCTTTTGGTGAACTACAGGCCCATTTTTGGCTTCACTACAAACCTAGTGGTGCCTCAGATGAGATATTGCTCGTTTCAGAATTTGTGTGGAACAGAGACTGACAGGGAAGCGACCAAAGTGACCGAAGAGTGGGACCAAGAGGGATCAATCCTCAACATGAGCAGCTGGGGGGTGCTTCGCCACAGCAGCAATGGCAGGATAGACCCTTTCTGTCTGCGTGCATACATGTGATGCTCACTTGTCCCTTACTAACTCTTGGATTTTGCTTTCTGTGTTTTTCAGGGTCAGGAGTTGACTACCCGTCAGATTGCTCTTCTTGGCTTCAGAGACTTGGTCTTGCTAAAAGTAAAGTTGGACGAAATTCTTCCTCTGGTCCGGACAAAGCTCCCAGCTTCCATTGTTCAGATGTTGTTAATTCTGCAGGTGGGGAGCCTCTGCTTTTCTTCGTCTGACACTTGGGTATCTTGACCTCATTGAACTAATACAAGCCCTGGAAAGGAGAGGGGGAACAGTAGAGGGTGTGATAAAGGGGAAGTGATGTGTGCTTATTTGTGAGCTGTAACTATAGAAATGAGATCTGAATTTGAATGTCCGGAGCTTTCCTGGGAATAGGTAAGGATGTTGCCGTGCAAGGGTTGGGTGCTTGTATTTTTCTTGGTACCTCTCCTCCCCAGCTAGGGATAGAATCAGGACTCTTTTTTCACATCAGTTTTCATCTCCCAGCTTCTCTGAATGCCTCTTTGTGCCCTAGTTCTTCTGATTTCTCAGCTTTGCAATGACAGGCGAATCTCCATCACAGTGAATTGTGGAATTTGAATGAACCGTGGCTGCTAGCTGCCTGACGCTGGCCCCTTGGCTGGCTGGGATGCTGAGCAGTGCCCAGGAGAAGAGGAATACCTTTTGGAAGCAGGCAAAATGCTATACATCTTACGAAGGCCTCTCTGGAAAGACCCAGACCTTCTGTGAGGACTATGCTCTTTATCCAGACCTGAAAAGAGTATTTTGCAAGCATGCCAAATACAGCCACGTATACCAGCTGTTTTATCTTTCAATATTGCCCAGCCTGACAGTCCTGCAAAACAGCATATTACAGGTGGCTGTTTGGGTTCATCTCACTTTTATTTCTTCTCCTATATACCCTATAATGAGTGGCAGGGAATGAAACTTTCTGAAGTACAATCAAAATTGCAAGGTGGCTAAGCTGATATTTCTGTATGAGTTCTCGCCGTTCTGATGTTCCCAGTGACCCAGACTGTAATAGCAGGAGACACTAATGTTCTAGCTCCGTTTCCCTGAAATATTTTAATAGAAGAATCTTGAAGGCAAAGAGGGTCTCACAGTGATGCATTTGAGAAAGAAAAGCTTATTGAGGTTTTGCAGGAAGTTAGGTCTGTGAACTGTTTCTAAAATTACTGTTAAATTGGTTAGCGTTATCTACCATCTTCACAGCTGTAAACTGAACTACAGAGGGTGCTTTTCCTGCAGTCCTGCCTAGGCAAAGAGCAGTGCTTTGCCCAAGTTGTGTTAAGGATTTTCTACAAACAGACATTTCCTCGTAGCACTGCCCAGGTATAATTATATCGCTGTAGTTACACTGTGCAAATCCTCAGTGTAAGCTGAGGTACCTTGTACCTTCCTATCCCTTGGTCAGAAAAAAGACAGCTGGCTGCTCAAAGTCCATAGAGTCATGGCTATGACTTGAACAAGGAGGTTGACCTGAATGGCACCTGAATCTCCATTTGGGCTGATCAGCTGTGCTCCTCCAAATGTCCTACTGATATGGTTGGGATATTCCAGTGCAGAGATATTTGACAGACCCCAGGCTTTACTCAAAAACCTTACTCAAAACTATGTGAGGTTAATGTTGACTTTTTATGTTTGAATTACAGAGTGTCCATGAGCCTACTGGCCCCAGTGAGGGCTACCTACAGCTGGAAGAACTGGTCAAGCAGGTGGTATCACCGTACTTGGGTTTGTGTGAGGATCACAGCTTCTCTGGTAGCACCTGCTTGCTTGGTAAGACATGTGCATTGTACAGAAGCTCTTGTTGGGGTATACAGGTTGGTTAATGTGAGGCAGTGCACATCTGTGCTAGAAAAGGAGACAGTGCATGACTTCATGAGAGACAGAAAACCAAGGCTAAAACACCCTTGAGAAGGTCCCTATTAATATGTTTCTGAATATAGATTTTTGGGACAGGGTTTTTATTTTCCATGACCAAGTGAACTATTACTGCCCCACCACTGCACACACACATGCGTGCAAAGTCTCCCCTCTCTCTGGAGATGGACTGGTCTATGCCTGACTTACTGCTTTCACCCTAGAGGGAGGCTGTACCCGGCCCTTTGCTGCCTGCTCTTTGGCCCTGCTTGCTAACCTGCTTTGGCTGCCTGGATTCCCACCCTTACTGCTGCATCAGCCAGCCTTCGTAATCAGTAAAGCTGTTGGATGCTCATTCTGAAGAATTACAGGGTTTTTTTGCATGGAGTCTTCCTTCCATCTGAGGACTTTGTTTAAAAAAAATAATCTGTGTTTAAACTGTGGATAAATGGGTCTAAGTGAGAGAACTGGCACTTCACTTCAGGAAGGGGATGCTTATAGTGGAAAACTGCTCCATGCATGATCCAGGAGCTCTGCTTACATGTGCAGCCAGCCAGAAGAGACTGGCTAGTTAAGAAATGGGCATAGTGATACTGATCATACTGATAGTCAAGAAGATTTTAATAGAACAAGTGAAGAAAGCTCCAGTCTCCCTCTGTTTTTATTAGCTTTAGCCTTTGCTTTGATGCAAATTGTAGCAAGCTGGAGACACACAACCTGTCCTGTACTACACCTTGGGAGCACCGGGAAAAGATGGTCTTGTGGTAGTAGAATTTATGAGGACTCGGATGATCTGTGCCTGTAACAAACTCATGGCGTCACTTTAGGTAAACTATGGAAGAGTTTTTGTTCTTGTGGTTGTTGGGCAATTAAATTAATATCTTTTATGCAAGTGAACATGGTTATACAGTACACATTGATATGCAAATTTGCAGATCCTGAGGCTAAATCTAGGTCTCATTTCCCCATAAAAGTTCAGCCTTAACAAATTTGATTGTTTTGCTGTTTATGGACATCTGCATGCTGCTGGGATAGTTTGAAAGGTAGCTGCCTGACCTGTACTGAAGTTTCCAGGCATCCTGAATTTCCACCAGCTGAACAAGGCATTAGTGTCATTAAAAAAAAATAACTCACACGAACTGGCGTTGTAAAGTTTACGTGCCTTAAAATAATGGTTTACTTGGATTTTAGCTGTCATTTATTTGTGTGTATTTCCAAGGTGGCCTTTTGCCCCTTCTGCACCCTATGCTGAGCAGCAGGAAAGAGAGGTGTTTGTATTACACAACATTGACAGCAGAGCAGCACTTTTCTGCAAACAGTCTTGCTATTTTCAAAGTGCTGCTGTGGTGGTTGTTTCTTTTCTTTAACTCCCTCCTTTAATCAAACTTCTTTCTCTTCCTCTCTCCCTCTTTTTGTCACCTTTTTGCCTTCTCAGAACCAGTTTCTTCTCTCACGGGGCAGCCTGTAATGATGATGAAGCCCAGTAGGTTCCCTGTAGTAGCTTTTTGGAAACATACCGTTGCGCTTTGGGTACACTTGCATTCTCAACAGATGCTATGGAGGCCAGACTGCCCTCTGGACTGGAGCTGTCAAGATGAACGAGTGTTGAGAAATGCAACTGAAGGTGTCTGATCACAGCCGTGAATACACATAAGGCTTCAGCCTGCAAGGCTGCTGTATCTTAAACTTGATTTACAGTGAGAGAGGAGTGCAGGACAGATAGATGTGAAAGGGGCCAGCGCAGCTCACAGAGGGGGTTCGTAGAGGGCAGCATTCCCACCTGCTCTTCTGTTCTCACCCTTCTTGCTTTGCCCATGTAAATTAGCTGTAACCTGCATTGTAAGGATGGAGTATGCTGAAGGGATCCACTTGTCTAAGAAACAGCGTTTAAATTGGGAATAGAATAGATAAAACATTCACCCTATTCCCCCCATGTATTAAACCTAACATCACTGCTGATTTGGGTTTGCTTGCAAGAATTCCCTTACAAACTCCTCCCAGTTTATGTTCCTGGCCATAATGCACCAAAACAGAAATAAAATTTTTAGTTAAACTATGCATGACAGCTCCCTTAAAGACTGTCTTCTGTGGCCAAGAAAGTAAAGGGGGAAAAGTAATAACTGAATGTTCAGAGTTTAGCCTAATTTTTACCTGATTCTCATCATGAAGGATTGTAATTTTGTTGCACAAAAATAATCTCTAGATATTTTTTCCTCAAGAGAGTCAAGTCATCCCTCCCTTGAAGAGAATAAACACTGAGAAATTCCTCACTGTCCATCTCTCTCTTTCACTACCTGGTCAGTCATATGTAAGCCATTTCTTCATCTAACCTGCTTGTAAAAACTTCCACCGAGGGAAGTTCCTCAACTCCCTTAACTCCTCTGTGCAGTTTCTTGCAGCTCTCACCCTTGGCATTAGAAAGCATTGCTTAATGTCTTAAGAATGTCTTCGCTACTGTTGTGGGGAGAAAATAAGAGCAGAGACGTATCAGGTCTTAATTGAATTGGCAAATTCAGAAGTCAAAAGGCAGGCCTGTTTCCTCAGTGAAGCTGAAGAATGAGTAGCCTTAGTAGATGGTGACTGAACTGCATTTCCTCTTCCTGTGTTAGTTACACAACACCTGTCCTCCTGTAACTGCCCAGGCAAGCCTTCCCAGTCCTAGGTCTTACAGCTACAACTTCAGGAAAAACATTTGCTGATGGAGGGAGACTGAGGAATTCTTCTAACTTCTTCCATTGAGTGCCACCAGCTCTGTCACATGTGCTTCCAACACATGTTTCTCTGGAGTCCTACCCATTTTGCTGTGACAGCAGGATACTGGACCATTTCTGTGATCCTGTGAAGCTGGATAATTCCTGTGGCTACGTCAGATAAAATTTGAGCACTTTGGACTTTAACCTCTTCAGTTTATTTCACACCACCACCTTCCTCCTCCCTCCCCTGTCCCAACTTCTGTGAAGTTTTATGGTCAGGGAATGACACAGATGAAGGTCTAGGTTATCAAAGGCACTCAGATACTTAAACAGCTGGGCTTCCAAGTCCGCCATTGAAGTGCTAGCATTGTCCTGGTTGGTGGGTAAGACTGCCGTAAGAGGCGTTGGAGGGGAGTTTCAGTAATTTTCAAAACTGGCCTTTTCTGTCGCTTAGTTAACTCTTCTGCTGTCTACTATAGTGTTTCACATTCAGCTGCATCTGAAGCACAGCGTTTGAGCAGCACCCTTATCATCTCAAAAGGTCACGGTGGCGAGAAAAGTATGGTGAAATGCTGCTTTATCTGAGACAGAAACTAGCAGCTTGACTGTAACAGAATAGAAGGGAGGAGAGGGGTTAAAGTGTAGTTTCTCCAAACTAAAGTGTGCAACCTCTGCTCAATTCTGAGCTCAGCTTATTGCAGGGTGTCTGGATTATAGTAGTTACTTCCATATAGTCAAACTCAGGACCTTTGATTTATTTTTGCATGCAGGAGGTGGTGCAATGCTCCTGTTTCCATGCTGATATAGGTCTGAGGGGAAGATTGTGGTGTTCTGAATTACTGTCGGTGTTTCCGTCAATACCAGCAGGTTTTTACAATTTCCCCATCCCCGTTCTGTTTATATTTGAGAGCTGAATGATGCCAGACTTTGAAACACTGGCATGTGCATCAGCTCTGTGCACTCTGCTAGTCAGTGAGTGTAAGTACACAGACATGTAAATATGTACACAAGTTCATATGCGTGTATAAGCCTGTGAAATGATGAATACAGACCAGCTGGGTTGCAAACTACCATGGTAGTTGATGTAACTAATGATACTAGTTGGCTGTTTTACTACAACAGACATGAGAGAAAAGGATCTCTGCCAGTTCATGTGAAGGCAGGGTCGGACAGGAATAATTTTATGTTGTTGCTTCCTATATTATGCTTGCTCTTAGTGGACTTCAATCTCTCAGGTCATCAGGCTTGGCTCTTTCAGCAGCACTAAAAGTTTACACACAAAACTGGCACTTTTTCCTCATGGGAATATTTTTATTTATCTATTAAGTGAACATCAGGCCATGGCTGTGATTTTTCTTTTTCCTGTGTATCCTGTCTTTTCGAGAAGGGCTGCAAGCTGTCCCTGTTTAAATGAAGCATGTTTTAATTTTTAATTTGTTGTGTAAGAGAAGAGAAGAGTAAAGATTCAGCTCTTGCCTACAAAATCTGCAGCTGTGTAGTCTGGAAAATCAGCAGCGTTTTGCATGGCTCAGTTCAGTTTAATCTCCTCAGACCTCTCTAGTTAGCTGTCTGCTCTGCACAGCTGAAGCCATTGCAGGATAGACGTAATGCAATTATTAAATCATGGGATGGGGGGTGTGTAATGAACCATTACCTCAAGAGGCTACTGAGCTCTCTTTCTCCTCTCGGCCCAAGAGCTGAACAGCTCTTAAAGGTATCTAACTTTCTAGTGGCAACAGGAGATGGGTACCTAAATGCATTTAAAAATCTCAGCCTGGGTCGGTCGTGTTGCAAGTACATAACTGCCCCCACCACCGGCTTCTCTCTTTTGGTATCAATATGTCACTTTGTTCACAGAATTCAGAAATGAGGAAGCCCTGATAAATACTGGTGAGGGTGGAGAAGCAGCTACTGCTGATGACACCAGTGTTATTTTTTGTTTTCTATGCCAGGGTATCTTTCCAAGACCCAGGCACAGGCAGCAGCAGCATGCCAATGCAGTGTGTGAGGTTTGGTGATGCTGGTGCTCTGCCAGGATGCTCGCCTGCTGCTGCCCTGCCTGCTGCTGGAGCTGCAAGGAGGGGTGCAGAGCCAAAGCATGCTTGTGTGGCTCCCCCCTGAATCACTTTCTCCCAATGTCCTCCAACACTACAGCTTGCTGTGGCTTGAACTGCAGATGACTCCTGAAGAGTATATTTACCATAACCGGCCTCAAAAATTATTTGCAAATACACTTAAGCATGAAATGAAACATTTTGAATTAATGTATTACTGGCAGCAGTGGGGAGAAGTGTTGTCATAGCTTGACTGCTGCCAGTGCTGGAGTTTTGGCTGCTCATGCGTTCCTCCCAAACTCCCTATAGTGTTTTCTGCTTTTCTTCCTGATGCAAGCCTCCAAAACTCTGTTATAACCTTCAGTGATGAATGCTTTGCTTTGCATTTTGTTACTCAATCTCTTATGCTCTGCAGTCTTGGTGGAAGTATTTTATGTGGTTTAAAGGCTTCCAACTTTATGAAATGAGACCCTGCACTTCAAGGAAATTGGTGAGAAACAGAGAGACAGGTAGGGAATAGCTTTATCAGCTGCTTTGGGGATGGCAATGCTGCACAGCGGTGGAAGACAAAAGGTGAAAAGTGATACTGTCTGAATCAACCTGCTAGGGGAGTGAATTACAGCAAGTCACAGCACAAACTCTGCCCCTGCTTTTCTTAAAGCTTTCAGTGTCAGAATTGAAATGGTGCTTCATGATACAGGGCTGGGGTCTGTGCCTTGGGTTTGAGTTCCAAACCAGGCGTTTTTCCCCTTTAATGTTTTTGCCAAGCAGATCACAGACCCTGCTCCCATCAATTCTGTGTCACCACCTTCAACCATGCTCTGCAAGTGCTGCATTCCCCTTCTGCGCTTTTCACCCCGGGCTGTTGTGGGCTGTTGCTGCGCACTGTTAGGTGTTTTCAGTGTCTAGCCCCAAAACCAGACATGTTTTAAAGTGGACAAAATGTTCTTTTTCTTGTGTAATCTTTAAAAAATACAATGGGTTAATGCTAGCAGAACCGCCTTTCCCTAGGCAGCTAGAGAGGCAGCGAAATGTAAGCATCAGGAATTCTGTGTTGACACCAGCTAATGGCATCTCCTGAGATAAATTTTCCAGAGAAAGGGGTGACAACTCAGGACCTCACTGAATGCTTTATCTGGGGACTTGTGCCACTTTAGTGTCACTGATTTTGGTGAACCTGCAGGTGAGATCTCCTACTTGGTCCTCAGCCCCCTGGGTAAGAGATGAGACCATCAGGATGCTGAAGAAAATCCCTTTGCTGGACTTGTTAGTTTTTGGCTCACTCCTCTTGCAAACAGCAGCACTGTTGCCTTACAGCAGAATGGGAAGTATCTCCTTACCCAGGGAGAGTCAGACCTCTTTTCCAAAACCCTGGCAGTATGAACTAATTGAGCACCTGACTGTTCGCCGGTGGTAATGAGGCGGGATGCTCTATCGCTGCACACTGAGCCTTCTCTGTTCCCTGAGGCCAGCCTAGCAGTTCAGATGATGCTTTGTCCGTGCCCCATTGACCGTTCCTGCTTCCTTTTTCTCTTCCAGAGAGAAGGTACTCCAGATCCCGTCCTAAGACTGGGGTACTGAATTATTCATCTCACGTGACGACGAGCCGGCAGCCCAGCGAGATGGCCCTGACCCCACTGACAGAGCAGGAGGGTGAGGCTTACCTGGAGAAATGTGGTAGCATCCGTCGCCACACTGTTGCCAATGCTCACTCAGATATTCAGCTCCTGGCAATGGCCTCCATGATGCACACGGGGATGGTGATTGAGGAGTCAGACAGTACAGACAAATGCCTCCTCCTGCAGCCCAGTTTTAGCCACAGGCAATGCTCCAGTGAGCCCAGTATTGCCGATGGGCCAGAGGGAGTCACGGCAGCAAGTAGGCAGGACCCTGCAGAGCTGAACTGCACGTCGGTCAGCTAGAAGAAATCTTGCTGAGGACAGGAGAACTGTATGCACTAAGCTGGACAAGGTGTCATGTCATCCCTGCTGGTAAAAAAGAGAAAAAATTGAGTTTTGCTCATGTCATTGAAATGGCCTTGTGTTTCTTTGGGAATGCTCTCTAGATTTGTGTTTCTTGCCTGTCTGGAATCATCGTAGATGGAGTTACCGGGCTGCTCCCAAATGAGCACTGAGGGCTGCAAAGCTTTCGCTGTTGAACAGCGTAGTCTACCTTCATTAAGCTTTTTTCCTCTACTAGTCCAAACCTTTGGCCTCAGGTTTCCTTCTCTTTCTTTGGTATAATACAAATTAGCCTCTTTCTGCTTTTTTCCGTCTTTCCCAGCTTTGTGCTGCTTGTTTGCTCTTTGTTCCTGCAGCAGAGACCTCTGTGCTAAATGTTCTCTTTGCTTCTGGTGCTAGGATGGTGATGGCTGAGGACTGCATTTCTCTTTTTTTAAAGTTGAACTCAGGGATGAAACCATTTGCATCCTGCAGAAAGATCTGCTCAGGTGACTTGTGAGAGAAGATGATCTTTCACTTTGCCTCCCATGGGCATGGATGAAATGTCCAAATGCAAACAAATCAGACTTTTTTCCCACCCAGACCTGAAGAGAACTGGGTATACATGGAGTCTCAGCTTAGTACTTCATAAGTACTTTATTTGGTTGCAGCCATATCTCTGGGGATAGTGCTGTAAATAGGGTGCAAAGGAGGGGTGGGTGTGTAAACTGGGGGCAAAATACAGTCCTGAGCATCCTGGCATTTGGCACCAATTTGTTTTCAAAATTTCAGTGGTGGTAGGGCTACAATGAAAGGAGAAATCTAAATTGATTTCCTTTGGGAAGGAGACGCTGGGCAGAGACTGCACTCGTGAAGGAGACATAAAGGTTCTTCTCAGCACTGGGCCACTGGTTCCAGACCAGGAGGTGACAAACAGAGTTTAATCCTTGGGCTGCTCTGGTACTTTTAGCACTTGCACATTTCATGAGACCAAAGATAACCAGTGGGGTGTAGAAAGGAGTCCTGTCTTGGTAGTGTATTCATGAAGTGCTCCTGACCTCCAGTGGTATCTGACTCAGTGCAGTGTTTCTTTTAAGATAAAGTGACGGCTTTTTGCAGTCTCTGTTTTTTTTTTTATTTTGAAGATTACGACTGGGTCCAGTTTGCAAGTGCCTGTGTCAGGCACTGCAGTACACAGTGTCTGCTTTGTAGCACCACTTGGTACTCAAATAATGCTTCTGTGGGAACAGAACCAATCTGTTCGAGCAGTCCCCTGGGATACTCTGCCGATGTCTTGCTAAGCAGATTTGCAAGTGTAATTACAGGCTTAGAAGTGAACTGAAATGCTGCCTGAAATGTCAAATCCCATTAAAAATATGGTTATAACACCACTGCCACTCAAGTCTAGTCCCTGTGGTACTGACTGTAAAGAAGTCTGTCTTGACAAGGAAACAGAAGGTTAGGATGAGCCTTCGGGATGTTTTTTTGCACACTATCACATTAACTACAGAATTTGCTCTCCTTCTGTTGGGTATTAAGCATCTTCTGCTCCACTGGCTCCACCAAAAGTACAGCTCTGAGCCGTCAGGATTTGGCCTTAGTAGCATGTGCAGCAAAACAAAACCAGATTATTATTTGGTAACAAAGCATCAGAAATACTAGTGGTGAGCACAACTCACACCGCCTTTGTAAATGAGGGTGTTGCTTTGTCTCCTGTGCTTTGCAAATGTTGAAAGAGATACTTGAAGGGGCCTGTTTTTTCTTGCAGTCACCTAAGGCACCCTAGCTATTGGCCTTTGTGGAAACGGTGAGTGTTTTGATCGCCAGCTGTGCTTACATGTTGAAGAACAGAGATTTAGTTGTGCTGGCTGCCTCCTCCTCAGAGCATGCGCAGCTCAGTGGAGGCCAGGAAGAAGTGGCTTTAAGAATTCTTCCCTTCAGATGGATTCTAGGATAAATTGCCCTCCTATTCATAAACGGGACTGATAAGGCCAACTTATTTGTTGTCATCTGCCCCAGGGTGGCCACGGATTATGGTGGAGCTTCAAAACCTCTGTGGTGACAGCCAAACCTAGTAGACCGTACCGGTCTCACCTCAGCACAGTCCCTCCAGCGTGGAGCAGATGATGGCATCCTGCTCAAAAGAAATTTCTTTGGTCCCTTGCAGTGATTTAAAGCCTTCTCTTAGTCACAGTGGGACATGTGGGGAGGTAATCACCCTGCAGCACCCTTCAGTTCACTCTTATGAATGTTTTTCTTGTTTCTATTTCTCCTCTGATCTGTTTGCCTTCTGTAAATACCCAAACCATTTGGATTAGTGAGCAGTGCCCTCTTTTATGGTGGAAATTAGAATGATTTATTTATTTCCTGACATATTTTTGGATCATCTTTAGGGCTAATAAGAATCCAGTCCTGGTTTTAACTTGAATTTGTTTTTTTTTACGTGTATGTATGATTTGAATTATTTTGATTTTGTGTCTGTTACTTTGCAAAAATTTGCACCAAGTCACTCTGAATCATGCACTTCCCCAGTTGTTTTGTTTTTAGGGAGAATTAAAACTCATGGCTTTACTTAGTAAACTGAAGTAAACAAAACTTGTTGTGTAAACCACACCGAGGGTCGGATCATGAGCACCACTTTTACAACCATGTGAGATGCACAAGCCCCTGCAAGCCCATACCTTTTACAAGCAGACTGGGTGAACCTGGAAGTGGTGGGAAAGCTGCACCCTGTGGCTGGCAGGGCTGGGGGGGGCGGTGGGACAGCCCCAGGGGGCAGCGATGAGCAGCTGCTCCCCACCAGGGCTGGTCTCGGCCTGCAGAGCTGTAGTCCCCTCTCTGTCCCAGAGCCACAGCATAAGAAACACTTGGGTTTTGTATTTATGTTTTGGATACGGGGTTCTGGTCTGAGGTTACACTTCTTTGCCATCCACCATGTCACACAGCCGTGACAGGGGCGCAGGGCAGGTCTTTTCTGCCCTCATGGTCTTCCACTTGAGAAAGCTTGCAGGAAGAGCTGATGGAATGGGAAGAAGAGATTTCTCTCACCACCTCCTAAAGTCTGTCTGTTACCTTTTAATTGGATAATTACCTAGACTGAGTCATTTCCCAGCACACCGAATCTGTTTTCTCTTTTTAGTCTGTCTCCTCTTCTTAAGGTAAGTGATTTATTTTCCATGTCTGTACAATTCTGTCATAAACTTACTGAGGGGGCCTCAGCAAAAATCTATTCTTAGTACAACTGGCCTTTTGCCTGACATCCCCCGTAGGCAAGAAGAATGTTTTTATTGCCAGTAAGCAGATCTTCTTTGGTCCCCAGCTGTGTGGGCAACAAGCTGGTTTATTTTTTGATTTTCTATCTGAAGAAATGCAGTAGATCTTGTTACTGGCACTGGTGGCAACAGGGGAAGCGCTGCGGGGTTTGGATTGATGCTGAGGTCTGAATGGCAATGGTTTCCCCTGGAAGGAATGGTCTTTGGTGCTTACAACCCTGAGCCGACAGACGGAAAATACATGGCTCTTACAGGTAGCCTGTGTGTCCCAGAGGGCAGAAACTGAGTGCCTAGTGAGGTACAAAATTTCCTCTTAATTCAAAGTAGGAAGAGCATGGCTAGTATTTGGTATCTCCTTGAGCAAAGAGGAGATAATTAGTTGTCCTATTCATTTTTCAAACGTGGAAGGTGGATCTGGCAGCAAGACAACAGCTTAAATGGGATTTTGTTACATATCCACTCATTTGGGGAGTGCTTACTGTCCCCCTTACTATCCAACAGGTCCTGGTGAGGGCATCGAGCACTTGGCTAAGTAAACAAAAACTTCAGAACAGAAATGCCAGCTTTTAAAGCAGATTGGAAGCAAAGGAACAGCACGTTCTCATTAACACAATGCTCAAAATTGCACACAGTAAAACACCAGTTCCACCTGAGAACTGGCTGCCCTTCATTCATTACTTGCACCTGAAGATATCTTGAGTACCTGTGTTAGTTATATCCAACCGTTATTCCCAGCTGGGAGAGCAAGTGCTGTGTAATTGCTGTGCCATTTTACGTTTCTCCTATATGTAAGTTCATCCCTTACAGGGGATGAATCCTGCCCCAAGCACTTCTCCTGGTCTAGTGAAAGCTGTCCTAAGTACACAAGGAGTGGCAGCTCATGGTGTATGAGTAGTTTGGGCTGCTTTTCTTCAGTCCAAATGACACAAAGAAATAACAATTCCAGTGAGGAAATAAGTGAACTGAAAATTGTCAGTATTAATCAGTAGTTGCTTGTGTATGGCCAACACACTCTCTGGGCCACAAATATGGGTGTGCGTGTAGGAGACACATCTGCATGGGAGAACGCATGGGAGGGTAATGAAGAAGAAATATATGCAGGTAAAGGAAATAGCTGACTAGATTAATCTTTTCTCAGATAACTGGTGTAACAGTGGGGTAGAGGCTTAATTATAGTTTGCTCACCAGACATTTCAATGAGCAAAAGGAAAGTAAACTCCTTAAAAAAACCAAAATACAATGGCTTGAAGAGTCTCATCTATGCTAAACTTCTGCTATAGTACGGAGCATCTTCACAGTAGCTATAGATTGCAACAATATGCAGAGAGTCTCTGTTTGAAGTGTTGTCATTAGGCTTCAGAGCTAACTCCCACTTATGCCAAGAGATAATTCGTAATTCTTGTGGCATAATTATTATAGACTGTGCAGTAACAACCTCTGTTACACTGGAAAGTAGATTGGAGTCACAGAATCATTTTTTCTGATCTCAAAATTTATGAAGACAGCTGCACACCCAGGAGTTTTCTGTGGTTGTTATCCTCATCATTGAATTTTTTTTTATTATTTTTTATTTTTTTTAACCCAAAATCATGAGTTATGTGAGAATTGCCTGGGCTCCTCAAAGAGCAGACAGGCCAGTTACAAGATGCTCAGGGTTCAAGTCAGTACTGCACCAGGACTACCTGGAAAGTAACAGAATTTATATATATTAAATGTTAGCAAGAAACCACAGAATCTGTGCCATACATCACCTACCCTGTAGGCCTCTTATACTGATTTACACCCATTATTGGTAAGCAAGCCCTCTTTTCCACTTGAGTTTTTAATCCGCTTCACGCTAAATGCTTATTGATTAACATATATGAGTGGTTCTTGGAGCAGAAACAAGACAACCTCCGTTGTCTCCTGCGTGTCTATCTCTAATGGGCAGCTTCGCTATTACAAGTGCTAAACCTGCTGTCTTCAGGCTCATCTCAGGCCAATGAATTACCATTTATTTGCTGTGTGGTTGGATATAAGAGATGAGAGGGTGGGATAGGCTGCTCTGAAGGAGGGAACTGACAGTACATGTGAAAAGTCCCCCTTAGGTGGTATACGCGCTACATTTACAAGAAACACCCTGCTCTAATCCTTTTCTTCCCCCTTTGTTGGGGATGGAAGGGGAGCTCCGATGTGCATTTGGAACTTTGACTCTCAGGGAGTCAGAATGACTCTCCTTTACAAGTTTGAGTGAGTGCTGGAGAGGGGAGAGAGGAGGGGATTTCTTGTGATTTTCCCCTGTCTCCAGTTCTTTCTCAGAAGACAGTGGTGGGCAGCTCTTACATGCTGAGCATCACTGCATTTGGTAGTGCAGATGGAGCTTCTCTGAGCTCCTCCGTTCAGCCTGACACTGGATATCATTCATCTCTCTTCTCTCTCTTAAATGTTAGACTTCTTTCTTCCCGGAAACCCCAGGAGCAGACTGGAGGTGTGCTCCCCACTGCACTCATAGTCCTGGTTAAAAGCCGTGGCTCATCCTTAACAGCACTGCTGCAAAAAGCAGCTGCCACTGCCTAGTCATTCCCCTGTCAAAGAAAGTGTCCCCTAGTCTTTAAAATCCAACTCTTTGAAATGAAAATAAATGCCAAAGTAAATGAGGCCTGACAGCATTTGCCACGAGCCCCCTCCTAGCTTATTAAAACGTATAAGCTGGTGTGAAGAGTATGCCCATGCTTGTCAGCCAAACATACAAAAAAGCCCATCTTCAAAAGCTCATTTCTTTGACTTTCCCCAACGCTTGATCTAATCCACTGGCTGTCTGCATCATTATTGCCATCCTCCTTTACTCGGGGTTTACAATGCGGAGTGGAAATTGTACCCCTCCCATCTGGTTTTTGGTTTTTTTTTCCTGACTAATTGTCATGATTAGCTGATTCACTTGCAGAGCCAGATGCCTTCAGAGGGCAGCAGCAGGCCTCTATCCACACCTCCCCTGGTTTAGCAATGGTTACAAAGACTCAGCTCTCTATAAAATCATAAGTGAGAGAGCATTCAGCAGTAGGTTCTCCTATCTGCAGGGGCTGTGGAAAGGCAGGTAGAGCAGAATTAGGCCTTTGAGGGAAGGGATGTTTACTTTGCAGATGTGTTGTTCCTACATTGCTTTGTTGGGGGTTGCCCTTAGTGGAGGAGGCTCAAATAGGCTTTTGAGTGTCATAGAAGAAAGCAAATTCGTCCTTTGTCACTTGCCCTGTCTCTTACCTCACTTGCAAACCAGCCTTCCCTTCCCCTTGGCTGTGCCCAGGACAGCTGGCACCCCTTACCTCCTGTACCCGTCTGTGGGTGCATCCGGTTCAGGAGCTGTGCCCAGCCTGTGCCCTGCATGGAGACACAAAGTGGCTCTGAAAGCAGGTAAGTTAATTTTGTTAATGCTGGAGAGGCTGTACGGGGTATTACTGCAGAAAATGTGGTTTTGGGAGGAGGAGGGCCCAGGCCTGAAGGAGCTCCAGTGCTTAGCGCCACAAACAGCCTCTGGCACTGCTTGCGGTGAAGGCAAGATGTATGCCCAGGAGACGAAGCTTTCCGGTCAGCAACAGCCATGTCCATACTCAGTATATCCCTTCAACCTGTCTCCTACTCTCTGTCTCCCTGAGACTGCTAGTATAGGTGTCCGTTTTCTCTCTGAAGTTGATAAAGCCATATTTACCTCAATATTGCAGATCTGCTCTAACCAGCAATTTGTCTGTAAAAGTAACCAGTAGAAACCAAGGAGCAGAAGTTCACGGCTGCCCTACAGGGCTCACTGCCAGTGTGAAAAGTTTCTCTAACCGCAGGGGTGTGTGAAGTCCAAACTGGGAGACCTAACGCAGTTCAGTTTCTTTGGGTGTGTCTTTAAATCATGGATATCAAATGTTACCAGCAGGCTCTGCGATCACCCCTTCACAAAACAGACAATTGTGTCAAAATTCTGGCGGAAGTGTGGCTTCTGTAGCATCAAAGCAGGCTTGCATCGAACGGGCAGGGCAGCCTTTAATGAAGTGAGTAGCTACCTGTGGAAGTGGGACTAATGTGGTCCTGCCGTTAATGCTGGAATCTTCTTTTATTTCCAACACAGATAATAGATACCAAAACCTGCAGCTCTATTAGCAAGCCGCCCACGTGAAACTTAACTGTTAAAGCCTTGGAGGGGGGAGGTCAATTTTTCAGGTCACTGGACAGCAGAGGACTCTTACGTGGGAAAACTATCCATTGGCCTTTCGGGGATTCAGCTTGCAGCTGAATGCAAGTTTATCTTGTGACCTTGAAGGGAAGCAAGGTGGCTAAATGAACTGTAACAGATGAGCTTGCGTATCTGAAGGACAATCAATAGAGTGTAACAACAGGCCTAGATAGGGTTGAAGGTCACACTGCAAAGGATAAAAACCAAACCTGTTTCTACCTTGCTTTTGTATCAGAATTGCTTGTTCAGAGATGTTCTTTTCTGTGCTACTTACCGTCACGGTGATGGGGTCCTGGTCTGAGAAATGGTGCCTGGGAGACTGGACGAGCAAATGATTTAGTAAAGTCATCAACTGAAAGGCTGGATGAATAAACATTCCCTCCACCCTGAGACACAGATTTTGCAGGTACAGGGAGATCAAAGGCTAGGAGGAAGGATAGGTTTTGTACATGTTTATATTGCTGCACACTCTGGGACTAAAAATATAGGTGTGAAGGTGCGTCCATGTTGTCCTTCTGATGGATCAAAAGTGACAGGAAAAAAGCCCGAGTTTGGCGTTTTTCTTTTCCAGACCAAAACGACACCACTTGTTGAAAGAGGTGGGGCGAAAATGTGTGTTTTTTTCTGAGGAAAGCCTTGACTCAGTAAAAAAATTCTGCCAAAACAACAAAAAATATCTCCCTGCTGGGTGCCAGCTTGCAGGAGAGGCAGGAAAAGCAGTGTGTGATGAAAGGCTGGCACGCAGCGCTGTGGCCACAGCAGACACGGAGCAGCACCACAGGCAGAGGCAGATTGGGAGGGAAGGTCTCATCTGAAAACAGACATTTGTTATGATGGGCCCCAAAACAGCAGAAGGCTGAGACCAAAATAAAAAACTCCACTTGAGACCATGGAGTTTGAGGCCTAAATGAAAAGAAAATTCGTCTTTGTGGGCTATTAAGAGAGGCTACAAAGAGAACATTCAACAAATTAAGGAAGGACCAAACCCTCTCAATTTTGGAGATGAATTGCAAGAAAATGATCTCTTAAAGACAGGGAAGTTTTATGTTTATGTAAATAGTCCTCCAAAGAGATGGATGTTCAGTATGAATTACAGTGGTCCAGAAGAGACACTGAGAGCAGGACAGTTGACTGGTGATGTGCTTTGGAAGACCCCTCACATAAATTGGTTTGAAAATAATGCCCCCATCCACCAGAAAAAAAAAAAAAAGCCAAACATATAAAAAAGCACTGATGATGCAGTCAGAAGCAACTGGACTGGTCTGCCACGCTTTCAGCACGAATAACGGGATGAATGCATGTTAGTTTGTGCTTGTAGTCTTGTGGGTTATGTCCTGTCTAATCCTGGGGAAAATTGTTCATGAGCTGGTTGTCCTTGCCCTGTTACAAATAACTCCGTGTTGCAGGTGAACCCTAGGAGCTTAGTACACCAATATGCAGGCCAGTATGCCTTCTTTCTGGAAAGACCTCATTGCTCTGACTTTTCGTCATCATTCATTGCCTTTCAGGAGTTTAATTTAATTTTGCGATGGGAATCCTAGACCAAACTGGATGTAAAGGTAGTTCCCTGACAAAAGCTTTTCATTGCAGGAGGGGCTGAGTGAGAAGGTGAGCTCTGGCACCCTGTACCTGTGGGTATCTCTTCATTCTTCCATCCCATGTGGTGGCCTCTTCAAAGGGCATCATGCCCACTTCGTGTGGTTTGATGGTGCCCTACTCAGCTGTATTTTCCAGGAGCAATAACCCTTGCGCCGTGGTTACCATTAAGTTGAGAGAGGGTTTAGGTGCAGGACCTTTAAATGCATTTAGATGCTCTCCAGCAGCCCAGCTCTGTTATTGCAACGATGTATGTTACTGCAGCTGTTAGAAATTAATCAAAAGGGCTTACCCTTGCTTTTACCCTTTCTGGTTTTCATAAGGACACGTGAAGGTGTTGGACGCACAGTTCTGGCGCACAAACCTGGGGACAGTTGGACTGGACTGAGATTGTATTAGAGTTTATGATTTTTACGATTTTTATCTTTATATATTTTTATATATTTTGTGCATTTATATATGATCTACTTATACATTATATTTGTATATACTTAATACACTATATCAATATTATTACATTACATTTAAAATTTTTTAAATATGTATTTAATTTTATATACTTACATATTTTTATTTTTGTATTAAGTTTATAATCTTTATTATCTTTATCTGAGACTATTACAACAGGACTGAGAATATATGACAGTCAGAAATAGGCAGAGGTTAAAATATGGCTCCTTTGCATTCACACACCGGCTTCCGTTGCTGTCTGAAAGCCGTGTGCAAGGAACCAAGGAATCCGCCGTGGGCATTCATCTCTGTCCTGCTATTTGATTGTTTGGTCACGGTGCTCGGTAGTCTGACCTTCCCTTTCCCAACAGTACTGACTTGCCTTTCAAGATCATTGTGTTTTCTACCCTTATAAAGTCTAAACTCCGTCCATTTCCATGGAATCCCAAACCATGCTCTGTACCTACTCCTTTTTTTTTTTTTCTTCTCTCTTTTTTTTTTTTTTTAAGTCCAGGTGCCATAGCTGTAGCAAAACAAAAAAACTCAGAGCACTGAGCTCAATTTTAAATAGCGATTCACTCTCTGAATCAGTAACTAGAAGGATGAGGACAGGCACACACCCATATGTGACTTTGGCATGAAGAAACCCAAGTGTTAGCCCAAGGAGCTGTTTCTAGGAGGTGAGTCACACTGCAGGCACTTGCTCGGGTAAGTCTAAACTCCACACTGTGTGATGTTTATCACACCTGGGTGTGATACTGAAACTAGGAAAACTTGTACATGTCGCTTTTCCTTGGCAGTATCTTGGGTTCCTCAACACCCCGTTAGCAAAACCCAAGTTCATACCTGGCTGAAAAATACCACTTAATTAAAGGCAGCAACAGAAGTGAAGTTAAATCTTGGAGCGAAACAAGTCCACGCGTGAATACCAAAATGGAAAGAAAAACGCTAAGTTCAATCATACTGTTGTAGGATTTGACAAGCCAAGCTCATGGACTTCACATGGCACCTTCGCCTGACGCCCTGCTGCTGTGCAAGCAGTCAGCCAGAGGAGTACCTGCTACTGAAGGCAGAAGGGAAAAATAACACGTAACAAACACTGGTCTGTAGCAGAGGAATCGGGACTTTGCAGAAAATAATCTTCTCTGCAGATCAGATAAAATAATATAAGGTCTGTCTTGTTGCCCCCCCGCTCCCCCCCCTTTTTTTTTTCCTCCAGGGTGTCAATTATTAGCTGAGTTTCATGAAAATAAGATTCTGTCTGGGAGGGCTAAGAAACACACATTTTCGGACAGTTCATCACAGGGCTTTTAGCAAGCTATTGTTTCTGCTTTTAATAAGCTAAGAGAATGCAAGAGAGTTTTTCCAAAATTGTCAATACCCAACTGCCAAAACACTGCTATGTTTACCCTTTGGCCCCTTCATTGCTGGGTGGGGTAAGTGTCCCCTATAAACGCCACCAGAAAACATATGTATGGCCTATGAATTCATTTTGCTACAGGCTGGCACCTGTCAGGTCTGTCTGAGCGAAGTCAAATTGGACGGTACCTCAGTGAGAAATCATCAGCTTAGGATCTTCATTCAGGACTGGGAGTAGATCAGGACTTTCCCCAGCTTCAGCACTGGGTGACTGGCTCCACCGGGGCCATGTGACAGCCGAAATAACCACCCACAGTCACACGGGGGAGCAGCTAGCCCCAGGAGGTGCTGAAGAGCTGATTGGGACAAAGGAGCAGGATGCTAAACTCAGGAACCTTCATGGGCTGCGTCATGTCAGAGATAAGTCAGAACACAAACTGAAATGAAAAGGAGGCCCATCGGTTGAGGCTGGGACTCCAGCTAATAGGGAAATTATTCTCCTGTTTCAGTCTCCTCCCCTCGCACAGTTTCACAAATTTTCCTATTCCATCTGAGAGGAAAAAACACCGGCCTTTCAGAGCTGTGAAACCCAAGTGCTTGTTTCAGTGGAATGAACAGATTCAAAGAACACAATCACCAAAGGACTAGACAGTGAAGCACAGCCCCAGGCTTTAAACAGAAAGGTTATCTTTGTGATGCTGTATCTCAGTTTTTATCTGCTGCTCCTCCATCATAAAATAGCAAGGTAAATTCAGTTTTACAATATCACGTATTTTTTTTAAATAAAGAGAATTGCAGTCTCTTCAAGGGGGTAAGAAGTGATGATAATAACAGTTCTGCTTGGAATAAAACATGAGTGAGGGTGGACTCCAGCTATGACTACTACTACAGAATGTCTTTCTGCTCCCTTGCAGGCAAAAGGAAGTGAAAAAAGAGAGAAGAGGAAAACCAAGGACAGTTCTGTCTGTGCGTTGGTTTTTTTTATCTTTTGCAAACTGGAAAAAGACTGCAGAAACTCTTCACACATTCTGAACCCTGACAAGCTTAAAGTGACTGTCACATGGCTGCCTCTGAGCTCAGAGACATGTATTTTTATCGAGGAGGTTAGGTTCAATTGAAAAAAAAACCTAAAACCAGTAAAGGAAAAAGACAGGAAGGCCAGAGATACTGGAATTTTGTATTCCAGGTCACTAAGACTCTCAGACACTATAAGCGTGGTGGTGGTGCCACCAGGGTCCACTCAGTCCAGCCTGGTCAAGCCACCTCTTCCAGATGGAGCAGACAAAGGCCCAGTGGTGGGAAAATCACGAGGGTGACAGTGAAGTGTGTTTCCTTTGGTCATTTTTCCTGCTAGCATAACAATTTCCTCTTTGAGTGGTATGAGTGCCAGTTTGGGGTTGGTGTTTTTTTTTTTTCTGTGTGTGGTTTTCTGTTTGTTTGTTTGTTGTTGTTTTGTTTTTGAGCCAAGATGTGCAACAGGCAGAATTCATCAGCCATCTTATTAATTTCATCCAGACAGGCCTAGTTTCCAGACAGCCTACTCACCCTTTTTGGTCCATACACTTCCCATTCTATTGCTTTGTATTTATTGCACGTTAATAGCATACTCAGCCCTCATTGAGGCTAATTTAGGAAGTTTTGTTGACTTCTGTAAATGCTCTCTTGGAAGAGGCTAAGTCGTCACAACACCTAAACGACAGATGCGGCACAAGAAGAGCTGAAGTCTGGCACTGTGTGCACTCACGCTCCTGGATAGCATAGTAAGGAATTGCACAAGGGGTTTTCCCTCTCCAGATGGAACAGCCTTAGTGCTGGGCTGGTGCTTTTTGGGGACAATAAGGCAGCAGAGCAACTGGTTTTGCACTAGTAAGAATTTTAGCTAAAACAAACACATTCTTCCTGTGAAGTTGCTGCAATAAACTGGTATTTGCCCAAGAAAACATTTAGTCAGAATATCTTGGTCCACATCTAGTCTAATAGTACAAAATCAAGCTTTTTCAGAAATGTACAGGTACATGGGACACTTGTATTTACATGAGCGTGAATATACTTTTATATTCCTGGCATCTTCTATTGCTGGGTGTTGACTTTGTACTAACAGGTGCAGCTGCATATGCCTATTTTTCCTATTTAAAAAAAGGCCATTACTACTTTATCTCACCAAAAGAGGATTTTAGTGTACTTAAAAATACGGATCATTAAAAATGGATTAACGCAACAGATACTGGTATCTGAGCATGCTTGCCTATCCATTACTTATGGAAGCTATTACGACCAATTTGTATAAAAGATAAAGTCATAATTAACTTGACATCAACTGCACTGCATTAGATATTATGTCTAGTAAATACCACTAAGTTTCCTCAGAAGTGTTTGAGGAAGGTCTTGAATATTATACACTCTATAGGGCATGAAGTTCACAGTCAAAATTTCCCTTCCTGCAGATGTTGTTAAAAAGCAGATCCAGAATGCCTCTGTGGTTGAGATCAATTAGCTGATTGCCATGAAGCAAACACTTATTTCTCCTACCAACAGAGATTTGGTTTCTGATCTGAGTATCTTGCAACAAAGTTTCAACCCATAGTTGTTTTTGTGACAACTATAACAAGCAAGCAGGATGTGGCCAGAGGTGAGAGTGCGCAGTATTTTTCAGAGCTGCATCTTAAATTACAGGATGATCATGAGAACACTCAATTTATCATCAATTACACTGTCTTCTAGTAATAAATAAGACTATCACTACCCTTTATAAATGACAAAATTTTTTACCTTGAAATATATTCTTTGCCTTCTTGGTGCTCTATGATATATGGTGTCCCTCATTAAAAACCAGTCAACTCCGAAACACACAAGACAGAGAAACGACCACAGAGGTCCTGTATCAGTTAATATTTTTGAATAGCCATCCATATGAATAAAGATGCAACATACAGTGCACAGTTTAATTAGTTTATTTTTTAAAATCCTGTCAGAAATATAGCTATGCATTAATTACAAAATATATTAAAGAATCTATCAATAATTCCAAGGGAACAGGAGCACTTTCATTCTGTTCAAATGCAAACCAATACAAACCTTTAACGCTGACCCGTGAATAGTCTTTTGCATCCACCATCAATATATTTGATGTGAAAACATCTCTAAGTAAGAACAGAAAGGCCACCTCGATTTTATTTCATTAGCAAGTTTAATCCCTTGACAGCAAACATGACCAGGCATATCATGAGACCACTTATAAAACAAGTCTATACATCTCACATTATCTGAGCTCCCACATATACATTACATACCAACGTTTTTAGCAAAATAATTTTCCCTGCCCTGCAGGGGAAGACATTCAGAGGCAAAAAGAAAACACATTTGCAATATATTATAATTGGAAAATTTGTGCCATAGCAGCTTTGCAAACACACATACCAAGAATGGCTGACTTAAAACACACTCGAGACAACAGAAACTTGGAAGACAGAAGAAGCTAAGCCGCTTTCTAAACCACTTTGAGATCCAGTAATGCTGCAAAGCATCAAGAGTTACAGAAGTAAGGAACGCCACTCCTCAAGAAATTACACAGGAAACTGGTTAAATCCCCGTATTTCTTCGTATTTGTTTTAGAGACCACTCTCAACACTGCATACTTCTAGCAATTATACCTCAATTAATTGCTAGTAGTTCTAGCAATTATACCTCAATTCCACCATGGTAAAACAATTTCTCAAAAGAAAAGACTGGATTTGAAGGAAGGGGAAAAAAAAAGAGGCTGTTTCAGTGAAAACATATTTTTACATAGAAACTGAATCTCTTTGTGCTAACCTCAGAAAAGTTGGAATAAAAGATAACAGTCATGAAGACTACACATTGAGATGGGAACAATGTAGACTCATAAATTCTTCCACTAGCTGAAGATGATCTTATTTGTAAGAAAAAGCTCTGGAACCGCACTTAAAATGAAGAGTAGCTTGGAAGGTGCGGGAAGAAAGAGGAAAAATCGAACAAATAGATAAATAAACATTTCATTAGAATTTATAATTTTTCATGACAAAGATTTAACTGATACTTAGCAAATTATCTCTGAAAGTCTCTCATGCAAAACTCTGGCATTACAGTAATTTAGCATCACTCAGAGTTCTACGTGGTAATATTAAAATACAAAACCAGTAGAATAGCAGCAGTGAATAAAGCATTCATATTACTGTGGCCAATATAGTATTATACATGCAGTAGCTTTCTATTTCCTATTGGTTTGTGCTCTTGTACAATATTAACCCGAATCATTTAAACTCCTGAACCTGCCACCAAACTAAGCTTCCTCCCAAGGCAGATGTATGTCAGATCTATCAGATAAGGCTCAAAGCAAAAATGCAAAGCTTCAAAAGAAAAGAAAGTATTAATGCACTTAGTGGGTCTTGGGTATAAACTCTTAGAACATAGACAAAGGACATTTTTGTTAATATTGTTAGGGTTGAGAAAGGAACTGTGGCAGCAAGAAGCTCTCAAATTACAAATGTTTTTTCTGCCCCTCCCCCTCAAAGCCCCCCAAAATAAAGAGAGGGGAATGGTAGTCTTTGAGCATCTTGGAAAAACATGGATAACTAACATAGCTTGAAAGTGATTGGAGAACTAGTGTACAGCGCCTTCTGTATATAGTGGGTCTGGGCACTGCCACATACATTAAAAACTCTTGGTTAAGAATGGTTTAACTACTAGGAATGCTCTAACTGAAGTCACTCTGAAAAAATTCAGCTGATAGGATGAGGCTATTCAGTATAAAAACTACTGATTTAAAAAGACAGTTTTAAAGCATGGATCTTTTCCTATTTTGAGTAATATATGCTCACCTGTCCTCTAAACACACAGAATACACTAAATAAGCCAACAACTGAGTGCATTTACCATTAGCCAGGAAGTTCATGTTTCAGTAGTGACAATACTCCATTGAACACAATCCTTCAACTAATAGGCTCTATCTCCGAAATAAATTTTACTTATCTGGATATGATGAACTAAGTGGTAGGTTGGGTCCTGTAAGTTTTAATCTCAGGCAGGCAGGCAGAGAATCCTCCCAAATCAATATACTTATAGTATATACAGTAGGCTTTCATTAGCCTTGTATATATTAAGCATATGCACTTTCCCCTCTGATGATCCCCATGGGATTGCTCTGATGAGGCCAAATAGTTGGAATACTCTTCATTATCTTTTAAGTTGCAGTGTCTCAAGTCTTTAGGTTGTTTCACTAGCTTGGAGAAATAATACACATATGCTTACGTATGGCTAGTTCTTTCTTTGGTATCAGATCGTGTACTTAAGTGGTGGGGTGAACAAAACTTTTTTCTTCCCTCCTTTTGAAGACAAGGTTCAGGACTTTATCAGCACCATGATAAGTTATGATTTTTAGCACCGGTGAACCTGAACTACTCTGCTTTGACGGGTGAAAACTAACATTTATATGTCATACAAACAATCAATACAGAAAACAATAATACATGCAACATCAGTAAGCTCACGAATTCTTGACATAGTGAATCTAGTGTTTGGTAAATGAATAACTATGGAAACCATATTTTTTTCTTAAGAGCAAACGGGATTGCATTTTTTCCTCACATTCTCTAATTAATAGGCTTTTCTTCCCCTCCAAAGTGTTGAGGGTGGCCCAGCTCCTATTGTCTAATGGGACAGGAAATACCCACAACAGCTGGATGTTGGTATGGCCAGATGTCCACTGAGAATTCATATGAGACGACATAGGTCAATACGTCACCCAGAACACCAAGAGATCACTTGAACAGACACAGGTCACAAGTTCAACTTTGGTACAAATTCAGGTTTCAACAACAGTAAAACAAGTTCTGCATCACAGTATCTAGTTAGTACATACCTTTGCTCATGTATCCACTCACAACCTGAAAAATGTCCAGTGCTAGGAGGAGATCCCACCAGCACAAAGGTATCTCATTCAAATGCTACACTTTTTTCAATCAGGTGATGGTAATAGACATTCTGGGCCCAGAGCACACTTACAAAAAGATTATCAAAATAAAGAGAATTAGGGGAGCACTTTCAGACCACAAATATTTCTCCAGTGAACTCAGCTCAGAGTCATTTAGCCTTCTCCACAACACTATCACATGTCATTCAGAAATACTAGTATCAACTCTACATCGACATGCAACTTCCTGAAGCTAACTCTGCAGGGAGGAAGGGTAATGCGATCAACTCTAGGTGAGGTAAGCAAAGTCTTAACCTGACTTTGGATTCATAGCCAATTCAAAATTCTAGATTAGTCAATATAGAAACTGTCTTAACTTTCCCAAGCTCTGTGAAAAACAAACTCACTCCCCTCATCTTTATTAATTTAGCTATTTCCCTGCTACAGTATCTATTCCAAGGCACTGAGGCATAAAGATTTATGGGTCTTTTCTGACGTAAGTTTTACCAAACTGAGATGTACACATACTTCAATAGGATTTTCTTGTAGGCAGTTAAGTTTTAATTAACAGCACTTCATTTAATTAGCTTGCTACAGAAGTAGCTTATTACTTTAATAGAGAACAATACCAAATATTTGAACATATGACCTCATACCAAAAAAAAAAAGTATACCAGAAACAACAAAGTTCTATTCAGGTGAAGATCAACTATGTTGGCAACTATGATCTTTTCCAAATGCAGCCTACAAGGACAATGAAGCATGCTTGTAACTGTGGTAGCAGAACATGACTAGTGGCTCCATTCCTCTGGTTAAGACTTACAAGCTACATAGCTCCATCAGTACTGCGAGACTGAAATCCTTCTCTGCGAAGACTGTTTAAATCCAGACGAGTTAGAACTTCACAGCGCACCAGAAGGGTGTCATCCTTTACAAAGGTTCTTTGTTTCAAGGTTTGCAGGTGCATGAAAGTCACATAACCAAAACCTTTTGGATTGCGGTGAATTGTTGGTCTCTGGAAGGCTAGTAACTCTGGCTTGGCTTCCATTACTTCTTCATGATTCTGCCTTTCAGGACCTTCTGATTGATCCAAAATAGAAAGTCGTATGGTGCCTTGGAAAGGCCAAGGCAGATGGCTGTCATATTCTCCTTGCATAGTGTGGACAAACAGAGAGATAAAATTAGCACAACGCTGAGCATTTGGTAATTGGATATGCAGGCGCAAACACAGCTTGTAGCCAGGCTTTCCAGTATAGAAGCCAGGACTGTGCATTACAACAGGTCTCTCTTCTTCCTGAGCTTTCTGAAGTCCACTGAAGTTCTCAATCTTCCAGATATAAATACCATTACACTGCTGTGCCTCCATTTCAGTAATCTTTCCCTCCAAATTTCGGATAGTACGTTTGAGTTCTGCCATGTGAGTGTTCTGAGTCTCCATTTTAGCAATGAGTTCTCTGATTTGATGATCTTGTCTTACCAGACGACCTTCCAACTGCTGAATAGTTTCTTTGAAGTTTTCAACTTCTGGATTACAATCGTATGCGGCATGTGACACGTGTGAGAAGAGGGCAGGCTCAAAGGGAAGGCCATTGATGAAGGGTACAGGATTTGTAGCAGTAACACTGATATTTTGAAAACTCTGAGCCATCATTCTCATGTGAACCTGAGTGAACTCCTGCATATGTCGTGCCAGTTCATTCCTTTGCATCTAGAATTTAAGAGATACGGCATTAGGAACATAACAAAAATTATCTGCAATCACATCTTAAATGTGGCACTGAAGAAAATCCAACAACTAGTTGCTTCTGTTACGTGAGAAAAACTGGAATGTGAATCAAGGACAGGAAATGTGACAAAGTAGCACTTTACCAATGAAGGGCTCCAAATTTAAGATCACTGATATGATAAACAAAAAAAGAAGTTCAAATGCGTGTGGGCAAATACTGTTCAACTCAAAATAGTGACATGGTGAAAAAGTGTTACTGATAAAAATGCATTTAGTATTTTTACTGTGTTCTAAATCAGCATTGTATTCCCTTCATTGTTTTGCTAAAATGCTCCATAGTACCAAATACAAAGGTGTATGAAAACTGATGTGGAAATCGTGAAGGGAAAAGATCCATTTTTACAAAGAGGTATTAAACAACTAGAAATAAGAGTATCCAGATTAAATAATTTTAGAATTTAATCAAATCTAAAGCACTGCCAGGTTTTCTTCACTAAACTGTAAGAGCCATAACCGTATTTGGTCACAATGCTAGAAGCTACTGTATTGACATGAAAGCTGAGAAAACACTCATGGATTAATAAAAGCAAGTTCATCAAGCAAATCACTCACAGAGCTTTTTTAAATTTGAAAAGAACTTTTGAAAGGCAATATATCAACATGTAGTGTTTTAGAATTAAGATACCTCAAAACCAAAAAACCCCACAAATCACTGAGGATTTGGGCTAGTGAATGAGACAAGAATAGGAAAAGACATTAAAAAAAAGCCCCAAAAAAACATGAGAAGGTCTGCATTAATGATTCTGATAAAAGGCTTACCTTTTCAGGACACCCAAATGCACTGTAAAAACATGGTACTGGGGCAGTAGGACAATCATTGTCATAATGGTTAGGCATCTAAAACAAATCAGATTTGAAATTAGTTTTCCATCAAGGATATTCTTTTATAGCATCCTAAAAGAATACAGCTGGATGGACTCTGAAAAAGTACCTGAAGTCAGATCAGTTTATACCTATATAATTTCTCAAAGAAATATGGAAGGTTTGAACAAAAATGTTAGTTGATTCTACATCCTTTTGTTTGTACTTAAACAATTAATTGCCTCTGTTCTTACATTAGACATCAAAAAGCATTCAAGTTTTCTCCCTAGAAGAAACGCCTTTTGTTTCTAGCCTATCCTCAAGCTAGATCACAGTCCCTTCTGAAGCACTACTTGCATATACTTCTTGTGTCTTTCTTCATTATCCTCTTCCTCAAAAAGCCCAAGTTACTTCAAATTTTTGTGGTCCATGTTTTCTAGACCCAATTATCTCACTGCTCTGGATCCTCCCTATTATCCCCACCTCAAAAGCTGGACAGCTTCAGCTGAGGCCTTATGAACCCTAAACAGAACAAAGGATAATTCTGGGTTTCACAGACAAAATACCTGCTTATACAACCCAGTATGTGTGCCACGTTTAAATATCATGATGAAGTAGAACACAAACTTAATATAGGTCCGCCATTAATTCTAAACCATTTCCTAGTTTAGCCATTCTCTGTTCCCTATTCTTGCAGTTCATTATTGTACCTAACAACAGATTTTCACCTTTATTATTACTGTACTCAAATCTGTTTTCACAGTATTTCTCCAATTTGACAAGATCATTCTTTATTTTAACCCAGGTCATTAACATAGTTGCCATCCCATTCAAACAGGGGTAGGTTGCAAATTAAATAAGTTACCATTTTCCTGTCAATGAAGTAAGTTATTATTGAATAGAATAAATAATAATGGCTACTACGATAGAAGCAGAATTCCAGCCAGCATCTACAGTTTGATAGTGAAATATTTATAGCTGCTTCCCAATTACAAATACTCTCCCTCTGCACAAATCATAGCCTTATCTTCTCGTGTCAGTCGTAACCACTGGCAGCTGCTTGGTATTCTTCAACCTTCATTCAAGATGAAAAACATGCATCATGGCCCCTGTCAAGAAGCAGTATAGCTAAACAATGTGATTTGCAACCAAAAATCTTATAGAGGCTTACAGTCTTACAGACTGCAGCTGCAAGCTGGAGCAGCATTTTAAAGAGCATTACACCTGCACTGGATGCAACATTCTCAGAGAGAGACAGGTAGAGATTTATTAGCTAGTAGACAAACTGTTTCTTCAAGTTTAATTTCAGATTAAAGCAGCAACGTAAATACAAAACATCCAACTCAGATTAAACACAGAGAAATGTAGCCTCTTACCTGCTCTCTGATGAGCACTGTGTTGCAATATTCACAAAATACATTGGCGAGTGGACAGGTTTGGTCATGAAGCTTAGTTATCAAACAGAAAAAGAGAGGAAAGAAAAAAAATCAATAAAGTTACACAATTTAAGAGAGTGCTAATCACCTCTGATAAGATGTTATATTTTTTCTTTACATTTCAAATTTTGCATTTAGCTGTATGCAACTGTGAAACAAAGACAATCCCCTTACCCTGGATAGTATGTTTTCTGTAATTACTGTTTTTTCCTGGGGTCATATAAGAGATTCATAAAGTTGCAGGTATTTTATTTCCTAAAGCTTTTATGCTCCAAAGGAGTCTGAATTTATCCCGAAGTTTCTGAAATTCATGTTCAATTGCAGTGGAACTATATTAAAGGGTTTTTTGTATTATTGGACTATATGAGGTATTTTTGTTTGACAATTCACAATATGATATAATAAAATTAATAGCCCCTGAGATAAAACACATCCATATACAAATGAAAGAACGTAAGCTCAAAAATCAAAGGACTATCCTTGGTATCACCCAAGTAAAAAAAGCAGAGGTAGGAGAAGAATTCAGAAATGATCTTGGTATTGTGTGTTAGCACATATCCCCAAAAGACGCATCTCCTGACACATCCTTTCTGTCAGGCATAAACTGTAAATGTAAATATTGCTTGTGTGTTACTTTAGTAGTAGAATACTGGCCTCTCTGACGGTAAGGACTAAAATCAATGGTTCTTACACAAGTCTCTTCACACCACAGAGTTCCAAGAAGTCTGCATTTAAGCACAATCCTTTCCCCAGCTTTCACCTGTTCTAGACTAATGTCCTGAGTTTGCAGCCTCTCACCTGTGCAGCACAAAGAGCCCTTCTAGACCAAAGCCTTTTTTTTTTTTTTTTTAAACTGACATTCCATTTACAAGCAAACCCACATGAATGAAGGTTGAAAAACTAAGACTCCTGCTACGTACCTCTTTATCTTCATAGGCCATAGATGTGGTACAGTTTGGACAACAGACTTGACGCCTCGGACACTCCTGTGTCATGTGTTCTTTCAGATGGTTCTTCTGGAAGGCTCCTTGGCACTGTGGGCACTCCACAGTGGAAAAATCACACTGCAACTGGTGGTCCTGGACATGGAGAAAAGAGGGATTTGATACTACAAACAGGTACTATTGTTTCATCTGTTTTCAAGATAAAGCACAGTACAAGAGGAACAAATTGCAATCTTTCCTTCATGCAAACAAATCCTTATACACTAACACTAACTTTACCAACGGCCTCTTACTGTCTCATTACTAAGATCAGGGCTTCATGTATTCAGAGCTTTAAGGATGCTCTCAGGTAAAAATTTAGCTTTATGTTTATCCTTTTAACTTTGCATATTATTTTCCAAAACAATTATTTCAACTAATATATCTAGCTGCTTTGAGGGAATATTGAACTGACTTTAGGGAACTTGTGTGAGGTACAGATACAGCTGATCAAAAGATAAACATGAATGATCCTAAAGAGAAAGCTGCATTAGTACAATTTTCATGCACTAGAATGTTCACTTGAGAGTCACCTAATAAAATTAAAGACTCATCAAAAAAACCCCAACAAACATGCAGCTATAGTCTTGAATGAACAATACACTGAATCAGCATAAGCAGGTATCAGGTATGACCATCTCGTTAAGTTATTTTGAATTTTTTCTTGTCCATGTAAACATGGTTCCATATTTTCAAAATTAATTCTCACCTCTAAATGCCTCAGCTCCATCTTCATACTGCAGCCCTTGTTGGGACATTTAACCTTTAATGAAAGGATTTCCCGTTTAGCAAAGTTGTCAGGAAAAAGTTGATTTTCGAGTAGAATTTCGTTGTCTACTGGACATTTGTGACCTGCATCTCTACAATGCAGAAAAGAAAAGGAGATTACAAGTTGCTCTGCCCTTCATTTAAAATATTTTTACACCAGCAAGACATCAGCGGCCAAATTATAATGCATTAAGAAATATCTGAAAACAATGGCATTTATGTGGCAATTACCAGAAAGTATGCAATGCACACCAGAGAAATTGACAACACGCAAGTTTCACTAGAGTTTCACATGACTGGGATCACAGCACCTTTCTAACTCAATAGTTTTTATTTGGACAAATGCCGTGATAGATACTTTGGAAATAAATTTGAGGATGATGTAAAGAAACTTAAGAATGTCCCATTTCTGTAAGTACTTCACATAACTCAAACATCAAAGAATATTTCACATATTCTTTCAAAGGTTCTTGGACCTTCTCTCCTTTCGTTCTCACTTTATAAACAGCCAAGGTGATCACAGCTGAGAGAAAAAGCAAACACAACTGTTTTTTTTTTTTTTCAGACTCACTTCATCTATTTGGCATTGCTTTTCATATAGCCCATTTTGCTGTTTTTGTTGTCCAACCATTTGATCAGTTGGTCATCCTTCAATTTGTTTTTTTTGTATAGCAAAGAAGGGTGAAAAAATTCCAGACACAAAAATTAATAATAACTATGAGAACTACACTGGATTTGGAACTGCGTGTTGTATCTGAAGCCGTTTTAACAGCAAACAGACTGGAAGTTAGTGCTAACTGGCCGAAGTTTGGAGTCTCATGGTGGAACACGGGTACATGCAACTTGCACAAGAGAACTAAATGCCTGTTCCACTTCTTCAGGTTCTGTCTAGCCGCATTTAAACACAAGAATCATTACAAACAGATTAAATAAGGGATCACCTCCACCAATTTTTACTTTAAAAATATGCAGTATCAGCTGATTTATGAAAGCAGTAGGTGAACATATCTATTCATAATTAAGTAATACAGTTAAAGAGGCATGAGGGACCAAAGCTTCTGAGCTGAAGTGCTAATGGAAACAGCAATAAAATGGAAAAATACATGGGGTGGAAAAATGTCACAGAGCACTTGTGGTGCAAAGATCAAAGGCCAGACCATTGTCACTGCTTGCAACCATGAGGGGAAGTAAACCAAGTGGGCTGTGGAGACCATGAGGGAATTTGTGTTCTTTGTTGGAAAAGGAAATAATTGCTCAGCAACTCCTTCATCAGCAATGCTGCTAGAGGAAGCAGGGGTAAAGCTGAGACTTCAGACAGAGACAATGAACTTCCTTTCCTAGGTTTTGCTTGCAAGAGCTAGCTTGCTGAAAGTCTGATAGTCATACTCCTAAACAAATGGAACAGAGAAAATACCTAATGCAACATTTTGTTTCATAGCTCCCTGAGCTACGATCAGCATGCTAATCTTTGTCACGACTCAGAAACATTCCTTCACTTTGCAGGCGACCTACAGCAAATCAGTATAACTTGGTTACAAATACCCTGTTTAGTGAAGTATAATGCTAATTCAGTAGGCCTGCTGTCCTGGTTGGAAGTAAAACAGAACCAATTTTCTTTTCAGTAATTTTACTTTGCAGCTAAGTCTCTTCTAACTAACCGAACTCTCTGAAATTAATGGCTTATTTCTAAGTCTGTAGTCTACTTCCAGTGACTGATAAGATGTCATTTTTTCTGATTTATGCCAAGGAATGGTATGCAGAGAAGCTCTTGCTTATACATATAGCTGTAACAGCCAAAGTCTTTGTTATTTGCTAACTAGTTTTTAGCTAACAGCTAACTTTGTTATTTGCCCCGCTGGAGGGCTGGAAGCGGAAAAGCGTAGAGGGGTCACACCTGCAGGAAGGAACAGACAGGAGAGGTGACCCAAAACTGACCAACAGGGTATTCCATCCCTGTTGCATCATGCTCAGTATAATGCGCATATATATATACACACACATATATATATATATGTGCATCATGCTCAGTATAAAAGCTGAGGGATCAGCCCTCTTTCTTCAACGGCTGCCGTCTGAGGAGGACTCTCTCTGTTCATCTGCCTTTGATCCCAGTCTGTGCATTCCTGAATCCAGATCTGGAATCCAGTTCCCATCCGTCGCCGAGTCCCGTCTGGGACTACCCCAGTGCCTGCTTGCGATGCGATCATGATCATTCTGTGAGCTTGATATAGTTTGGTATATATTGTATGTATTTCATTATTTTATTTTTATTTTATTATTAATATTTCATTAAAGCAGTTCAGTTTTTTTCTAAACTCGTAAGTCTCTTTCTCTCTCTCTCCTCTCTTAAAGGGAGAGGTGGGGGAGAGCATCTACCATTCATTTCAGTGGCCAGTCCAGCCCAAAACATGACAGCCTGCTGATAAGACAGTAGCCTTATTTCTACACAGAAAAGATAATAATGTACAATAACAGCAAACAACAGATTATTTTTAAATAATGATTATCAGATCCCCAGTTTAAATAACTAGCAAACAAAGGGTAAAATAAGAATGAATGGCAATTTTCCAATTATTATAGTAGGGAAAGTGCAGTAACTTATTGTAGTATATTAAACAGAACTCAAACACCATTTACAAGTATTGGGATTGTGTTTAGAAGGCTGCTTAGATCCATCCACACAGAAAGACGTTGCTATACACTTTCTAACACAGAATTGAGTTTATACACCTCAGTTCTAATTTACGTTACAGCGGAGGCTTTCCTATGCTGTAATTATTTATCACATTGAGCTGTGCCACCCACAACAGTACCTGTGAAACAATAATCATAGAATCATAGGGTTGGAAGGGACCTCTGGAAATCATCTAGTCCAACCCCCCTGACAGAGCAGGGTCACCGAGAGCAGGTTGCACAGGAACGCGTCCAGGCGGGTTTGGAATGTCTCCAGAGATGGAGAGTCCACCACCTCTCTCGGCAGCCTGTTCCAGTGCTCTGCCACCCTCAAAGTAAAGAAGTTCCTCCTCATGTTTAGGTGGAACTTCCAATGCTCAAGTTTGTGCCCATTACCTCTTGTCCTGTCGCTGGGCACCACTGAAAAGAGCCTGGCCCCATCCTCCTGACACCCACCCTTTAAGTATTTAGAAGCGTTGATAAGATCCCTCCTCAGCCATCTTTTTTCCACACTGAAGAGACCCAAATTCCTAAGCCTTTCCTCATAAGAGAGGTGCTCCAGTCCCTTAGCATCTTGGTAGCCCTTTGCTGCACCCTCTCCAGCAGTTCCCTGTCCTTCTTGAACCAGGGAGCCCAGAACTGGACACCGTACTCCAGATGCAGCCTCACCGAGGCAGAGTAGAGGGGGAGGATGACCTCCCTCGACCTGCTGGCCACACTCTTCTTGATGCACCCCAGGATGCCATTGGCCTTCTTGGCCACAAGGGCACATTGCTGGCTCATGGTCATCCTGTTGTCCACCAGGACTCCCAGGTCTCTTTCCACAGAGCTGCTCTCCAGCAGGTCAGCCCCCAACCTGTACTGGTGCATGGGGCTATTCCTCCCCAGGTGCAGCACCCTACACTTGCCCTTGTTGAATTTCATAAGGTTTCTCTCCGCCCAACTCTCCAGCCTGTCTAGGTCTCTCTGTATGGTGGCACAGCCTTCTGGTGTGTCAGCCACGCCCCCCCAGCTTTGTGTCATTGGCAAACTTGCTGAGGGTGCACTCTATCCCTTCACCCAGGTCATCGATGAATATATTGAAGAGGACTGGACTGGACCCAGTATAGACCCCTGGGGAACACCACTCCTCACTGACCTCCAACTAGACTTTGTGCCCCTAAGCACGACCCTCTGAGCTCTGTCTTTCAACCAGTTTTCTACCCACCCCACTGTCCATTCATCTAACCCACTCTTCCTAAGCTTCCCTATGAGGACGCTGTGGGAGACCATGTTGAACGCCTTGCTTAAGTCAAGGTAGACCACATCTACTGCCCTCCCCTCATCTATCCATCCAGTCATGCCATCATAGAAGGCTATCAGATTAGTCAGACATGATTTCCCCTTGGTGAATCCATGTTGAGTACTTCTGATAGCTTTCTTTTCCTCCACATGCCTTGAGATAACTCCCATAATCATCTGCTACAAAGTACAATGGATATTCCTATAATTTCCCTTGAAATTAAAATATAGGTATGAAAAGTAAAACCAGAATAATTTTGTTTCAAAGAAAAGCCTGCTCTGTGATTTTAGCAACTGAGCAGTTTAGCCTAAAAGCTGAAAACAGTTGGCGTACACTTTAACTGCAGCCATGGTGGCTGATGAGCTGCTAGTACCCAAAGCTTTCCTTGCTGCCCCAAGTCAGCTGGTAATTCTGCTTTTCTGATAAACAGAGGTTATGATACTTGGCAAGCTCTACTACAAGCCCAAAATGGGCTCTGTCCTAAGATACAGGAGAAGAAAGACTAGAGTGAAATTTAATTAGCTACTGCATCTGAACTTAGTTCTTCTAAAATTTCTAATCAAGGACTTTGTAGACAGTAAGATTTGTAAAATATTATTTGTAGCTACTTAGGTAGGTTAGCTTCTTCACTACTATGACTCGCAGCACTTCAAAGCACTTCAGACAGTTTTATTTAAAAAGATGCCAAGACTTTCTGGGAGGCAAACATTTACTGTGATCAAATCCATCTGATCTAATCATGTCCCTCACATTGTAAGATCTAAGCCTCCGCTCTTTAAAAGCTTTAAAAAAAAAATCTTTCTGCTTGCAGCCACAATTTCTTCAACATAGACAACTACAATTGTTCGTGTAAGTCATAAGAAGCAATTACTCAAAAACTGCTTGTCCATCCTTTATGATTCAAAATCTGTGATTTAATATCTGTGTTCACTTGAGGCAGACACTGGGCAAATGAGGAATAAACAGAAGCTATTTTTTCCTGATCAAATAAAGGCTGTGACAATCACTTAATGAAAAAAACAGTACTTAAATAATGTAATAATCACTTTCCGTTTTCATTTTAGTGCTGCAGAAGCTTCTCAATAACATCAATCAATATATACATACTCCAAATCAGTATTGTACTGTAGACACTATCTACTCCAAATCAATAGCTTGATCCATGGATCTCAATTAAGCATGCAGTTCGGCCCTTCAGGGATTCAGAGTGGTCTGGCACTTAAAGTTGTCTGCTCTGCTTTCCCAAGCATTCACTCAAACCACTCTCCAGAGACAGGTTTCAGTGAGGAATGAGGGAAAACATTTACTACAATGAAACATGTGCAACATCACAGTTGATGATCTATAGACTCTAAGATGAAAAATGCTTTCCACTTGTGTTCAGTATTCACCGAAACACTAACACTATCTATAGAAATGAAGTAAAATAGGGAAAGGGTGTAAAAGCTTCTGGTCATTGAAACTATTTGCAGACCTAAAACTTTGAGCAGAGCAAACGCTCTGTTAATTTAAAAAGGAAGAGAAACCATTTCCCTTGCCTGAGGTTTAAGAAGGAAGTTTCTCTACCTGCTACGAGATGTTGCGTTCTGAGCGTGGGTTCACTGCAGTTCCTCACTCAGTTCTCTGGTAAATTCTAAAGAATGACTGTAACTGTGCAGCCCATCAGCAGAAGCAGCAGGAGGAGAAAACAAGATCACCTTAGCTTAACCGCTAAGGATTTGAAAGACTGGAAATGAGACACCCATTTTTTAATAATTTTAAGTTCAGTAATTTTCCCCTCAGTTTTCAACCTAGGAATTCTGTTATCTTTGAAATGATTAGTGAGTAGACATTTCTAAAGCTCAGCATACCTAAGTATGACTAATTTACCTTCAAGATTTATAGACATCATACTCCCATGAAAAGGTTTAAAGATTTCTTTTCTTTCTTCCAGAAATCCCCAAGTTAAAGAATAGTATAAAAACTGCTACTGCCAACAAATAGAGCAAGCTCAGAGAGAGCAAGTAAGGAATTCCAAAATGTAATGGCCTTTATTAGTACAAACATGTAATTCAATTCGTACAAGCATGCATGAAATTATGTAAATTAACCTCTTGAAAGAATTTAGGTTGGAATGTGCAAAGCAAAGGCCAGAAATTGAAGCCAACTGCTTGCACCTAAGGAAGTGGATTATAGTCAAAGCTGACAGGTTCATGTTTGGGCAAAAAAATTGCCTCCTTCCATGCGCCTGGCTGATGTGAATATGTGATGCAGTTGGGTAAGGCCTGACGTACTTTTCTTGCAGAAGTAGGAACACAGTGAACAAGGCAAGGGACTAGGGGAGCAGAGTGATCTCATGGTATGGTTAGTGAACTAAGTATCTCTCAGCTTCCTCTGTAGAACCCACAGGCAAGTCACTTTTCATGAATGAATACTGGTAGTATTCTGCATTTTCTGGAGAATGAATTTGCATCCTTTTCTCAGAAATACTGATGAAACTAATATTAGCAAGAACTGAGCTGCAAACACACATTTCTGTGCTTGCTAAAAGGAAAATAGCCTGCTCTTTTGCTATCATAAGCAGGGAACACAAAATTAAGTTTCCCTTCTCATGCTCAGCTCCAACATTTCCCACCTTGATCTAAAAGGCACGTCATGAAGAAATACAGTAGCGTCAGATACAACAGCGACAGAAGCTACAGGGAAGCCCACAAAACCCCCACAAAATACTGTATTCAAGAACACTGTTGCGGGCACACTATTCATTTAGTGAGCTACAAATGATAAACCATGAAGAAAAAGAAATGGAATAAAACTATGGATAAATGGTATGGAAAACCAATCGAGAAAGTGCTGTCTATTTTGCATGCTAAAAATTTATGTCTGGGAAAAAAAACCATTGTACAGTAACATCGAAGACAGTTTGATGATCTTTACACAAAAGCGTGCAAAGTAAGGTTGGAAATTAACCAATTCAATATGTGGGTCACACAGAATTAAGTATTTAGATTCCCACCAAAGTACTGTGACATTTGAGCTAAGTGAGCAATTGATAAGAAAAAAATCTGTCTTATGCTAAGAAGGAAAAACTCTACAGCATAACATCTAGCTTTCTGTCAATGTGTTCCAATACTCACTGACACGTGTGAGACACTGATGACTGTATTCCAGGTTTGAGGGAAGTACATTCTACCAGCATACTTCCTGCCCTTCCTTGCTCTTTCATCTATTCATTTTTATGTGCCCAGTCTGGTTTTGCCTTCATATCCCATTCCCACTCCCCCAAATGCTACCTAGTTTCTTCTCTGAACACTTTGTTCGAGACTATTCCCTCATTACATTCTCTCTTCCACCTCAACAAGGAAGCAGCTGATTTCAAGTGAAGAACTGAAAGCATGAATTGCTGTATCTGCACCAAGAAACCATGCTGTCTGTAGTTGCCTTTAGTTATCTAGGGAAACAAATCACAGGGAAAAGATAGGTTTAATAATCCTAGGCTGAAAATTGAATTTATTTAGAGGATTTGGCTACTCTTTAAAAATTATTATTATTTAATGTTTACTCAATCAAATTTTTAGATTCATAACCTGGGTAAATTTGTAAAAATGGCAAAATACCTAAAGCTCATGCAACCTCCAGACTCATGATAATGCACCTTAAGGAGTTCTGTTCAGTTTACGTTGCCTATAAACTACTCTGCTCTGGCAGGCAAATTTCTTCTTAAAAGCAACTTCCATAAAACTTTCCTTTACCTTATTGATTTGACAATGCAGCCTTTGCAGAAACGGTGTCCACATGGTGTCTGCACTGCTTCCCGAAGAGCCATCAAACAGATTGGACATTCATATTTACTTTCCAAGGGTGGATCAAACTCCACATCATATCCTTGTGTTTCCTCTGTGAAAGAGCTTGGAGGGTTTCCCGTCCCACTGCTGACGCTTACGCTGTCTTCTTTTGCTCCAACGCTGCAGGCACTGGCCATGGCTGCACAGCAGCCGCTTTCCACGTCTCGGGCTCCGCAACCGTTATCACTATATAGTAAGCTCATAGTAGCTAATCAAGTGCTACACAGAAACACTCTGCAAGATGACAAAAAGGTGCGTTAATTTAAAACATTCCAAGACTCTCCAGTCAAGAACAAGTTTTATTTCTGACTAGAAACACTGAAACAACAGTGCAGATTTGGTTCTACTCAAAATCACTGGATTTTTTTGGTCATAGTTTCTGTTATCTTTTTTAGTTATCTTGTGATATATAGTAAAGAGTACTGCATCTTGTCAGCCTAGTTCAAATACAAACACACGCACACACTTTTTTGTAATCTCTTTCACCTGACTACCTAATTTCTGTAAAAAGAGGAATACTCTTTCTCCTTGCTATGTTTAATGAAAATGCCACTTTAGCCCTTCAGTATTATTTACTTCTAAAGCATTCAAATGTAATTTGCATGAAAAATGCTATACAAAACCAAGCTTTATTGGATGACAAAAGCTCAATTACATATTTCCCTTGCAATGAATAAATGTTATTTAACATTTTCTGCATATAGCAATTCACAGTATTGGTTTCAAATCAGTTTAGGTGCACGTCCACAAATAAAATGCAAGTCCAAATACCCAAACCAAGTAGATGTTGTGCTGCAAATGAAATTCAAATATACTGCATTGCTAATAACATTTTAAAACTGCCAACAGGACTTTAAATTGAGTCAGATGCCACACACAATATAAAGTAATACTTCCACAGTTCAAAAGCTATCTACAAACAACTAGTATTCGGAGTTCTTACTCTCCCTCTTCAAGTCTAGCTGGGAGGGAGGACAAGGGACATGACTGTAAGAACAGAAGATAAAAGTCACATTTCCCTAAGAGCAGTGAATGGCATAGTAAAGCCTGCTTTTAAAATACTGCTCACAAAGCAGACTGAACTCACAGGTATGAAATAAAAAAAATATGCTGGTATCCCCAAACAGATTGCCAATGTTTCTACACTGAATGAGGGAACTTTAAAGAAAGGTCTAAACAACGAATATAAATTCTAGAAGTCCAAGACATTTTCTTCTCCCTCAATTTTTTGACGGTTACAACCATTTTCTTGGAATCTTATGGTAGTTAGTTTTCTATGAATGACATTTCTTTGAGACACAGAGGTTATCACCAGGTGCAAGGCAGTCTGAGCAGGCTGAGGGTTACGGAGTCAGGCATGAAACACAAGCCCCCTAAGCCCAGATTTGATCTTCTTTTGCACAGCAGTATAGGCAAAGGTCTCCAGCAGTGTTCACCTACTGCATTCACTGAATACCATTACATCATTGAAAGCATATTAGGGATGGAAATCTAAGGATTAATCAAGAGCTGAACTGTACGGATTGTTGATCTGCATCACTACTGCAGACTCTGGGGGCAGTGAGGGATGCAAAATTAATAGGGTTACCTTGACCACAAGCTCAAAAAACTGAACTTTTTCCTGACTTTTATCAGAATTTGAACATCACGAGTCATTTTAACAAAATGCTCATGGGTAGGAGAAGGACATATAGGTAGTTTCATTTGGGTACTTATTATATGACACCTGAAGATTACATTAAAAGAAATACTAATCACATAAAGCCTTAACTAGCATTTACTGGAAATATATTTTGAACACGTGCAAGATTACAGAAATGCACTTTAGGCCACCTACATGATAAAAAATTAGCAATACTGTCCGTGCTAACAGTATATGACCATTTATCCAGACCAAAAAAAAAAAAGAAGGCCAAACAAAACCAAACAGGCAAAATTAACATATTTAGGTCAGTTACAGTTAGATTAAAACCAGAACTTTTATTTTCTTTTGTAAATATGTGACTTTCCATTTTGTTGAGGTATGTAGAGGTATAAGAAGTATCTGAAGAGTAGCACTCCTGATATTTCCAAAATACCATTAAGGTACAGACTCTCAAAGAACAGTTTGACAGTTTAGGGTTGTAGTGAACTGGTCAGCAATGCTCACTTTAGGCAGAAATAACTCTATAGCAGAGCTGTCTGGAATTGCATCCGAGGAGTGATGTTTACTTCAATTCCTGTTCTCTGTCCCCATGTATTATCCCTATACATTTTCTACCACAACAGGCTTTATAATCAAAACTCCTAAATACAACAGCAATACAAACTAAACACCAAGTAAATTCTCAGCAGTTGCTTCACGCATAGTCCAACAACGATCAATTTAATCCCATGGAACGGAGCAGCGCCCCCCAATGACTTAGAATGGAAGCAGAAGAATCAACGCTTAGAAAGATGCCCTGTGACAGAAAGATTTTTTAGATTGCCATCTGGAGAAAAAAAACCAACTTGTTTCTGTTTTAACAGCCACTGCAGAGCATGATTAGTCCATGGACCATATTTCATGAAAAATCAGAGTAAGTTGGGCCAATGGAGTGGGAATGTTGGTATGCAGGAGATCAGAATCCACAGACCAGCCTAGGACTGAGAAATTCACATTATTCTAAACCACAAGGGTATACTTAGTGAGACTAAGAAAGGGAAGAGGGATGTATACCCCTTTAGCAACGTCACAAAGGAATTCAGGAAGTTGCAAGGAGGAAAATAGCTTTATCCAAATTCAGCTGTCATGTTAATTGCAAAGAAGCGCGCAACCCTTCCCTTGAGCTATTCCCAGGAAAAAAAACCCTACTATTCAAAATATTGTTCTTATAAGGAAGAAACCAGGATCTGACTCAGTATAATCTTGACAGCTGAACACTTTGTAGATTTAAGTGCTGTGCAAGTGGTGTTCTCGGTGTCCATTTAAATTGTTTCCACAGACATAGCGGGTATGTACATTCTGTTTACAGAAACAAAATCCTATACCAGAGTCATTTTAATGAAAGAGTCACTCCAACCAGTCAACATCCCAGTCTCACATAAAAATCCCCTTATTCAGTTATATACTCCATTCCCACATGGAGCTTTTTGTCTGCATGTAACAAAGGGGTTCATAAAAAAAGAAGTGCAAGTATCATTGGCTCCTCTTTTTAAATAGGGAAATTCAGGCACAAAGAGGCAACTTAAGGTGATTAAGAGACAGATTTTTAATTTTGTTCATGTTTTATATAAGATAGGACTCCTCCCACTACTCTTACGCATTTCATCTTATCTGTGAGGAAAATCCTCCTTCCTCCACATATATTTATAGGTGTGGGTCAAGGCACAATTTTCCAAATCAATATCCACACTGCTGTTACTCAGACCCTTAACTGAGGCCTGATTACTCCACCATAGTTTAAAACAATTCCTCTGCAAGTTGTAACTGCTGTAGAAGGAACTAGTTCTGTTCCTTCTGGCACTTATTTTACCCTCCGAGAGTAGGAGGATCTTCTTGAACAGAGCAGTGCTACAGCAAAACCAATTAGACAAGGGTATACTTTCAATGCTAATGACAGGTCTTTCCCCCAGTGAAGGTGGAGCAGACAATTTGTGAGCCTACTGTAGCAGTTTTGCATGTTACTCCCTTGGGGAATTTAAAAAAAATTTCAGCCTAGAAGAGGATGGATTTTAAAATCCAAACCAGTAAATATCCCAAAAATTCACATCAAATTGCTACCCTTTCCTTTTCGTTATGAAATAGATTACCAGTGAAGTAAAACCTAACAAACGTCCCCCCAAAACCACATCAGTTTTTCTTCCCATTGATGATAGTTATTATTCTTCCTCTGTGCTGAACAAAATTGAGTCAAATACAAGTGCAACAATATGCAAATATTAATATATAATACCTTGTCTACATCACAGCCTTTGGAATTTATCAATTTTTCTGATATTGGTAGTTTAATACATTAAACACTTTGGTAGCCTGCTCTATGACCTTTTTTGTTTGGACAACATCCAGCCTTCATATCGAGGCACAAATAAAATTAAACTGGAACATTAGATGGTGATTCTTGGTTTTGCTAGCGTGAAGTTTCTCAGGCAGAGAAAGCCTTAAAATTATGTTTGCTAATACACCTGAAATGCCCTTTTCTAGAGCTAGGAAGTCCTATCAGGCTTGCTGAGTAGATAGATAATGGGTTTCAGCTTGCACATATGAGGCACCCAAAGTCCTTGGGCCAGCAAAGGTTGATTTCTCTCTCCAAGGCAACAGCTGTATTGTTTGACAACAAAAAGGAAGGTGCTTTCCAGCCAAATGGTAATGGACAGAATTTGTTTGATCATTATTTGTGCTGCAGAAATCTGGAATGCTCTAAGGATCAAACCTTCATGCCCCAGAAAAGACACAGTTAAGACTACAGGGGTTCCCCATACTACTCTTCCAATTTTAAGATCAAACCATAACGAAACCTTTCTTCAGGAAGTAACTCCTGCAAGAAAAACGTACCTTACGACTGACAAAAACAATTTCAAAACAGAATTAAAAACCAGTCGTATTTTAAAGTAATGCATGCAACAAAACTCAGAACTCTGATTTGCGAAGTTCCACCCTGTAACGGAGTTTAGGTAGGACTTTTGCAGATTTTCATGCTCCAAAGAGCCACAGGATTAATTCAGAAACTTCTGAAAGAAAATATTACCAGAAGATATCTTCAGATTGCCTGGAAAATTACACTATAATTAGAGTAATAAGGAGGAAATAAAAGTAAGTATTGTATCCTATTTCTACTGAAATATGAAACGATACCTTTGAGCATTTGGCAAAGGTGAAGGAATACTGTACAGAGAGTGTATCAGTTACCACAAAATACAAAATTTTGAATATTAATCAGAAAGTACTGAATACAATTAATTTCCACATGCCCTTTCCTAGAAAACTCATCCTGAGTAGCAATATAAATAAGGAAACCAATCCGAAAGACTATTCCAAATCCCTTTTCTTACTTAAAGTTCACAAACATAATTAACCTGCTTGCAGCCTGGCCAGCACACAGCAAGCAGAGAAAATGCCTTCAACGCTGCACGGGCACAAAAACTAGCCAAACTTTTCTCTTTTCTTCTTCTGCCTCACTGAGAACGTTCTGTGCACATACATTTCTGGGTCATGAGACTGACAGACCAGTGGAGTGACTTTGGATAATTTGTTTACGAAGCAATACTTGCAACGCTTATTCCCAGGCATATTAATCAATGGTCTACTGACATCTGATAAGCACTGTGTTTGCATTATGAGGTTTGTAACTATCATCACTGTGGCCTCATCCAAGCAGAACATATAAAATGATGCAAGTTCCTTCTAATTAATACCTATAAAACACTTTCAAAGCTATCAAATGGCTACACAAGCCAAAGCAATAGGAGATTCGGGCAGAACTTGTAACTGCAAAAAACAAATTCTAGCTTCTTGTAGAAGCATACAAGCATGTTGCAAACATTTTATTGAGATATCAACTTTTTTCTCTGATAGCAGTAACGGTTAAGACTTAGGAGTCTTTGGATAGCCACTATACTTACCTTTTTAACATGTGAACCTAAAAATTTAAAATAAGAATTTTGGTTTGAGGCAAATACAATCAAACAACAATATTAAAAGCTCATTAGACACTATCAAGAGCTCCTGCTGCTGCAGCAGAGTGGCCTTTGGGGGGTTTCTGAAGCTTTACAGGTGATTTCTCTTTGCTTGGAAAAAATGCTGTCAGGCTTTAATCGCATTTTTATGCTTAATTGTTACTTAGGATGGTGGCATATTCCCAGTTATGATCATATTTTATCTTACTTACGTATGTCAAAAGAATTTTAATTTTAGTGAGCAGTGGAAGTGCACTATACTGTATTTAACACCAAAATATTCCGTGGGTTTTTCCATAATCAAAAAAACCAACCCAACCCAAAATCCCACAAACCTTTCTTCAATTTATTAACTTCTAGAGACATTTCACTGAGAATTCTTCAGATTAACAAATACAAGGGAAGCGTTGTTAGTGAGAAGAACAATACTATTCTTAACTTTGGCAGGGACTCTGCTGTCTTTGGCCTCTGCTCTCCCTTTGCACACTGAGAACACTTCAAGATATGCACTGCGCCTTTCTACATCCCTCAGTAGATCTGCAGAGAATTTAAGATGCTGCCATAATGGGAACAATGTAAACATCAGAACAGAAAGTACCTCAAAAAGAGGCAGGGAGAAATATGGCTACAAACAAACGTCATTTCCACAAGGCACAGTGTCCAGGCTAGATTTAATTACCATCTACCTCAACAAGCATTAAGCTTGTATCTGGCATTAGTGAAATAATTTCAGACCCCGGGAAAAGAAACAGTGAATTATGCACACGTTCTGAAACAACTAAAACACTTCTCCTTTTCACTCTACCTTAGGTTTACTTTTATTTTCTTTTTGACATGCTTTATAGCCAGAATCTTTCATTGTTAGTTTTCACAGTCTGGATCTAAAACCTTTTTATATTTGTTTAGCTAATTTGTGCTATCGAGATACAAAAGTTACTCTTCTTGACATATTAAGCTCATCAAAGTTCAACAAATGAAGAAAAAGCATGTTCACCTCAGACATTTTTTCATTCTGAAGTTTTATCAGCATAAGTACCTATTGTGTGCATTGTCTTTTTAAATATAGTAGAAAAACTTTTAAATAGAAAGCAGTATTGCAGTGATGCAGTATTATAAAACTTAAAAAGCCATTTATGTCTTGATGACTTCTCATTCAATGGGGCCTGACTGAGCTCCACAAATCTTTAACTGCCAGGAAAATCTGAAGGCAATGAGGAACAATTAGAAGAATCCCAAAGTAATACCTGCCATGAAAATAATCCAAGTGCTTTTATCAGCATCCTTCTGTGATCTTTTTTCCTTCTTATACCACTGGGACTAGTTTTATGGCCCCTTCATGCTATGGAAAGGCAAAGCTGTTTGCTTGCAACTGTTAACGCAGATGGTGAACACAAGGACAAAGGCATCGGAGATGTTAAACAAGCTGTTAGTGCAGCTAGTAGCTTTGCCTCTCCCCCTTCCTTTTCATACCTCCCCCTCACCAGAAACTTCAAATCAATACTTTCTTAATCACTCTGTTAATGGTATCTAAGACACAACAAAATCCACATAGCTTACAAGTAGCTCTGCGATATGCAGCATTTGTCAGAGGCAAACACGGAGAAATACATTTGGCTAGCTTTAACTACTGTGTACAAGGGATATAATTAGAACATTTTCCTCCCACCTACAGGTGAGATTTCCGTTTAAGTCTGAAAAGACTCAGTGTGACCTACCTAAATCAGATGAAGTTGATGGAAAGTACTATTGAAGTCATAACTTACTACTTGTGTTAATAAATTTACCATATATATATTAAGTACTGCCAGTCTCTATCAGAAAATAGAGCTACCGATTTTGGAGACAGTAACCTCTCTTGCAAATTATCCTTACAGATCTTCAACACGTTCCCGAAGAAATTATTGACTATTTCCATTTCACAGCTGGCAAAACAGAACCCACTTTTAAGGGGACGTACTCGAGGCTGCATAGGATCTAAGAATTCAGACTACAACTCAGGAGCTACCCGCTGCTAACGCTCCGACAGCTGTCCGATAGCACACCCCACACAGCTAAGAGGCAAGAGAAAGTCGGCCCAGCAGGGTTCCAACCGCCGGTAAACCAGCGTATTTCCGAGCCGCTGCCGCCGACAGGCACGGCTGGCCTTGCAGCTGCCGAGCTCGCCGCGCAGGCCGCCTCACGGTTTCGGTTTCGGAGCCGCGCAGGCTGGCGCGCCCCGGCCCGAGTAACCGCCCTGCTGCAGCGCGGGCCCTCCTCACCGGCACGGCCCCGCGCCGGCACAGGGGTGAGCCCAGAGGCCGACCTCTTCTCCCGGGGAAGAGACCGTCGCGCTACGCGCCGCGGTCCGCCTGGGCCCGGCAGCGAGGACGGCGCTCCGCTCCCCAGCCAGCGGCCCCGGTCCGGGTGGGAAAGCGCTCTGCGGCAGCCCGCGCCGACGGAGCCCCCGCTGACTCCGCGCTTGTCGGAGTCCGACGAGCCAGGCCCGCTGCGACCCGCGCCGCAGCCTCCGCTCGCAGACCGCGGCGGGCCGGCAGCGCTCTGCCCGCCCGTACTCACCGCCGACCCGCGGCCCCGCCGCCTCTACCCGCCAGGCGCCGCTTCCGCCTTCTCCCCGGGAGGCAGCGGGGCGGCGGTCGCCCAGACCAAGCGGGGCGCACTGAGGCGCCAGGTCCGCGGCAGCGCCCCCTGCCGGCGCGGAGGGGGAGCGGCGGCGCGGCAGCTCCAGGGCGCTTCTCCGCGGCGCGGGACCGGGAATGGGTTTGGGCCCGTCCGGGAGCCGGCATCCACCGCTGCGCGCCCCGCAGCGGGCAGCATCGCCATAGCTGCGGAAGCCTGAGCGGAGCTGCCATCCCCTTCACAAAAAAGAAATAAAAGCGTCACCAGTTTCTGTGTCAGCCGTGGATTTTACTGCCATACCAGTTTTCACTCCGCGCTGCTGATGCTTTTATGAATAACCATCAGGATTCACTCGTTGTGAGTGCTATAAAAAATGAGCCATTGAAAACTGCTTGAGGAAGGGTTTTACGAATGCCTTGGGATTCGCAAAAAAGCCGTTTCTCAATGTTAAAGAAATTCTTAATAGGAATAATTTTCTCTCTCAACCTCAACTGACCCAAGGGGACTCCTGCAGGAACCAAAACAAGGTGCCCGACCTCCTGCAGGGCAAGTGCTGAGATTAACCTTTCCTGCTGGCTTGTGACAACAGACAATTTTAAGGAAGTGAAAAACTGGGACAGTGCAAACGTAAAGACAGCTTCATTTCCTTAAAAACGAACAAGGGGAATTTGGTTGTTTGCATCAGTGAATTTTCTAGGCAAGAATATCTGACTAACACATATTTAAATCCAACAAACACTTCTGTTTCCAGCATTTAGGGGGTATATAAGCTGGGGGGATGATGGTATGGGGCCACATTTTTCCAGTGATTTTCAATGTCTCTGGCCATGTGCTACGTTCCCTGGGAGCTGGAAACCAGGGAACCGTCGTTAAACTGCCTGACTCCCCCTGAAGTGCTGAGCTCCCAGGCACAGGCAGGGTGCTGCTCCTGGAGCAAGGGTGCATGCCAGACCCTAACGCACCACTCCAAGCACTGCTTTTGTCCAAAACATACTTACATATTTTGTTAAGACCTGCCAGGAAGCTAAGAGTTAGAGGAGAGAGATAGCTGGGTCTTTAGATAGTGTTCCAAAGTACCACAGAAAAGAAATATTTATATTAAGAATAAATACAAAAATTAAAACTTTGTGGACCCTTCCTGGACAACTGGCTGAATTTCAGAGCTATCCCTTTTCTCATGCCAACTGGACAAACTGTATATTAGTTTCATTATCTGTAAAATGAGGACATTTATCATTACATAGCTTTGTAAAACAGATATCCGTAGATGGAGAGTTTTCTATGGCTGAAAAATACCATTTTTAGTAATCTTTAAGGTACCCAGAGCGCTGCTGTCCAGCCTATTTTAACTGAGAAATCAAGGAACTTATCTGGAGCTTTTATTTCCAGTGTAAATGAAATGCCTTTATTCAGGGCAGTTTCCAAATCTGCGTGGTTTGTGAGAAGCTTAGACCCATAGTCATGTATTAATGCCCCTGGTGTAACAGAAACCAATGCAAAAACGCTTTTCTCCACTCGATGGCGCCAGTTGCACAGGGAAAACATTTTCCAGCACTGGATCTGCGCAGCACCAACTGTTGAGCAGTTACGCTCAGACACACATAAAACACACCCAAAGCTGTAGCAGTTTGAGATCAATTAAAACCTTTAGTTGCCTTCAGTATCCCTACAAGACAATATTTTCTCAAGGTGATTTCCTGGGTACTTGGGAAGCACTTGACTAGGTTTACATATGCTCATGTGGCTCCTTTGATAATCAAGCTGCTGCCTGTACAGCGCTGTTTGCACAGGAACTTGGGCTCCTGGGGAACAGGGCAGAGAGCCAGCTACCTGGGTGAAGTTTTGAATAAGCACCTCAGAGGGAGAGATTTGCTAAACTACTTCTCAAAGAGCCCCAAATCCCTCAACACTAACAATGCATATTGTTGGGGAGCTGCGTCTGCCGTTTCAAGATAACGGAGGAAACTAGTACGTGACTGCAGAGAGTGATTTTGATTGATATCTGGTATTGCAGCCCGATCTGATATGTCTTTGAAAAGGTCTCTTCAAATGCTAGGGAATTAATAGTAAACATAGGTAGGCTGTTAGGAAGACCAGGAAAAACAGAGACAGCAGAAAAGCTGGGCTCAGGACCTAGCCATCTAATGTTTTCAGAGGTCTATAAATGCCTCAGCCATGACATCCTTGTCCCACACTGCCTTGGCCTGGAATAACCTCTATGATTTCTGTTCCACCTTATCCTGACACTCCCATTCAGTTGTTTCTGATTGGGATTTATTTCACATTAGGGTTTTGCGTGAGTCAGAATCTGAGCAAGGATATCACCAGGGTTTTACCCTGAACTTTGCTTACTTTCTCCATGCGTTACTTGCTTTGGCATGAGTCATTACACTTGGTTACTGAGGAACTGTTAGCCTCTTATGTGGCACACAGACTCAGCACTAACCACTTCTCCAAGGCTTCATCTTAAAGAATGGCTTGGGGCACAGTGTCTGGAAAGCCGTCCGGCAGAAAAGGACCTGGTAGTGTTGATTGACAGCCAGCTGAATATGAGCCAGCAGCGTGCCCAGGTGGCCAGGAAGGCCAACAGCATCATGCCTTGTATCCGAAATAGTGTGGCCAGCAGGACTGGCACAGTGATCGTCCCCCTGTACTCAGCACTGGTGAGGCCGCACCTCCAATACTATTTTCAGCTTTGGGCCCTTCACTACAAGAAAGACATTGAGGTTCTGGAGCGTGTCCAAAGAAGACTAACGAAGCTGGTGAGGGGTCTGGAGCACAAGTCTTATGAGGAGCGTCTGAGGGAGCTGGGGTTGTTTAGTCTAGAGAAAAGGAGGCTGAGGAGAGACCTTATCACTCTCTACAGCTACCTGAAAGGAGGTCATAGAAAGGTGGGTAGTTGGTCTCTTTTCCCAAGTAGCAAGCGATAGGACAAGAGGAAATGGCCTCAAGTTGTTCCAGGGGAGCTTTAGATTGGATATTAGTAAAAATTTCTTCACTGAAAGAGTTGACAAACATTGGAACAGGCTGCCCAGAGAAGCTGTTGAGTCACCATCCCTGAAGGTATTTAAAAGACATGTAGATGTCTTTTAGGGACACGGTTTAGGGGTAGACTTGGCAGTGCTACGTTAATGGTTGGACTCGATGATCTTAAGGGTCTTTTCCAATATAAACTATGCTATGATTCTAAGTATTGAAAGCATTGTAAGATCAGAGCGGATAATAGAGAGGGAATCCTCTCACCACTTTTAGCTATAGCAAAGCCAAACATTGCAACTTTTGCTGATTTTCCCTCTGGCTGCCATCAGCGTTGTGTAAGGTGCCGACAGGTAGGGGCTGCATTAGCTGGGAGATCCTGAGCCACAGTGAAAGCACAGTGGCCTCCCTCATAGATGCCTTGTCAGGGAAGAGTGTGCAAGTTGGAAAATGGATTTGAGTCCTGTAGGATCACAAAGCCTCATGAGAAAGGGAAATGTTTGGGTAGGCGTTTATGTAGTTACACTGCTATTGCAAATTCCTACTTCTGGAGGGTGAACTGATATTCACATTTGGAAGGACTTGATACTCGACTAGAATTTTTGCACATTGTTACGTGTGGACAATGAAAACTTTCAGGGTGCTGTTGTATGACAGAATTTGGTTTCTTTCCACTTTGAGTCAGCTTTTGAGACAGTTGCTCTGTGGAAACTAAGCATGGGTGTTCAACTGGGGCTTCTCCAGAAAAGAGACTCTACTTCCCACTTTGTGGCCCACTGTGGCCTATACCTGGTGTAATATCTACCAGTTACTCATGTATATAGGTAGCTTTTATATTGCTGATTGTCTTCCCTGCCCAGCGCCTTCAAGATTCTGGACGTACATCACCAAAGAAGTAATATCCTTGAAAATTAAATACTGGTATCAGAAGAAAGGACATTTTGTGATCCCCATTGTCAATTCACTGAAACCCCAGAAGCTTGGCTGCTGTTGACCTGAGGGCCTTCAATCAAATAGCTTTGATGTTGGACAGTGGTGTGACTAGACACCAGGTTCTCCTCTCTGAGAGTTAACAGTGAAGAAAACAGCTCCAAAACTATAAAGAAGAAAGCCAAATGCAAAACTTTGTCTTAAAAAACAGTGCAGGTGCTCCTCAGAGCTCTCTCCTCAGAGAGTCTACATACTTATCTCAGAGCCCAAGAGTCTCACACAAGGAGACCTTGTTTATTTGAATTTTGTGGTTAAGCCTCATAAATTGCCAGGTGCCACCTGGATTTGAGAGTTCTGTATTGTGTTTAGTTGAAGTAACCTGTGGTTAGCACCAGGGTGGTACTGGGAGCTCAGAGGAACAGGGATAAGTGAGATAAACAGCACTGCAGTGTCTTTAAAAAGCAGAGAGAACACAGAAAAAGCAAGAGCATGCAGAAGAGAGAGCAAGCAAGCCTGACATTTGGAGAAAACTGGGCAGACACAGCTCTACAACTGACAGTGAACTAAAGGTAGGCTGGCAGTACTAATGACAGCATCCTAGATGCTTGTAGGACATCTGAGTGTTGGTTTCTTTTCCTGGTTTAACGTGCAGGTCAGTGATGTCATTTTACATGTGCTTCCTCACCTCAGAGGTTGTTCTGTTCATTTTGGTGAGATTATCTGTAAAGCAAGGTCTGCCTTGATTTGAGTAAACGTATTGCAATCTCACTCATCTTCAGAAACACAGGAAATATTGTGATCTGGGAAGAAAAGGGATTTCTTTTCCCTTTTCAAAATAAAACCAGGTGATACTGAACACAGCTGTCAGAGTTTATTAAATAGGCACAGCTGGGGGTTCGTGCCTGGGTTCACCCCGTAAGAATCTGAGTGGGGTAGGCAGGGAGAAGATTGTTCAGTGTGACCCCCAACTAGAATAACAGAACACAGGCAAATTTAGCATGAGTAGCAGGAAATATTCTTAGCACTGGGAATATTTATAGCTCTCCCAAGAGAGCTGCTGATATCTCCGCTGCCTGGGAGCTAGGCAATTCAAAGTGTTTGATGAGTAGCCTGTTGGCAACAATTATCTAGTGCAGAAAGCGAAGCTTGGGTGACCTGAGAGGGCTTCTTTGTCATTCATTTCTTCTAGGGCATGTGCAATGAAAGAGAAAAAAAAAATAAAAAAAAGAAAGCTTGAACTTTTCTTTAGCAGGGGTAAACCCTCTCAGATTCACTGGAGTTAGCGATTAATAGCAAGAGTTAGATCATGAGTTTGGAGATGAGTATGGCACTATGGTGGTACTTAGTCAAAGGGTTAGAAGAGTAAAGAAAGTATTAAATATTTTGCTCTAAATGTACTCAGTGCTGGTTGTTTCTTTACAATGACTTAGATACCGTCCTGAGGAGGCATTCATTGCTCATGGTTTAAGAGATTCTGAAGGTGCTGTTGGAGACGGTGAAATTACACAAAATTGCATAGGATGTTCTGTAGAAGAAAAGGATCTGTGGATAGTATAGGGCAACTAGCTGTTCAATTACTCTGCAGGTAATAGGAACACAGGACTATTCAGGGGCAAACAGGTTAATGCTCAGTGGATTGATTTTATCAAGCCTGCCCCAGGATGCAGCCGAGGAAGTGAGACAGTAGTAATGCTGTGAATACATCTGGGCACAGCTGCACATCGCAGATCTATGAACAGCAGAATACAAGCAAGCATGTTGCCAGGCTGGACTGGTGATGGACAGCAGGGGACCACAGTGCAGACAGAGCACAGGCAGCTGGACGGAGCAATGGAGACAGATGGGGACAGCTTGTTCTCAGTGGGACAAAATGAAGAGAAGCTGGGTAGAAAAAAACTCTAAATTTTAGTTGCCAAGGCCTAATGAATGATTTTGAAGTTAAACACGGCTCTTAAGGAAATAGCTGAGCAGACTGATACGTCATTCTGGATCTGGAATTTAATCAAAGCATGCAGTCCTTTCCCAATGGACTATGGAAGACTGTACTGAAATGATGCTTTACTGAAAGGTTATAAATGAAATAATCTCAGGAGCACCCTGGGCATCATCACTTTAGACCATGACTTGGATGTATTTCTTGTGAAGGACACCTGAACAGACACCAGTCTGAGATTTCTAGCAAGTTATGTGAATTGCTAAGTGGTGATACAATCAGTTAAAGAAACCATGGCCATACCCATGTCATTTCTAGTTCTAGTATATAGTCTTAATCTATAGTTTTTCTCAGTTTAATTTCTCACACCAACTAGATCAGTAAAAACAAAATAAATCAGAAAATATAGTTGAATCTCCTCTATACTGTTTGTTCACTTTGTGCACTTATCATAGCCAGATAATGAAAAATAAGTTAGTCACTTCTGTTTTATCTACACAATTTTGTTTTCCAAGTCTGATGTAGTAGCGAAAAGCTTCAGTGTTTAAGGTGAAAGTCTTGTATTTATTTTTATACAATACCATATTTCCATGGCAACAACATTGATATTACTTTTGGTTGCATCTCTAGCTAAAGCTGGGGTCAAATTTGAACCGACATTTTCAGCTTTCCAGTACCAGTAATCCTTACAGAGAGAGTTCTCAGCAGGGTACTTAACAGACAACTAACTTACAGTGTATGAATATTCTCTCCAGAACAAATCTGCAGCCAGTATAAATTGCCATATCTCCTTTAGAGTCCAGGGAACTGTAGTGCTTTGCATCAGCAGAAGATACACTCCTCCTGCTTCAATTCATTAAGCACGTGCTAAAGTACCTTACAGAACTGGGGCCTGAATAAAGTCTACACTGGGATTGAGGAGTATGTGCTGCTCTGCCTGTGTAGAATGATGTGTACTATACACTTCAGATCAGACCAAGGACTAACTAGTGGTGTAAGAGCAGTGGTCTTGCTCACTTAGATAATCAAGCATGAGGCAGACAAAAGTCTATATTTCAGACACCAACTGAGTTCAGCTTCACATAAAAAAGTCACCAAACTTCCAGAATGCAATTCTGTTGTCTATAGTAGCTTTACTTATGGTAAGTTCAGTCGGGTATAAGAAGGAAGGGGCAGATTTGGATATTCATACTGGATGACTAATGGCTTTATCTAAGGTGCATCGGTGATCTAATTGACATGTGGATGCCTCAGGATCAAAGTCAAAATGCATTCGGGTACTTATGTGAGATACTGAGTGGACAGCCATGTCTGGGCCTCTCAATTCAGTAGGTGTCTTGGACAAGTAACTCACTTTCAAAGCATTTATCAGTTAAAGTGATTAGAACTGTTCTATTAAAAACCATGGCATTATTATTCATTTTGGAAGATAAGCTAATTTACAGATTCTTTCTCTTTCTCAGGTGACCTGGCTTCTGCCAGATTGCAGATGTCAGTAGCACCACAAATGGACCTGCCTGAAGAAATTCAGCATCCGTATACAAAATTTTCTGAATGGAAATTCAAGCTGTTTAAAGTGAGATCATTTGAAAAAACACCTTCTGATAACAGCCAGCAGATAAACAAAGATCAGGCAGAAGAATTCACTTCTTCAAACAAAGAAATCGTACTGTGTAAAGATGGAGCAGTACCAAGACAAGAAAAGATGAACTTAATGGGCAATAGGGAGGCACTTGAGAAAGATGTCAATGACATGAAAACACAAGACAATAAAGCTCATCAGAACAATCTGAAGCAACTTTGCCGCATCTGTGGAGTTTCATTTAAAACTGATTGTTACAAGAGAACTCATCCAGTGCATGGGCCAGTGGATGATGAAACTTTGTGGCTTCTGAGAAAGAAAGAGAAAAAAGCAACTTCTTGGCCAGATCTTATCTCTAAGGCTTTTAAGATTGATGTGCGAGGGGATGTTGATACTATCCATCCCACTCGATTTTGTCACAACTGCTGGACTATTATCCATAGAAAATTCAGTAATACTCCATGTGAAGTATATTTTCCTCGGAACAGCACGATGGAGTGGCATCCCCACTCCCCAAACTGTGATGTGTGCCACACTACCAGCCGGGGAGTCAAGAGAAAAAGCCAGCCACCCAGTGTACAGCATGGCAAACGTGTGAAGACCATTGCAGAACGTGCTCGAATGAACAGAGGCGTAAAGAACCAAGCACAGATAAACAACAAAAATTTAATGAAAGAGATTGTCAATTGCAAGAATATACATCTCAGCACTAAGCTGCTTGCAGTTGATTACCCAGTAGATTTCATTAAATCCATCTCTTGCCAGATCTGTGAGCATATTTTGGCAGATCCAGTGGAAACAACATGCAGACACTTGTTTTGCAGAACTTGCATCCTTAAATGTATCAAGGTTATGGGCAGCTATTGCCCCTCCTGCTGGTATCCTTGCTTCCCTACTGATCTGGTAACCCCAGTGAAATCCTTCCTGAGCATCCTTGATAGCCTGGGTATAAGATGCCCTGTAAAGGAATGTGATGAAGAGATCTTGCACGGAAAATATGGCCAACACCTCTCCAGCCACAAGGAAATGAAAGACAGAGAGCTCTACAGCCACGTAAATAAAGGTGGCCGACCGAGACAGCATCTCCTGTCTTTGACCAGGAGAGCTCAGAAACACCGTCTGAGAGAACTGAAACGTCAAGTCAAGGCTTTTGCTGAGAAAGAAGAGGGAGGTGATATAAAGGCTGTATGCATGACTTTGTTCCTGCTAGCTTTAAGAGCAAAAAATGAACACAGACAAGCAGATGAATTGGAGGCGATAATGCAAGGGAGGGGATCTGGACTTCACCCTGCTGTCTGCCTGGCAATCCGAGTCAACACATTTCTCAGCTGTAGCCAATATCATAAAATGTATAGAACAGTAAAAGCTGTCACTGGGAGGCAGATCTTCCAGCCTTTGCATGCTCTTCGCACTGCTGAGAAAGCCCTCCTACCAGGTTATCATCCATTTGAGTGGAAACCTCCCTTGAAAAATGTGTCCACTAACACAGAAGTGGGAATTATAGATGGACTATCAGGATTGACACTCTCAATTGACGACTACCCAGTAGACACAATTGCAAAGAGATTTCGATATGATGCGGCCTTGGTTTGTGCCTTAAAGGACATGGAGGAGGAGATCTTGGAAGGCCTGAAAGCAAAAAACCTGGATGACTATTTGAATGGTCCCTTCACTGTGGTAGTAAAAGAGTCCTGCGATGGAATGGGAGATGTCAGTGAGAAGCATGGAAGTGGGCCTGCTGTCCCAGAGAAGGCTGTTCGCTTTTCTTTCACAGTCATGAACATTGCTATAGCATGTGGGAATGAAAGTAAGAGGATCTTTGAAGAAGTAAAGCCCAATTCAGAGTTGTGTTGCAAGCCCTTGTGCCTTATGCTGGCTGACGAATCGGATCATGAAACTCTGACAGCAATCCTGAGCCCCCTCATAGCAGAAAGAGAGGCTATGAAAAACAGTGAACTGCTACTTGAAATGGGAGGCATCCTGAGAACGTTCAAATTCATCTTTAGGGGTACAGGATATGACGAGAAACTCGTGCGAGAAGTGGAAGGGCTGGAGGCCTCAGGTTCCACCTACATTTGCACCCTGTGTGACGCAACCCGCCTGGAGGCATCCCAGAATTTGGTCTTTCACTCCATAACCAGGAGCCATGCTGAAAATCTGGAGCGCTATGAAATATGGAGGTCCAACCCATATCATGAATCTGTTGATGAGCTCCGTGACAGAGTGAAAGGTGTTTCAGCTAAACCTTTTATTGAGACTGTTCCCTCCATAGATGCGTTGCATTGTGACATTGGCAATGCAACAGAATTCTACAGGATCTTCCAGATGGAGATCGGTGAAGTTTACAAGAATCCTGACGTCTCTAAAGAGGAGAGGAAGAGGTGGCAGTTAACTCTTGACAAACACCTCAGAAAGAAGATGAACTTGAAGCCTATGATGAGGATGAGTGGAAATTTTGCTAGAAAGCTCATGTCCAAAGAGACAGTAGAGGCAGTATGTGAATTAATAAAGTGTGAGGAAAGGCATGAAGCCCTAAAAGAATTAATGGACCTTTATCTAAAGATGAAGCCAGTGTGGCGATCTTCATGCCCTGCCAAGGAGTGTCCAGAATTGCTGTGCCAGTATAGCTACAATTCACAGCGTTTTGCTGAGCTCCTATCTACCAAGTTCAAGTATAGATATGAAGGCAAGATTACAAATTATTTCCACAAAACCCTTGCTCATGTTCCTGAAATCATTGAAAGAGACGGTTCCATTGGGGCCTGGGCAAGTGAAGGAAATGAGTCTGGAAACAAACTGTTTAGGAGGTTCCGAAAAATGAATGCCAGACAGTCCAAATGCTATGAGATGGAGGATGTCTTGAAGCATCACTGGCTATACACCTCTAAGTACCTCCAGAAGTTCATGAATGCTCATAAAACATTAAAAAGCCAGGGCTTCACCATTGATCCAGAGGATAGTTTAGGTGACTCTTTGCAATTGGAGGTCTTGGAAAGCAATGATTCAGCGCAACTCTAAACATAAAGCGCATTTGGTGTTGGGTTTGTGATGATGTCTCTCTGCAAGGATGCAGCTTGTTTTTCAGGCCTGTACAGAGGTACAGAGAAGTCTGAAACAATAATATTTACACTCCCTGTTAAAGGTGCTGAGTGGAGTTTAATAAACCCCATGACTGTTGGGAGTTTCCAAGAGGAAATGCAGTGGTACATTTACAAGTTGTTATGTGAGATGAAAGCAGAAACAAATTGCTAAGAAGGGTCTTCAGTTTATTTCGGCCTTAGAGTGTTGTTTGTAAGTGAGAAAGACAAAGTAAACTAGGTTTTATATAAAGTAGCATTTTTTGGAACGAATATGATTCTGAAGAGTTATGATAGTTGCTGAAAAAAGGAGCATGGCTATTTCTTCTGTTTGCATTTTTAAAACTATTTTGCTATTTACTTTTTAAGAGGGTTTGATTATTTTTTTGATGGTCCTTTAGCTGTTTTAAGTAAAGATTCGTCAGTGAGACACTTGGGTAATTGCTTTGGGATAAAGTTCAGTTATTTTTTTATAAAATACTGACTAAATACGCAAACTTTGATCTCAAAATCTTTAAAAAAATATTATTATTTAACATTTATATTGTAGGACTGCTTAGGAACAGACGGTGGTATCACCGTGCTAATTTACTACATGAAGATATAGGAAAGGTAGCTGGAATTTTTTAAAGACATTTTTATCGTAGTCTGGTTACTCTAAAATGCAAACTTGTACTTGTGCTCCTAAATCAGGATTTACAGTGCCTTGTGGTTATCTCACTATACAAAGTACATTCAAATTCTGCTGTGTAGCTTGTTGCTTCACAAGCATTTTAGATTTCTATGGTAACTTCAGGATATAGTATAACTTATACTAGTAGAGTTTTATTGGGTGAATTCCTGGCCTCACTGAAGTCACAAGTAAATTGTCATTAATACCAGCAGGCCCAGAGTTTCACCAAGCGACTTCAGTCACAGCAGACCCCTTTGTCAGGAGATGGCTATTACCTTTATCAGACACAGACACATGCCAGTGTTCTGATCTTCTTTATTAGGATATCTCACTGACTGCTGCTGATGTGCTCCAACTGTATCAGATACCGAGCTTTTTCACTCCTGGGATACACCACACCCACAGTCTCATTTTCCAAATCTGTAAAAGAGGAATGATATTTATTAACCTCAAAGATAGCTGGCATACAAGATTAATTAAAAAACAATGAACTGTCTTGAAATTAGTGCATACTGTATTTTACATTATTCCAGCAACGTTTAGTTGACATTCCTCCGTACTATATCAGATGAACCATTCTGTTGGTGATATTTGCCTTACTGAAGTGGTATTTAGTATATTCAGATATTAAAATTATATGAATTTCATTCGATGACATATTAATGAAATATACTCAAAACTACCTAGATGCCTGGAAATCATCTAGCTTTTCACATTTGCACCTGTAGCTAGGGCATTACCGTGTTTGGAGTAATATTTCTGAAACAAGATTAAATGCAGAAAGAATCAAAGCATGGATCTAAAAGAATCTGCTTTTTGGTTTTATTTTGATGTGGAGGAAGTTGGTTTGTGTGTGTAAGGGAACAACAAACTTAAAGAATTAATGGTCTGCGGTTTGTTTAGTAGTATCTTCTTCACGTTAATTACTATAGCTTTAAGGGTCTGGTATTTACCATTTACGGACAATGAAAAAATACAGTTAACTGTCAGTAATTAGAACAAATATTAGTCTTATCCCGATTATGTCTTTCTTTTGATTTTATTAATTAAAATACTATTTTTTAAATTATTCTGTAGTTTAGGATTTTGTTTTAATATGGTTTCTTTAAACAGTTTAACATTATGTCAAAATTTGCACTTGGCAAATTTTACTTAAAACAATTTCTTAAGCAGTCATAAGGACTATAGCATTTTTTGTACGGTGTATCTTGTACATCTACACTTACTGAGCATTCATTTCTAGGTTAATTTTTTTTTAATTCTTTGAATAAAACAAGTATTTCCAATAAATACCAGGTTTATATAAGTATCATTCTTTACCAATAAATGCAGACAAGAAGTTTTCCGGGGAGTATAATTATCAGGTATAAAGAACATCCTTTAGCAGTAAATGCAGATATAGTTTGCATTTTCTTCATATTTCATATATTTCATCATGCAAATAGTTGCACACTCTTCTTTTTCCTCTGTATATTTGGGACAAGTGTATTACCTTATGTTTTACTCTTGACTCTGCTTGAATAACCCAGGGCCCAGTTTAAAAATCTTGACTCACCTCATGGTGATTTTCACTCCATTTAAGTGGTATATACAGTTTTTGCTGCTTTTTGCACAGGAGTGAATCTCACCCCCAAGTAATCCAGGCCCATTCATTGCAATACATACGGGCCACTGGAGTGACAGACCAGACTTTGTTCATTTTGCACATGTAATCTCAGTGACTCTGCTGACATTTTCAAATTCCAAATTTACTTTAACAAGCTGCTGATGTAACAGCAAGTGATTCATCTCACTGCCTTCAAAAGGCTTGAGTAAGTTTTATCCATATAGGTATGATTTCTCAAGACGGGCCTTATATCCTGGGGTAACTCATCGGACCGAGCAGAACTTGGACGGGGACAGAGGAACGCAGTGGCACGTGAAAGTATTCTTTTGTGAAATATTATTAAGCCATCAAGACACATTTCACATTCTACCAGCTCTGTGCAGCATAGCTGAAACAGACAACTACTACTTTTTTTTTTGTTCTTTTCTTTAGATTTGAATCTAGTTTAATTCTTTTCTCCATTGTTGACATCTTCTGTAAATCAAGAGATTCTCTCTGAGAGTTTTGAACCCATTAGAACAAACAGCACTAAAAGGCTAGGCACCTGCAAGTGAAGCTTTCATAAACAGGGATAACAATGCTGCATGCACACAGCCATGCATCAGAAGGCAAACAAATTCTGACTGCAGGCAGGTGCAGCATTTGATTACTCAGTCTATTGTTAAACTTTTTGATTTTATGAGGTTTTAGAAAAATGGAGACGCTTTTATTCATGGTACTCTTTCAAACCTTCACATTTTCTTTTTTATATTACTACTTGGTACAAATCCTTCAGTAGTTCATGGTAAATAACTTCCTTGTTCTGAAATTGTATTGACTGTAGTTTTTATACAATCACACTATGTATCTTGTTTTGTTTGGTTTTATTCAAGGGCTTCATATTGTGAATTGCTATGTTTTGAAATTATGTGAACTACGTTAGAAGCCATGATTCTGGTCTCTCATATTTTTTTCCTCACAGGAGTAATTCTATTGACTTTAAGCAAGTCAGCTTTGACTTTTGGTCAGGTAGTTCAGAAAAAAATTCTAAATATTTACAGCATCCTAATTTCCGACTACACTGAGTTCTGTGCCTTGTCTCATCACATGGCTTCATAATTTTACTTTTTCTTACTGTATTACAGTTTCTTAATTCATGAAACCTGTTTAAAATAAAGGTCTTATAAATGTTTAAATTTCTGGCTTTGTATTTCTTACCAGTTTTTCAACTATGCCCATAATTTCATGGTAACTGTCTTACTTTTCATTCAAATTGGGGATGCTTTTTATATTTAGGCTGTTCTAATACCCAGACACAGCTGTGATTCCAGCCCTGTTCTGGAATTCATTAATTAACACAAATGGAGATTACTCTGTCTCAGCAGTCCTTTCAGCACCTTTCTTCACAGGCAACTGTTTGTCAGAAAACTAAACTAATTTAAAACCAGTTTTATTTACTCTGGAAATGGCTTTTGCTTTATTTACAAATACCATCCCAGTGTTTCTTTAAAATCAGCCTTGCACTTTTATGTCCATGCTAATATGTTAAGCCTCTTTAATGGCTTCTATGCATCCTTTGCATCAAGTTTTGGCTCCTCAACACAGACTGAGCTGCAGAGATTAATTCCAATCTACCTTTCAGTTCAAGATTTGTAGCCTCCCTTTATTCCACTTCAGGGAATCCTTTCTTCCCTGCAATATCTCAGGGTCAAAAGACTTATGTAAACCAACTGGTTTGGATGGAATTAATGATGAGCAAATTAAGCTACCTGATTTCCTTGTGCAATCAGGTAATGAGACATCTAATTGCTGGGCTTTATATCACCAACTTAGTTCTTTTGGCTGACCTTGAATAAGAAATGTTGGATGGAAAAAACAGAACTCATATAAAACAAAAAAAACCCCAAGCCTCAGAGAGTTTCCTGGTAAACTAGGATGATTTAACTCCTTTATTCATAAATGACTGACTGAATTTTACTTTCCATGTATTCCTATTAAAATCAGGATCAGATGAAGAATAATGAGGCCTGTCACCACTCTTCTTCAGAGTACTGTTTTAGATGACTGAATATGGCATAATTCTCAAACAGCTGACCAGCTGCAACTCCTAAGTGTGGGAGCTTTTCTACCTTCTGCATCAAGCTTAATATTGTCCATAATACAAAAAGACACATTACAAAGGATTTAATTAGCACCTTTTCTAGCAGCATCGGGAGAGAGGTCAAGAGGTGTATTTTCAATGCCCAGCTCTTCCTTTGAAGATGGGCATTCTGAGCCAGTGCATAAAGGAATACACTATAACTACCACCTGAAGGAGGTTCTGCACACCTGTGGTAGGTATTGAGAAATCAGAAGGTTTATAAGTTTATTGCCTTGCTCTTTTTAAAGGAAAAAAGGGCTTTGGTGTCACAGTTTTCAAAGGTCAAGTAGAGACACCAAATTGGAATTTGATTTTCAGAGGCTGTTGTTCAAGTCCTTCCCAAAAGTTAGTCTTGTTTGAAACGGGATAGAGTAAGAAATCAAATATGGAGGGAGCTATAGCCACCAATCATGAAAAAACAGAAGCAAGCTAGTCCTGTCTTTAATACATTGAGTCTAGCAGTAAATAACGTTACAGATTCCTTTTCAATCTGAATTCAGCCTTTTCCTTTGGGCTCGCAGTTGCATTACTTCCACTCCTTTCAATGGTCTATTGGTGCAATGAGTCACCAGTGTACTATGACACATGCTTTAGTGCTACCACTAAAGTTTGTGCTGTGCCTTTCCTGTAGATTAATCAGGCACTTCAGGGTCCAAGCACCTTTCAATAGCAGTAAAATCCACATATTATTCTTGTAAAAGCTGGTAATAACAACATAGTGTTACTAAAATGTGTCTGGAAACCATGATGATGCTTGTTGTGGTTACAAAACACATAGGTCAGTTGGATGCAGATACAACAGAGATTTACTTCTGCACTCAAATCTGCTTCATTTTATCTTCTAATTCTAACCTGCCTGAGGAAGAAACATCGTGTATCGATTAGCTGGTTTTGAAGACAATCAATGCTCTAACAAGTACATGACTCAAAAGTGTCATCAGAATTATTAGTGAATTAAGTACTTTCTGCAATCTTGAAAGCTATGTCAAGTGTCTTCTTTACAGGCTGATGTTGATGTATCTCTTTATATTCAAGTCCTTTGGAATATTATGTTTTAATTCTTTGACTTCCTCTTCCTCCAGTGACTACAGTCTGTGAGGTGTGACTTAATGCTGCTTGTACTGCCCTTCACGGTGAGGCTGGGACATGGTTTGACCAAGCAACTTCTCCCTCCTACTCAAATAAAACATACATTTAAAAAAGCATAGCTCAAACATACAATACACTAACATTATGGGCCCGATGAGGAATATCGTAAAGTCTGACTGTGAATTGTTTTTTTCATAGCCACAGCCTTAAGGCAAAGAACAGCAATTCAGGTAAGAACTGGAAGGGGCTGCAATGTGTGCTTGTGCTTGCCACGTGCTGAGCGTACCTGCTCTTGGCTCCTAGGGGCTCAGGGAGCCACCGCAGCTGCAGGAGTCAGTTCTGGAAACTCGAGAGATGCTCCCAATATACTGCAACTACACCACCAGTGCCTGAGCCACCAGGCTTTATCTCAGTCTGAACATGACTTCTGCTAGGCCAGTGTCGAGCTTCCCCTTTGGGAAACGTTTCCATCCTTTTACTTGTCTGCACTAGCAGACAAATTTGTCAAACAATATGGGGTCTGAGGAATTTGAAATAATGACAGGAATTGGGAGAGGTTAACAGGCAAAAACTTGGTCTGGTCATTAAATTGTGGGGAGTCTTTTGTTGTTGTAAAGTAGCGAAGGGACGAGGGGTGGAGTTCTGTTTTGTGAGTATATTGTCTCCCTTTGTTGGTGTTCTGACGATGTGGCTTTAATTTTGGTGTGGATTTCTTTTGGTTGATGTAGATGAAGTCTATGAAGAGTGTGTGATGAATGTATATTTTAATGACAATTCAGCTGAGTAAGACCTATGACTAACCTACAAAAGGGGACGTTGACTATTCAAGTTCACCAGTTTGAAGGGACTTTACATGGGCATGGTATTAATTTATTCATTGGAAAAACATACTCTGAGCTTAGGCATAGTAGCATGACAAAGGAAACGGGAAGCTGGCATTGAAATTCATACCCATATCAAACTGGTGAGAGGGGAGTCAGAGTGATATATTTCCCATTTACAAGCTCTACCCTGACTATAACCTCCCTTAGCACATGAAAAGGTTGGAAATGCAAACTTTTTATGGCTGCCCTTTACTTTCCTCTGCTGTTGTCTTCAGTTGTGAAGGTTTTAAGGGGACTACTGTGCATACATGTCTGTGTTGATAGGAATACTGTACTACATGTGCTGCTTTGTAAAGGAGTGGTGGCTCAGGGTTTGCACTTAGCAATCAAATGGTTGACAGCTGCTCCTGTCTTTCTTTTTTATTCAGGGGTCCAGCATGAAATCTGGACTGTGAGTACTGAGCTATTATTGTTGGCTCACAAATGTTTAGCTGATGGTATTGATTTTTTGAAAAGATGTTTGGTGCAGTAATAAAAATAAAAAATAAAGTCAAGGAATGATGAGGCTTTACAAATAGCCTATAAAAGAATCCACAAAAAAGTTAGTAAACTCTTGGGCTATTCAACCTTGACAATGTTCTTTTCAATCTGAATCCAATCTTCTCCTCACACTTTGAGCAGCTAGCTGCATTTGTTTCCACCCTCACAATGCTCCGCTGGCTCAATGAGTCACTCTGAGATACAGCTTGCACTTTTAAGCTTTCACACTTTACACAGTCACCCTGGGAGAGCACAGAAAGAAATGCGTAGTGGAGGACCTGGAGTAAATGATAAAAGTCCTGTTCATCAGAAGGAACAACTTCTGAAGTCAATGGGAGCTCACAGCATGGGGCAACTGTGAAGCTAGACCACTTACCAGACTTCGGATGGACTCCCAAGCACACATGCTGTCATTTCGTAGACTTTGGGATTTACAGTGTTTGATTTACCCCATGAGTAGGTGAAACAAATGCAGTCATTTTTATTATAAACTTTATTATCTTACTAGATTTTTAAAAATACAAACACAAAGCAGTTGTTGAGCTCAGTGGTATAAAAAAGCAATTTGACTTTTACTATGAGATGATATTCCACAACTGTAGCCAAAAGTGACATATAATCATTCAGTATCTCTCAAAATCAAAAATTAATTATCCAAAATTAAATGCTCCATATGTAAGCTTTCCATAATGGAAGTCCCTGAACAAAACTGACCTTCAGTGTCTGAATATTTCATTATTTCTGACACAAGGGACTTAAGCGACAACTTCAGTTTAAAACCAGAGTAATTAGTCTAATTTTCTTTCATTACACCAACATAAAATTGGAGTAATGCTGTTATAAATTAGGCCAAATATTTCTAGAACTACTCACTAAGACAAAAAATTAAAATGGGTAATAGAATGTTCTTCGTGGACAGATGCTAACACCACTGAGTACATGGGGTAATGTCTTATACTACCAGCAGTTCCATAAAACTCACTGGGGATAATCAGGGAGTAAGTACAGCATAAAATACAGCACAAAGTTACCAGTATCTGGCTGTGTGTTTGACAATGCCCTCTGCGATGGAGCTCCTATCTGGACAAAAAAAAATAATGAGCTTTGAAATGTAACTGAAATATTACGATAATTAAACTAAATTATAGAATCATAGGATCATAGAATCATAGAATGGTTCGGGTTAGAAGGGACCTTAAAGATCATCTAGTTCCAAATTAAATAAAAATATCTTATTGAGTTCCAATAACCCATTCTGCTTCAACTATTACTAGCTGTCTTTGACTGTGATTTTACTTCCTCCCAGGTGAATACAAATCAGCAGAGTATATCTATTCAAACAATCTCCGAAGAAAGGACTTTTTCGTGGGCGTTGATAACTTCATGGTTTTCTTTTTGCCCAATGGTTTCATGGGTCGCTTTTTCAGGTGCACCACCTTTTTGGGAGTTTGTAGCCCTTTATTAAGGTCAACATGTTCATTGCAGAAGTACTTGACATTTGCTTCTGAGAGACGTAGGAGCATGCTCTCTGAGAGATCCATACATTGCGCGTGGACCCAGTGGCCAGCCCCACTGGAACACAGGATCATTGCAGGCTTGTTGAGTTCTGTCGAATAGAAAGGGACCCAGGTGTTAATGTCAATATTGCAGCTAGCACAGCAGGTGATCCAGTAGCCTGTTTCTGATTCATCTTCTTCATCATCTTCATTGTAAGTGTCAGTATCATCAACATCAAAGCTATTGGCTTCAGCACTAAAACAAAACTCTTCTGAATCTTCAAATGGAGTGGAGTCTCCAGGGTCTTCAGTCGATGTCTGACTGCAAATTTGTGCTGTCAGCTCTTCCTCCTTGTCCTCTTCTGCTCCTTTGCATCTTAAAATGTAGAAGTAGTTTGCATCTGAGATTAACTGTTTGGTGGCCCCTGGAATGCCAAGCAATACAGACCCTTTGCCCATATCAGAGCCAAACCACATCCTGCAGTGTTTAATATCTGGTGTCCAGTCTGGGCTCACCCTTTCAACAATCTCTATCTTATTATCTTCCAGAACTATGGTGTTACATGCCAACCGTTTCTGGTTATCGGACTGGTAGCCCCCGACAAGGACAAATTCGGTATCACCAGTTTGAGTCACTATAGCGCTTGACACAGATATCCCCCCTGGCAAGATGGTGCAGGTCACGGCTGGGCTGCCCAGTGGAAGATCAACTTTTAATCTGTACAGGCTGGGGGACCTGGTGTTATTTTGAAGTGAATGGCCTCCCAAAATGTAGATCGTATCATTTCTGGCAACTGAAACATGGAAAGAAAGTCCATCTTGAAGCTCTGGAAGTACGTATGACGTACAGCATCCAAACTCAAAATCAACAAGAAACACAGATGGCAAACAGTCAACTACACTGTTCCATTTTTCAGTGGTCCTTTGTGCAAGAGGAGTGTATGATCTCCCTCCAAATATAACGCTCATGCTTTTCCCTCGGCTATGAACTACGTTAATTGTATGCCCATATCTGGCTTCAGGGACATCTCCACCCAGGTCTTTCTCAACGCATTGGAACGTGGTTTTCTTGCTATTTTTACTTACCAGACTCATAACATAAATCTTATCAGAAAGGTCATTGTTAGGTGTTTTCCCACCATGGATGATATACTGGCACTCATCAGACTCTGCATTGCCTCTGAGCGTGCAAAGAGCGGGGTAGCGGAGAGGGGGGAGGTAACAGGAGTCTTTAGAGAAGAAGGCAGGTTTCATTTTGAGCTCATTCTGCTTTATATCGAGAAGGAAAACACCAGTGGGACAGGATCTCTTTGGCCATCCTTTCTGCCCAAAAAAGAAAACATCCCCACCAAAATTCAGGAGAGAGAAGCCTGGCTGCAGCAAGGATGAATTACTGACAGCTGATACCACCTGCAACGACATTTCATCTGCTGGCTGGGCCATACTGTGGTCAATATCTGAGAAAAAAAAACACAAAAGAAAGAGATGAAACCTACTTTATGTAGACTCTATGAGAGCTGTATGACAGTACTTGAATAAATTGTATTTAAGATGCATTTCAGTTCACACTTTGACACCCAAAAAGAGACACATTTCTGCAACTCAAGACGTGAATCAAGGGCTGTGCACCGGTTCCGCGGGATTTTGTACAAACTACGGCGTGTTAACACGTAACGCCACCACGTCAGCGTGTGTGGTACCGGCCCGGCCCTCCCAACTCTGCGCTAGGGCGACCTCCCTGTTCCGGGCCCGGCCGCTCCCCTGGGAACGGCGGCCCCGTGGCCTGCTGGGGCCGGTAGTTCTCGCCTGGCGCCTCGGCCCGGCCCGGCCCGGCCTGGCCCGGCGCGG